>VMOF01000379.1:5180027-5645262 GCA_011764245.1 Trialeurodes vaporariorum
GCAGAGTGGACGTTTCGAGAGCCCTGCACCTTGTCGGCGATCAAAGGCCCCCCAAAAAAGACAGGTCTGCTCGTAAGTCTGTTTTCCCTTTAAAATAACATAGGCGGTCCCCCGGAAGAGCAGAGTGGACTTTTCGAGAGCCCTGCACCTTGTCGGCGATCAAAGGCCCCCCAAAAAAGAAAGGTCTGCTCGTAAGTCTGTTTTCCCATTTAAAATAACATAGGTGGTCCCCCGGAAGAGCAGAGGGGACGTTTTGCGAGCCCTGCGCCGTGCCAGCGATCAAAGGCCCACCAAAAAGAAAGGTCTGCTCGTAAGTCTGTTTTCCCATTTACAATAACATAGGTGGTCCCCCGGAAGAGCAGAGTGGACTTTTTGAGAGCCCTGCACCTTGACGGCGATCAAAGGCTCACCAAAAAGACAGGTCTGCTCGTAAGTTTGTTTTCCCATTTAAAATAACATAGGCGGTGCCCCGGAAGAGCCCCCCCCCCCCCAAAAAAAAAGGTTTGGGGTTTCGAAAGTTTTTTCCCATTTAGCAGAGGTTAATTCTATACAATGTTCTGCTGAAGAAGGGAAATAACGACATATGCATATAGGAAACCCCAAAGCAGTCGGGTTCTTCCTGCAGAACTCGTCACTGGTATAAACACTGGATGCATTAGTCATGAATACATATGTCGAATCAATACTTTTCTGCGATAGAATGAAATTCGAATTACACAGTTAATAGGTAATGAAAATAAGAACCGTATAACTAACGAGAGTAACGTACTTTGTGAAGTTCCTTCACTACGTGGAATCGGCAGAAACAATACTGTCCACGGTTGGCTTCATCTAAAGTTATGATAAAAAAAAATCGATGGACCTCTCGAATCTCTTCGGAAGCTTAAAGTAGCTGGTATGAATGGAATCATTTAAGGCCAAATGGTAATATGTTTCTCGAGGTCCTCTAAAAATAAATTGATTCTTAAGTATTTTAGGAAAATCCCGGCAAAAAGAAATGTTAAATGTTATGTAGCTACGGGCGCTACGGCCCTGATGGGCTGTGTCCCGGAAGAGCAGAGGAGACGTTTTGAGAGCCCTGCGCCTTGCCAGCGATCAAAGGCCCACCAAAAAAATGTCTGCTTGTAAGTCTGATTTCCCATTTAAAATAACATAGGCGGTGCCCCGGAAGAGCAGAGGGGACGTTTTGAGAGCCCTGCGCCTTGCCAGCGATCAAAGTCCCACCGAAAAGACAGGTCTGCTCGTAAGTCTGTTTTCCCATTTGAAATAACATAGGCGGTGCCCCGGAAGAGAAGAGGGGACGTTTTGAGAGCCCTGCGCCTTGCCAGCGATCAAAGTCCCACCAAAAAGAAAGGTCTGCTCGTAAGTCTGTTTTCCCATTTAAAATAACATAGGTGGTGCCCCGGAAGAGCAGAGTGGACTTTTTGAGAGCCCTGCACCTTGACGGCGATCAAAGGCTCACCAAAAAGACAGGTCTGCTCGTAAGTTTGTTTTCCCATTTAAAATAACATAGGCGGTGCCCCGGAAGAGCAGAGTGGACGTTTCGAGAGCCCTGTACCTTGTCGGCGATCAAAGGCCCACCAAAAAGAAAGGTCTGCTCGTAAGTCTGTTTTCCCATTTAAAATAACATAGGTGGTGCCCCGGAAGAGCAGAGTGGACGTTTCGAGAGCCCTGCACCTTGTCGGCGATCAAAGGCCCACCAAAAAGACAGGTCTGCTCGTAAGTCTGTTTTCCCATTTAAAATAACATAGGCGGTGCCCCGGAAGAGCAGAGTGGACTTTTCGAGAGCCCTGCACCTTGTCGGCGATCAAAGGCCCACCAAAAAGAAAGGTCTGCTCGTAAGTCTGTTTTCCCATTTAAAATAACATAGGTGGTGCCCCGGAAGAGCAGAGGGGACGTTTTGCGAGCCCTGCGCCGTGCCAGCGATCAAAGGCCCACCAAAAAGAAAGGTCTGCTCGTAAGTCTGTTTTCCCATTTACAATAACATAGGTGGTGCCCCGGAAGAGCAGAGTGGACTTTTTGAGAGCCCTGCACCTTGACGGCGATCAAAGGCTCACCAAAAAGACAGGTCTGCTCGTAAGTTTGTTTTCCCATTTAAAATAACATAGGCGGTGCCCCGGAAGAGCAGAGTGGACGTTTCGAGAGCCCTGTACCTTGTCGGCGATCAAAGGCCCCCCAAAAAAGAAAGGTCTGCTCGTAAGTCTGTTTTCCCTTTTAAAAATAACATAGGGGGTGCCCCGGAAGAGCAGAGTGGACTTTTCGAGAGCCCTGCACCTTGTCGGCGATCAAAGGCCCCCCAAAAAGACAGGTCTGCTCGTAAGTCTGTTTTCCCATTTACAATAACATAGGTGGTCCCCCGGGAAGAGCAGAGTGGACTTTTTGAGAGCCCTGCACCTTGACGGCGATCAAAGGCTCACCAAAAAGACAGGTCTGCTCGTAAGTTTTTTTCCCATTTAAAATAACATAGGCGGTGCCCCGGAAGAGCAGAGTGGACGTTTCGAGAGCCCTGTACCTTGTCGGCGATCAAAGGCCCACCAAAAAGAAAGGTCTGCTCGTAAGTCTGTTTTCCCATTTAAAATAACATAGGTGGTGCCCCGGAAGAGCAGAGTGGACGTTTCGAGAGCCCTGCACCTTGTCGGCGATCAAAGGCCCACCAAAAAGACAGGTCTGCTCGTAAGTCTGTTTTCCCATTTAAAATAACATAGGCGGTCCCCCGGAAGAGCAGAGTGGACTTTTCGAGAGCCCTGCACCTTGTCGGCGATCAAAGGCCCACCAAAAAGAAAGGTCTGCTCGTAAGTCTGTTTTCCCATTTAAAATAACATAGGTGGTGCCCCGGAAGAGCAGAGGGGACGTTTTGCGAGCCCTGCGCCGTGCCAGCGATCAAAGGCCCACCAAAAAGAAAGGTCTGCTCGTAAGTCTGTTTTCCCATTTACAATAACATAGGTGGTGCCCCGGAAGAGCAGAGTGGACTTTTTGAGAGCCCTGCACCTTGACGGCGATCAAAGGCTCACCAAAAAGACAGGTCTGCTCGTAAGTTTGTTTTCCCATTTAAAATAACATAGGCGGTGCCCCGGAAGAGCAGAGTGGACGTTTCGAGAGCCCTGTACCTTGTCGGCGATCAAAGGCCCACCAAAAAGACAGGTCTGCTCGTAAGTCTGTTTTCCCATTTAAAATAACATAGGCGGTGCCCCGGAAGAGCAGAGTGGACTTTTCGAGAGCCCTGCACCTTGTCGGCGATCAAAGGCCCACCGAAAAGACAGGTCTGCTCGTAAGTCTGTTTTCCCATTTAAAATAACATTGGCGGTGCCCCGGAAGAGCAGAGTGGACGTTTTGAGTGCTCTGCACCTTGTCGCGATCAAAGGCCCACCAAAAAGACAGTTCTGCTCGTAAGTCTGTTTGCCGAGTTTTATTTAGAAAGAAGTCCCCGAGATAAAAGATCCCAAAAACGAACTCTACTTAAACGAATACGAGAGGCATCATCACAACTGCGTTTAAAGTGAAGGGCGCTGAATTGATCAAGTACACAGCTGCATTGAATTGCAGCAGAAACTGACGTCAATAATGGCATTTTTTAAGGGTTTTTAAGGATTTTTTAAGCTGAATCGGAACAATAGTAGTAATTACAGACCTGCAAAATATGATGAAAACAACGGTCGGTAGCGGGTTCCGGAGGCTCGGGGGCCGCAAGGCGATGCCCCGCTTGTCCTTTGGTAGCTACTCTGGTAGCTACAGCCTTCTGGATACATCGACAAGAGGGCGAAACAAACGGAGCATTTTGGCCAAACTGGAAATAGTTTTTTCTACTTTGCTTTGTAAGTAAGTACAACTGTTTCATTTTACACTTGTTCATTTATCAATTAATTTTTCATGATTGTGTGATTTCCATGAGGTTTAAATCGGGCAAATTACCAAAAAAAATCAAATTTTCTTTAAAATTCATAATTTACGAGATTCTTTAAAAAGAAAACGGGTGTCCGACGCTTCAATTGCTTATACCGTACAAAATAGCTAATTTTCGAAAAATCGAAAAGTGCCGCGGCCTCGGACAAACGCTGATGAGTGGTGACTTTGGTCTTTGGTGAACTGATGGCAGCGTGAGTGAAAAATGGCGTCGTGTTTACCAGCCGGCAATTGATCGATGATTGGGAATTTGTGGATTTCCTAGGAAAGTTGTTCATTCTACTGTAAATTTTAGACTTCTTGTTGTTTCTAAAGCTTTCATTCGTATATTGTGCATTCATTATTGAAAATACATCTATGACTTCTGGAATATAGTACTTCTTTCATTAGGGTAAGTTGAACATTTCCAATGCTTCATTCTCAGTAGTAAGTGAGGTTCCAGCATCGAAGTTTTTCAGAATAAATGCTTAACTAAATGCCAAATTCGTCGTATTGTTCAGTGAGTCTAGCCCAGAGTCATTTTATGGTCCATTCTATGATAGTCTGAATGTATTTCTGACTCCTCCAATTTCATGAATTACGTTAACAGGTGAGTCTATTGAAGAGCTGATAGGTTAGCTCGCAGGAGTTCAAAAGTTACTGAGCAATTTGCTCTTCGTACAGAGGAGGATTGTGGTGGCCAATCAATCCAGCATGGTGTTGAGACCAGTTCTGGTCACTGGGGCCCAAACCAGAACTCTTTTAACCGAACTAGTCTGGACGTCCGAGGTTTCTCTGGTCAGATTATGAGATTTAGGCTTACTCGGAGGTTGAGTAGACGTTTTGACTCAATTTTGTATCAGCCTCCTGACGCATCTGATTTTGTATGCTGTCTCATCTCCTGCTAGATGAATTGTGTTTAAAAACCTTGTTTTTCCCTTAGTCACGCGAGGAGACGCTTCATCCGCAGGAGCTCTCAGCCATGGGAGATGATACGAAAAGAATGGCAAAAGAGCTTTCTCCTACAGATTTGGCTGTCGAAGTCTTCCGCAGTATCTTTATCTGTTGAATGGGTTAATCAACAAATTAGCAGCACTATGAATTACTACTTTAGCTTTTTATTTCACTGTAAATTTTAGTGTCTGTTTTCAACAATTTTTACTTTTCCGCTCCTAGACAAAGTAGAACTGGTTTTAAGACCTGTTTTTTTCCCCTTCCATTGCTGCCTATCCGCTCCAGCGGCTGGCATCTAGCAAACCGTTTCTCTCAGTTCCGCTGGATTCTATTCGCTGCCAGCGGTCCCAGCAGCCCCTTGAGGCCGCTGGGTGTCCGCTGGATAGGCCTTCTTTGTTTACATCTGTGTTCACAAATGGGCGAAGCCTAACCTCTTCTAGCTAAGTCGTGCGAAATTGACAGAAACGCTTCGCTGAGCCAATAGAGAGATGAATCAGTGCGGGCCCAGCTGACTTCTTGCTGGATCAGTGCAGTAGATGGGGATAAATACCCATCTTTACTCTTATATCTAGAATCACATTTTTTTGGCTGAATCTCCTCAGATTTGATTACTGATGTTTTGATGCTGATACTGATCCTCTCATTTGACTGTTTATTATTTTCCTTTTGTTTGCGTAGATTCCACTATTTTCTCAGCAGCTATGGATAACCGACCTGGAATTCGACCGAGGATGATGATGGACGATAGGGGCCCGAAAAGAAGTTGGCGTGATTCACAAGGAGACGGAGGCAGAGGGAGAGGAGGAGGGTAAGCAACATTAGCTGAAGCTTTGTTTCCGCTCATTTTTGTACGCACATTTGAGCTGTCGGCAGATTCTGTCTTGCCCAACGGTCGAACCATTGCAACAATTCTCTTGGGAATCTTTTTTAATTGATATCCAACTGTGCTGAAACAACCGTAATCAGCTATTGAGGCATAAATTACAGGTTTTGCAAAACTCATAATTTCTAATTTATGCTAGAAGCAAATGTTGATTTGACTTTGCTCTGGCTCCGAACTCCTGCAAGTCGATCGTTTTTTTTGGCGTGAAACCGATTATTAAGACTGTCTATAAGTGATGCTGTCAGTTGAGTTCTGTATTATTTGGCGGTTGCTACGGTAACCATTGTTGCCAACTCTTAGTTTTCTCAATGCTAATTTCACGTCGATTTTATAGTGAATTTTCGGATACTTATTGTAAAAGTAGCAACACTGGTGGTAACCATCTTTCAAATTCCCTTAAGCTGTTAGCTTTATGAATGCAACTCACGGGTAGCTATTGAAAAGGCGAAATTTAATAGGGCGCAAGTCAAGAGCCCCGGACAGGGATACAAATGTCGAGGTCGTCTCACGAAAGTTGGCCTATGACAGATGGGTTTGTTTACTGCGTAGAGACTAGTTTGTGTTTTTGCGCAGGAACGCAAACACATCTTTGCGCAGTGAGCCGCATGATCTGTCATCAGCCTTTTTTTTGAAACGAGCCCAACCAAACTGAATTTAACTTCCGTTTAAAGGGTAGCAATATTGACGTATTTGATTTGAAATACAACCGCAAGGAACTAATGGTTTAGGCAGCTGAACTTTTTTATCACTTGTACTACTTTCTGAAGAAACTGCATGTATTTTCTCTCTTTTTTTAAAAAATTTTGTTTTTAATTAATTTTTTAACTTGTCTTTCTTTCTCTTTTGTTCCGAAGATTTGGTGGTCCTCCCCCTCAAAGATTCAGAGGTGGTCGAGGTGGCAGAGGAGGTGGAGGAAGAGGGGGTGGCGATATGGGGGGCAATGACATGGGATTCGGTGGACAAGGCCCCCACGACGGTCCCCCGTCGGAACGTGACTTTTTTAAAAATGATTCTTTCCAAAGAGGTGGGCCTCCCGACAAAAAATTTCCAGACAGAGGACCACCAGACCGTGGTATGCCAGATAGAGGAATGCAAGACAGAGGTATGCCCGACAGAGGTATGCCCGACAGAGGCATGCCCGACAGAGGAATGCCTGACAGAGGTATGCCAGACAGAGGAATGCCCGACAGAGGAATGCCTGACAGAGGAATGCCAGACAGAGGTATGCCTGACAGAGGTATGCCCGACAGAGGAATGCCAGATAGACCATTACCAGACAGAGGAATGCCACCAAGAGATTTCAAGTAAGTCATGAATATATTTTGCGTCTATCTCCATCAATTACTTGCTTTGTTTCAATTCACTAGGGATATGTTTTATGATCAGTTGATTGCAATGGCCAAACAATTGGTCTACAATCATTCATTGGATCTCAAGGGAATGATTGACCAATCAAAGAAAGGTGTCCCTTCAATCTGGTTTCCAACTGCACGAGATGGTAAATCTTGGCCCCTGGGAAAGGTTCATTTTGAAATTGTAACTATAAGCGCGAAAATAATTTTTTCCTAAACGAAGCTCAGTGCAAACATAGGGAAAATTCAGAAAAAAACACAGGAATTCGAAGTTGAAAATGTTTAACCACCATGAATTTTATAAGCACGTTTAAACATATTTTCTTGCTGTTTTCAACTGACTCTTTGTAAATAAGCCCAAGTCTCTTGGTATCTTTTCCAATTTTCTTGAGTAATTTAATTCTATTTGAATGTACGAACAATTCAGATGAAAATTTTAATTTTTTTTTTTTCATGTGTGCTACAAGCTATATCATAATTTCTCAATTCTAAACAAGTAAGTAATTATTGGGTATTTTTCTTTCAGTGACGAAAATAGATTTAGATCTGACGGGCCTCCGCCAGAATATCCGCCAGTTCCAGCCGTTGCACCTCCCCCATTAGGACAAGATAGAACCAATGATGTTGAAATTATTGTTGTCAATAGAGTGTTGACGTAAGTACATTTATACTATTTTCATTGTGACAAAACAATGAATCTTCCCTACAAGCTGGGCTGCAAATCGTAATCAATTTTTGGAACCGGTTCCGGTTCTTTTTTAAGTCTCTGATTTCGTTTCTGTTCCGGTTCAAGTCCCAGCTTATCCTGGAATTTTGGTTCTAGTTCCTGATTAATTTCGGAACCGGCTCTATTTTGATTCTCATTCTGATAAAGTATCTTCCAAAAGAGAACCGAACAGATTAAAATCAAAAATTTGTTTAATATAAAGCCATTCGATGACTTAAAATAAAAAATGTAGAGCACTTTAAGAGATGCATAAATTAAATTTCAATGAAATTATCAGACTTTTCGCTGGGAGCTGTAAGCAAAAATATTGTTACAAAAATATTCTTTTTCTTTCATCAATCATGGCTGATGTGGAACCGCGTTGCTTCCTTTTGGTTCCACATTATGTCAGTCTGGCAGTTTTTATTCTGGTTTCGCTTTATGTTAAACATAACGGTTGCCCTGGCTTTTGGTTCCGCTTCTGGTTCCAGTTTGCAACCTAAGACTAAGACTAAGATGCTTGGATTATTTATTTTCCGGTTTTAGCCCCAACTGTCACAATCTTTTTATTTCAAACGATAACAATTAAAGTGTATTGTAAGTCGCTGACTTTTTGCAGCTGATCTATTCTGCTCAGTAAGTATCAAATCCCTCTATTTTCAAGAACTTTATCAATATATTTTTACTTGATATCGACGTTACCATCATAGGCATATCCAGCAATTGGACAACCTTGAATTCATCCCATTTGAATGTATGAGAAACAATTGATTATTTAAGAGGCCATGGCCCTGTTTCAAATCGATCGTTTTACATGAATTCATATTGGAATAATACACAGTTGCTAGTTTGCTGAATCCACCTTTGGTTACCTATTCACCAATAAAATGGAGCTGTTGCAAACTTTTGCTACAGGCTTATTAATAATTGTTAAAGGGGTAATACCCAGGAAAAATAATGATTAGCGCACTAAAAAATCACGAAATCCACTCCTAAACTCACAAAATGCTTTTAAATGCGAGACCGTAATGGCGGCCGAGGCCGCGGTTTTCTTATGGCAATTGTATGCTTCTTCTTCTTCTTGTGTGGTGTTGCGAGAACAACTCGTGTAGATGGCGCTGATTGAAGATAGGGAACCTCGATGAAAACCGCGGCCCCGGCCGCCATTACTGTCTCGCGTTTAAAAGCATTTTGTGAGTTTAGGAGTGGATTTCGTGATTTTTTAGTGCGCTAATCGTTATTTTTACAGGGTAGTACCCCACAATTAACTATTAATAAGCGTGTAGCAAAAGTTTGCAACAGCTCCATTATTTTATATCAAGAATGGCTGACCTCCGGTCTTTATTGAACATTTCCAATTTGTTGCAATTTTCAAGGCACCCTTTTTTTTTGTCTCTCGAGCCATCAGAATGAAATTGTGATGATATTTTGTGGTAATTTTGCCACCTTGTTGATTTTTTCAGAGAGTATGCCGAAGTGGTTGAATCTCATTTGAAGAACCTCGGTATGTCCGTCGATCTTCTGTTTCCGAATGAAGATGTACCATTAGGCAGAGTTCTTGCCAATATATCCAGTAGAGGTACTCTTTATGCTTGTTTGGTCCTACCAGCAAATGCAGAACATCGCAGTTTAACAGTTAATATTCTCCATGGTCAGCCACAAGGTAAATTTGGGTTGCCCGTCGATCATTCAATGTTTTTATTTATTATTCTATGTTGTCCGTTGGCTTTGAAATACTAGGGTTATGAACAGGTTGTTTGAGCGGCTGGACTTTTCTGCTACTACTACTGCCTAGTTTGTCCGTTTGCGTTGAAATACTGGAGTAATGAACAGATGGTGTAAGTGGCTAAACTTGACTCCTACCAATACTAATCTATTTTGTTTCAAGTTGAGAAAGCCCAGTATTTTCGCAAATGCAAAGTATTTAAGCAGTAAAATACCATTTTTACTTTCTCACTCCCCCGGGGTAGAGAATATTGTAATCACGAAAAAATTGAAAATTGAGTTAGCTCCATTTCTTGGCGTTTGATTTCCCCAGGAACCCAAAAATAATAGCCCAAAAAATGTCCGTTCGTCTGTATGTCTGTCTGTCCGCCCGTCCGCCCGTCCATCGCGGATGATATTTCCTCAACAATTGATCTGTTTGCTTTCAAATTTGGCAAGAAGAATTGTTTTCAACTGTCCAAGTGGAGCTTTTTTGGATTTTGTCCTAAGTTTAAATTCAGGAGGGTTTTACCCCAAAAATGGAAAAAGATTGGAATTTCTTAAAACTGGGTCCAAGGATTTTCTTGACATTTGGTGAAAATATACTCCGAAGACAGACAAATCAAGTGGCATCATTCATAATTTTTGTTTAAATTTTTGGTTGACAGACATCAGCAAAATAATATTAAAAAAATAAAAGAATCAATAGAGAAAGAAATTGGGAAAATGAGAATTTAAAAATCTCCTTACAAGTCGAGAAAGGAAGAGAAATAAGCTAGAGCTCGTTTCAGAAGTGTAGGCGGACCTAGACCTATAATCTTTTGAATTTTCCTACTTTATTTCTTTTTTTACAAATTGGAAATTTTTGAAAATTAATTTGAGTGTTGGCTATTCATTGAAAAACGCTTTAAAATCAAAATTTTTAAGTTAGAGGCAAGTTTTGTTTTAATTCAAAGGAATGAAAATTGAAAATGTGCCAAAGGATGGTCTAGGTCCGCCTACACTTCTGAAAAGAGTTCTACTGTGAATTATTTACAAGTAGTGGAAATAAAAATTGGGAGTGAAACAAAAGACAAACTAGCAACAACTTGATTACCTAAATGATTTTCAATTAGAAAACAGGTTTTATGCTGGAAATTAGACAAAAAAGCGGGTGAAAAAGTTTTGGCTCTAATCGCAGCCATTATCAACTCGGAAAAATTAAAAATTGAAATTATATAAAATATATTTCAAAATTGGTGAGAGCCATCACTCAAAACAGATTGTAAACGCAGGAATCTTGTGCTGTCTCTGTCAAAGCTCGAATTAATTTCCATTTATTTTCATTCATTTCTATACATTTCCATTCATTTCTATTAATTTCCATTCATTTCTATACATTTTCATTCATTTCTATTCATTCGTTTCTATTCATTTCAATTCATTTTCAATCATTTCTATTCATTTCCATTTATTTTCATTCATTTCTATTCATTTCCATTCATTTTCAACATACAACATGTTGGAAAAACCTCAAACATTATCAGTTGAGCTCTGCTTCTGCAATGAGCGCTAGAAGTCGTTTCAGAAGTGTAGATGCACCTGGATTGATAATCTGTAGAATTTTCGAACATTATTCTCATATTACATAATAAAAATTAATGATAATGAATTTGAGTTTTGGATTTTTTTTGTGAGGAATGCTTCAACATCAAAATGTCAAAATCGCAGGCAAGCTTTGTTTTGATTTGAAAGAATGAAAATTGAAAATTCACCAAAGAGAATCGGTCTAGGTGGGCCTACACTTCTGAAACAAACTCTACCATGAGTTGGTCACACTCTGAAATACCCTGCCGATGGCTCTCGTTTAATTTCTGATCAATCAACTCATCTTTACCGTTAAATTTGTATTATTAATTAATTAATCACTATTAAAATTCAACTTGTTGCTTATTGAAAAGTCTTTAATTTTTTTTTTTAGAGCACAGAAACATGCCTCTTCAAGACGCGTTAAAATTAATCACAAGGGATTTTGACTCTTTCCGACTTCAAAATGAGAAAGGGCCTGGCGGAATTCCTTTGAATGACCTGACACCTGCGACAAGTCAGCATCCAGAACCAATTCAGATGCTTCTAAATGCCCTTGCAGCAAACAGATCAGTAACCGTTCTTCAGTTTGATAAAATTATTGCCTATCTTCGAGAAAAGAGGGAAGTCCAACTGAAGCTCGAGCTCGGAGATACGAAAGGACTACCAGCATCTGGCGGAGGAGGTAATATTTTGTTTTGTCTTTTATAGTGTGCAGGTTAAATCTGTCTCTACTTCAAAAATTATTCTTGATAAGTAGTGGCGTATAGCGGGAACAATGGGGCTGTTGCACACTTTTGCTATAAGCCCTTTAATAGTCGAATCTGGTGTAAAAACCTCCAAAAATAACGATGGCAGCTCTGAAAACTTCTGAAATCCACTCTTAGACCCAATAAACCCTTTTATTTGCGCGAGTGTAATGGTGGGATAGGGCAGTAATAATGGGAAATCCCTACTTTAATTTCGTTACTCTCTCTATGCTGACAAGGATGATTCACAGAGTAATTAGTCATCAGAGTAGTGATCCACATCCGATGAATGGTACCGTGACATCTACTGACACCGGTGTGAAATGGAAGTCGTCTTTTATTGGTCACTTCTTGATGGAGTTACTGTATTGTTAGATGGGAATCTCCCATTATTACTTCCCTGAGTCACCATTACGCTCGCACAAATAAAAGTGTTTATTGAGTTTTTGAGTGGATTTCGGAAGTTTTTAGTGCTGCCATCGTTATTTTTGGAAGTTTTTACACCAGAATCGACTGTTAAATTGCTTATGGCAAAAGTGTGCAACAGTCCCATTGAGGAACTAACAGAAAAAACGAAACAAAAAACTGAACTCATAATAAGAGTCAATCTTGTATTAACCCTTTCATACCTGGTATACATTTCAATGTACATCTGACAAACATAGAATCTTACGGAGAAAATGAAAATGTGATGTGCATGTTGTTTTATATGAAAAAAGTGTGCCCTGGGGGGTGATCGCGGAGGATCGGATCGTTTTGGTATCGTTATCGTTTGCATTAAATCAAATGGGCTTGCTTCTGCGCAACTCGATCGCGCAGGTGATCCCCTCCTCACCTCTTCTTACTTCAAACGATTGAGATTACGACAGCTCCCGACTCATCGCTTCCTTTCGTCCGTTTCAATCGTTACGAGGGGCTCAAAACGATTCGATCAGTTGAGCCACCCATAAGGTTACATGTAAACGATAACGATACCAAAACCAAAGATATTATATACCATATAGATACTGAATGAGGCCCTACCTTAGGCGGGGAAAATGGACCTGCAAGGAGGTACACAAATTGGAAGATTCGCCGGCCATGTAGGCAGCTTGTTTTGCGATAGGCAAACATTCTCTCTCTCTTGCTCTCATGGAGAGAGAGAGAGAAAGACTATGTTTGCCTTTGCGCAAAACAAGTTGCATACTTACAGGAATCGGGACCGTTTTATTCCCTAGCATTTGGTATCTATATAGTATATAATATCTTTGACCAAAACGATCCGATCCTATGTGATCACCCCCCAGATCAGCTGTGATGGCCAAAAATCCGTTTCAGAACAAAAATTATTTTCAGGGTTTGAAAGGGTTAAAATTAAAATGACTTACATTAAAGCCAGAGCCAAAGGCCTTATTGTCAAACTTCTTGTTGTTTTCAATTCATCATTTTCATTCCACCTTGCTCTTGACTTTTTCCTTAGTTTGCTTTAGTTTTTTGGTTTTATTTAACATATTTTTTTTTCACATCATGCTGTTTTTACATATTAGTTTACATTGATTTTTATTGCTTCAGGGTCAGTCCATGTCAAATCAACCTAAAAAATGGGAAAATTTTGATGACCCCCTTGGATTTTGTTGATTTTTGGTACAGAGGTGGGACTACATCAAACTAAGAAATTGCCAAAATTTCAGCTCTCTAGCGTAAATAGGACCTGAGTTAGGGGGGCTCAAAGTTGGTGAAAAACCCCCCGATAAGGGGGGACCCTTGATCTTTAAACCCCCATATCTCTGGTTCTATTGTAGTTACAGAGATCAACTTTAGCTCATTTGAAAGCTGTTAATGTCCCCTTTAATTTGATATGCTACACGTTTTCTTTAAAAAAATTGGGGTACCTGCCCCCCCAAAATTTAATATTTGGGGGGCTATTCCCAAAAAAGCCCATCTTCGATTTTTTTGAAATTTCGTTAAAACAAGGACCATACTATCAGGAAGAGTCCCTGAAATTTATAGGATGGAGTCTCAATGGAATCTATTTTTTTTAAATTTTTAGTGACGCCTCCTCACTTTTTCCCCCCTCATTATGTCATATAAGGGTGTGTTCAAGGAGCAGCTCGAACGTCAATGCAACCACTTACCTTACCATCACCTTTGATTTGCATCATTTTCAGTGAAGAAGTCGAAAAATTTGAGTTATTGAGCTATTATAAATGTCAGCTTTCTAGTATAAGTAGAACTGAGGATAGGGGGGTTCAAAGTTGGCGAAAAATCCCCCAATAAGGGGGAATCCTGGATCTTCAAACGACCGTATCTCTGGTTCTATTATGGTTACAGAGCTTGATTTTGGCTCATTTAAAAGCTAATAATGTTCTCTTTCAAATGATATTCCAACTGTTTCAATTAAAAAAAAAAAAAAAATTGGATACCTGCCCCCCCCCCCCTCGAAAATAGAAAAATGAATTATTTGAAGGCGACTCCCAAAATCAAGTATAACTTTCAAGGAATTACTGTATGAACCAGAACTTGGAATTCCCAAATGTTTCAGATTTGCTAGTTATTATTGAATGGCAGCCATTTAAAGAAAAAAAAATACCTGATTATAGGAAGGCTCAAATAACGCACACAATCATCGAATGCTCGGGAGTCATTGCAGTCATCATTAGAATCTGATCAGATTGTACCTTGTTTTTTTTCCAACTTTCGGGTGGCAGCCTGCATTTCACACTCTGAAAGACTGTACGTGCGACCTGTTGGTGTATGGGGGTCTACGCGCATCAAAATTTCTGTAGTAGATAGAATGAAGACATCTTCTTTTGCCGGATACATAAAAGATGGATTGGGCCCGCTGGGGTGTAAAAATATCAGCTTTACTTCCTTTTTTAAAGTGTAGGTCTCCAACACACATGCCAACCACCATTTTTCATCATAAATACAAATGACAAATCCTTTGATGTCATCAATATCTAAAGCTGAATCATCATCAATGTCATCTTCTATGTCACTAGAATCATCTTTTTCAGTAACGCGCACTCTAACACCATCCGTTGCACGAGAGAATAATTTGGCTAAAAGAGTTGTACTGGATAAAGGTATGAATGTATGATATTTTTGAGTACCAGGAATAGCCTTAGCAATTGCAAATCGCTCTTCCATTGCTATGCATTCTGACTTATACTCTTCGTTTGGCACAAACTCAAAATGAATGCCTTTCAAATTTTCAACGGACCAATCATAAAGTTGTCTCGGAGTCATTATTTGTTCTGATAGAGGACGCTGGAGGCTTGCTCTACACGCCAATCTTTTTATCGTCCCACCTACCCCGTCGCAAGGTCCCTTGCCATAACTGGTCGCGAAAAAGTGCCACTCGGTATGGACATCGAAATCAGAGAAATGAGCACATAAGTTTTAAATATTTTTTCGGTTCTTATACTGCGCGGCTGAGCCATCCGAGAAGTAGAAATTTTTTTCACCCGAAAAAATTTTAAAAAAAATAAATAAAGACTGAAGTAAAAGTTCTTTTAATTTGAAAATGTAACATTCAGAAAATTACTCAAATTAGTTCAGAAAAAATAATAAAAAATTGTTTCCATTCAAAAATTTTTGGGAAAATTTTTTTTTTAGAAAATTTTAGATAGCTTTTGTACTTTTTCCAAAAAACTGAAACAAAAGAGTCTCAGCTGTATATCTTTTCTTCATCTAGTTTTATTTACAAAATTAATCTCTGAAATATTAAAAAAAAAAAAATTATTTTTAAATTTATTTATTAAATTAAGGTATTCTTTCGCTAAACAAGAAGCGGCACAAAATTTTCACAAAGACTAACTCTTAGCCGACTAACCATCCTTTCGCAGCATACTAAAAACAGCAATATGATGTTATTAATCAAGCAAGTTAAGAATGTTCGAACTCATTTGCCTGCAACACTGCAAACAGTTCAACCTTCCAAATTGTGATACTATTTGGAGTCGCCTCCAAATTATTCGTTTTTCTATTTTTCGAGGGGGGGGGGGGCAGGTATCCAATTTTTTTTTTTTTTTTAATTGAAACAGTTGTAATATCATTTGAAGGAGAACATTATTAGCTTTTAAATGAGCCAAAATCAAGCTCTGTAACCATAATAGAACCAGAGATACGGTCGTTTGAAGATCCAGGATTCCCCCTTATTGGGGGATTTTTCGCCAACTTTGAACCCCCCTATCCTCAGTTCTACTTATACTAGAAAGCTGACATTTATAATAGCTCAATAACTCAAATTTTTCGACTTCTTCACTGAAAATGATGCAAATCAAAGGTGATGGTAAGGTAAGTGGTTGCATTGACGTTCGAGCTGCTCCTTGAACACACCCTTATATGACATAATGAGGGGGGAAAAAGTGAGGAGGCGTCACTAAAAAATTTAAAAAAAATAGATTCCATTGAGACTCCATCCTATAAATTTCAGGGACTCTTCCTGATAGTATGGTCCTTGTTTTAACGAAATTTCAAAAAAATCGAAGATGGGCTTTTTTGGGAATAGCCCCCCAAATATTAAATTTTGGGGGGGCAGGTACCCCAATTTTTTTAAAGAAAACGTGTAGCATATCAAATTAAAGGGGACATTAACAGCTTTCAAATGAGCTAAAGTTGATCTCTGTAACTACAATAGAACCAGAGATATGGGGGTTTAAAGATCAAGGGTCCCCCCTTATCGGGGGGTTTTTCACCAACTTTGAGCCCCCCTAACTCAGGTCCTATTTACGCTAGAGAGCTGAAATTTTGGCAATTTCTTAGTTTGATGTAGTCCCACCTCTGTACCAAAAATCAACAAAATCCAAGGGGGTCACCAAAATTCACATGTTGAATTGACATGGACTGACCCTTCATTGTTTTTCATTTTTACTTATTACACTTATGTGCCACTGATGATGATCTTGTTGATCGAAAGGCTTTTTGCTTTGGGTCTCATTTCATGTTTAGGGGGTTTGGACCCCCTTGACTTAGAAATTTATCTTGAGGAAAAGTCGTTTATTGCGTTTTCAGAGACATTTTACCAAATTTTGACCTTCGGGACCCCTTGGGATTCCCTTGGGTTGCACACTTTTGCTATAAGCTTTAATAGTCGAGGCTGGTGTAAAAACCTCTAAAAACAACGATGGCAGCACTAACAATTTCCAAAATCCACTCCTAAACTCAATAAAGGCTTTTCTTTGCGCGAGCATAATGGTGGCTTAGGGCAGTAATAATGGGAGATTCCCATCTAACAAGACTGTAACTCCATCGGGAAGTGACCAATAAGAGACGACTTTCATTTTGACATCGGTGTCATTAGGTGTCACGGTACCATTCATCTCAAATAAAAGCATTTATTGAGTTTAAGAGTGGATTTTGGAAGTTTTTAGTGCAGCCAACGTTATATTTTGAGGTTCTTACACCAGAATCAACTACTTTAGTGTTTATTGTAAAAGTGTGGAACAGCCCCATTTTTGGACCTCCGACTTCCCCTTGAAAAATTCCTTGCTATGCCTCTGCTATAGAATCACTCTCTATGTTTTTGTATTTATATATAGTGAACTTCGCTGGTGCACTACGGTGCACCTAACTTTATGTATTTACTTATAAATTTTCCTCTGTTTTTCTCTCTCCCCAGTCTCAAATGCCTCTGCAAATCCGCAAGAGGCTGAATTGCAGCATCGTATTCTGAACATTCTAAATCAGTCGGGTGGTGCAGCCGGAGCCGGAGTAGGAGCAGTGGCTAATAATGGGCGCCCTCCGTTCAATGGACCTCCAAAAGGAGCTCCTCCTCCTCAGCAAAAGCCAGGAGGACCTGGAGGTCCAGGAACTAATCCACCCTTATTGAATGATCCGAATGTTCAAAAGGCCATCGATAACTTACTCCAAGGTGATCTGATGAAGAAAATCGGGCCCAATCAAAACTCGAATCAGCCCTCTCAGCCTCTCTTCTCTGCTTTTGCCAACAGCGGTCCTGGTGGTGGAGGCCCCCCGCACCGAGGAAGGGGTGGAAGGTTTTAATTAGAGGCAGTTGAGTCTCGCTTTTTATCTTTATAGACTGTTCCAGTAAAGCTTTATGAAGGGTGTTGCATCAAACACTGTTAAATCCATTGTAATGTCGCAGAATTTCATCAAATCTTTTTTTCCTTTGAAAAACAAACGGTTGTGCCTTTTTTCATGACATTATTTACAGTGTTGTCCAGTCAGGTTTGCTGTGAAGCACCTGTATAATGAGCAAGTGGACTTGTTCATTACTGCAGTAGTAAAATGTGATGAAGCCTCATCATGTAAGGAATGATTATCAAAAATATTGTAAGAAAAGGGGTACGGTTGTATGTTTCATTAATCAATATCGGAAATTCTGAAACATTAAGATTGACTTAGCTAGGTTTGATGTGATGATAGGAAATGATTTTACTCAAAACTGTTGTGTGACGATTGTGACATCAATACAATAGTTTGCAAGGACAGTCTATAGTTACGGAAGGTTATTTCCGACTTTATTTGTATTTTTTTACTTAAGATTATGAAATTTAGTAAGTATGTGAACTCAATGTTTTCTGAGAGATTGCTAACGGATTCCTTTGTAAATGTTCCTTATGATTGAAAGCTCCTAGTGCGGTTTGTTTTCATAAGACGGAATCCTTGACTTAATTTCTTTTTTCTGACGAGTATTATTTTTGCTCTTGCTCCTATATTCCCTTCCCTCTCTTCTGTGTAGTTGTTTGTCTTCCTCTCTCTCTCTAGCCCATTTGAACGCATGTGTGCAGTGTTGCCAGATTGGGGTGAAAAAGCCGTTTGCTTTATATTGATTTAAATGGGGACGATACCGCTTTTTACCCTCGATCTGGCAACACTGCATGTGTGAGAAAAGGACAGAGGTACGGACCAAAGTCATGTGATGGTCCCACCCTGTAACCTTTTCTGACCTGTTATCGTATGGGTGGAAAGAGAAGAAGATAAATATCTCGATCTGTATCTGTGTGGCAGTTCAATCTAGGGTCTTCGTATTTGAAAGAGTCAGGGCAGAGTTGTCTTTGTATTTGAAAGAGTTAAGGCAGAGTTAGGTGAAAGTGAAGAAGAAGAAGAAGCGGCCTCTGGGTTAAGGAGGCTCAGAAGTAGAGCTCGTTTCAGAAGTGTAGGCGCACCTAGCCCATAATATTTGGCGACTTTTCAATTTTCTTTTCTTCAAAACTAAAATCTTGTCTCTGAACTTTTAATTTTATTCTGCAGTGAAAAGCCAACGCTCTAACTCAGTTTCATTTTGAAACAAGAGAAATAATGTTGAAAGATTCCAAAGATTATCGGTGTGGGTGCGCCTACACTTCTGAAACCACCTCTAGGAATGGAAGCCTTTTTCGTTTGTGGACCTTGTTCTGCTTGTTCTTCTTCTACTCTTTCCCTCGCGTGACTCGTGGAGCTCTGTACAAGGAGTTTAAGTCCTTGGAGAAAACCTGATGAATATGTGTTCATGAGATTATTATAAACAAGCAGGTCTCTTGAGTTCTATAGACCCTTGTTTTTGATCACTTTTCAGCAGCCAATCAAAGGTGGAACCTCAAATGGCGAGGCTCTTTCATTTACAGGAGCTCTATTTTAACCTGGAATCAAAAAAACAGCAATTTGCCCGAGACAATGTCTGAAAGGTAGACGGAGTACCCATTATTTCAACATTTGCTGAATCAAGTTGTACTAGCTCCAATGTCGTCAAAAATCGAGGTAAAGTCCTGTCTAAGATTTATGAATTCCGACTCAATTTTTCGCCAACTGACAAGCATTTGTGATTAAAAATTTGTGGCTGTTTTTTTTTTTATTGGAAAGCTGTGTCTCTTTTGTATTCATTGTCTCTGTGATTAGCGGTCCGAGTCCAAGGTTAGACATATTGCTGCTTGGTTGCTGTACTCGTGCGGGAATATTTTTTGACTTTGCTGATCTTTGTATTCTCCACTCATGTTTTGTACATCCATTTTCCAAGAAAACGATAATTGATACCTATCCATCTTTGAATTATTTTCACAGTTTTAGATTGTACAGTCTTTTTTTTTTCTTTTCTTTCTTCTTTTATTGTTGATTTTTGTCGTTGCCACAGGTGAGCAAATACTTTGGCCGTCTTGTGAATTTGTAAATTTTATTTATGTCACAGTAATGAATAAATGAAATCATGAACTAGGAAATGCAGTTTTTTTTTATTCATCTTTACATTTTCCTCTGTAGCTGTATTCATGTCTTCATACTTTTTGAATGGGGCTGTTCGAGGAGCACCCTTCTATAACAGATAAATGGAGTGTCGGCCTACGTGTGCTATCGACGAATCAAAGATTGTCGCGAGATTTTCACACATTTTCAGTTATGGGTGTGGAGTGGGACTGATCTGCAACGGCTTTCCCGCCCCACCCGTACTGGCCTCTTGCTTGCAAGGGGTGAGGAGTATGAAGAGTGGCCGAACCGGATCCTTGAAGGGGAAACTTAGCTCGTGACACTCTCGCGACAATCTTTAATTTGTCGATAGTACAATATAGCAAAAATGACAATTATGATGTCTGGTCAAAGGTTCTTTAAAACTTAGGTTAGAGTAGATTTTGCGGCCTGCAGAATTGTTTTCAATCCATCAACTTTTATAGAAACCTTCAAGTTTTCAGGATATGGTTTAAACTTGTTTATCCAGTCTGCCAGACTGCTTAAAAGCCTCAAAATGGGTCTGTTGCAAACTTTTGCTACAACGATTAAGAGTTATTAAGCTAATGTTAAATCACCTGAAAAGTCCTATGGTGGCATCAGAAAGTCATAAAATGCAATAATAAACTCACAAGAGCCGTTTAATGAAATCCAAGATGGCGGAGAAATATCGAGCAATTTGTATGCATGCACCGTGATCATCCAAGGATTGCCAACTTTGACAACCTCACTGCAGGTAGAGGTTATGTGTTTATTTACGTTGTGATTGGTTGTGATGGATATTGTGAGGTTGGCTATCCTTGGATGTTCGTGGTGCATGCATACAGATTGCTCAATATTTTGCCGCCATCTTGGATTTCATTAAACGAATTTTGTGAATTTATTGTTGCATTTCATTGCTTTCTGATTCCTTCATTGGACTTTTCAGGCGATTTTACATTAGATTGCACACTCTATAGCGCTATAGCAAAAGTTTGCAACAGACCCATAACCATTTTTTTAAAAAAAATGAACACTCACGAGTCAAAATTGGATCAACTGTTAAGACCTGTATTTAAGGGCTTTTAAATCAACGTGTATTTATGACTAGTTAAACAATGATCGTTTTATATTTTTGAATATTGACTGTTTTCTGTGAAAATCAACGATTTCAAAATTGCTGTAGGAAAAGAATTTGCATACTTTTCACTAAACTTGAAGGACAACCCAATTTTTACTTTCTCACATTTAACGAAGTTAGAAATTGAGAAAGTACTGCGATGGGGCAGCTGTCTGTCTGTCTCCCAGCATAACTTTTGAACTAATGCTCCATACATTTCTAAATGTTGCAGACAAGTTGCTTTCAACATTCCTCAGAGGGATTTTTTTTGGATTTTTGAAAAAATTAGAAGCAAGTTATGGAGAATGATAGGTTTCCATTAAAATCAATGGACAATGGGTAAACACGGGGAAAAATTAGAATATTCCGAACGCAGCTTTTTGAATTTTGATGAATATTTGCAAACAAATTTTGCAACCAGCCTATTGTAACATTAACCTCTTACGGGGGAGGAGCCCCCTGGAATATTAAAAGGGGGTCTGGGGATCTCCCCCAGAGTAATAAAGGAGGGTCTTAGGGTTTCCCCCAGAAAATATACAAATGGGGGCCTAGGCCCTGGGGGGTACCCTCAGATTATGTTAGATGTGAGAAAGTGTTCGCGGGGTATTCCCTACTGTTTATTTTCTTTTAACGTGTGATAGTTTTGTTAGTTATTTAGCATGTAAATTATTGTTCCTACACCTTTTTAATCGGGAGTTTAGAATTTTTGAAAATCAGGACCCAAATCTGACCGTAACCAGTTTCTCACTAATAAAAAATTAAGGAGCTGGTCAGACAGCTACTTGTTAGAAAGG
This sequence comes from Trialeurodes vaporariorum, assembly GCA_011764245.1. Classification (NCBI taxonomy): domain Eukaryota; kingdom Metazoa; phylum Arthropoda; class Insecta; order Hemiptera; family Aleyrodidae; genus Trialeurodes; species Trialeurodes vaporariorum. The sequence continues at coordinate 5,201,853 of VMOF01000379.1, forward strand.
TACCAAAAGAAATTTGTCATTGACTACTAAGGAAAAATCCTGCCGCAGAAAAGGAAAACAACTGGGTTAATTTAAAAAAGTAGAAAATTTATTAAAAGTAAAAATCCTTAAAACAAAAAGAGAAAATCGAGATCAATTTACAAGGCTATAGTTTATTTCACCGGAGATAATTCTGCCGTTTTCGAGTAGAAACATCAACTATGGTTACTTCAGAGAAGCCTAGAGATATTTGATACTTGTCGAGAGCTCGACTCTTGTCAAAGGCTCGACACTTGGCATAGGATCCAGGATGTCGGGAGTTCGACACCTGTAATTTTATATTGAGCTTTGATCCATTACTTTGAATGAATAAATAAATAAATAAATTTGTCGAGAGTTCGATATTTGTCAAGGATTAGACGCATATCAAGGATTCGATACTTGTCGAGGATTCGACACTTGTTGAGGATTCGATACTAGTCGAGGATTCAATACTTGTAGAGGATTTGATACTTGTCGAGGATTAGACACATATTTTGAAGATAGACACCTGTTAAGACTATCTATAAGTGAACAATTACTCTTATAACCTTTCAGTTTCTTTTTTACTATTCTAATTTTTTTTTTAATTTTTATTTTTATTTTTTTTTAAGACGAAAAGATAAATAATAAAAAATAAAATTCCATCCATCATTTTTGAGACCTATACCTGCAAAAATTACTGACAAAAACGATTGCTTCAGGAAAAGCCCTCTTTAGAATGCAGGTTTTCAATACACTTGTTGCAAATTCCACGGCCTTTCAATCAATTCTTGTCAGAAAAATTTAGCTCTTAGCACAGAATGCTTTGAGAAAACTCTTCAAAACACTTGCGCTAAATATTGTAAGTGCGTGCGTATTCAAATGACGCGCTGCGCTGCATACGCTCGATGAGATCGATGCCACCGTTGGGACGGGCAAAAGTACTTTCGCCATCAAAATAAGATTGTTATTGTTATAATACGACTGAGCACGTGTTTGACTGTTTTGGACTGTTTGATCTTCTGCTTCAACTTGACTTCAGCACGATTTAATTCAGCTAATAAAGTTCCACTCTTAAGCTTCGGCAAGTATTCGTCAGTTTCTCTCAAGTTCCTGAAAATTTCATTGCGTCTATCATTTTCTCTCAGTCTCGCAATGTTCCTGATGTATTATCTCGATGATGAAGGGAAACGCGTCTACACTCTTAAGGTAAGGGCCGCTCTTATACATCATAATTGTATTGAACAGTTTCATCGCCGCTCTCTAAATTGATTCAACCTGGAGTTGGTTGTGGTAACGAAACTTCCCTTCTCTATTCCTAGTTAATCTTTTGCCAGCACACTCCATCAAGCGCCTTAGGTGAAGCCTCGGGGAATCCTCTTGTTCTGTGAGGATTGCAGAGGACAGTTGCCTTGGACCAAATAATGTTTGGTCCAGAGGGTAACTAAAGCTAGAGTCCTTGCATATCGAAGAGTCTCGACATGTGAAGAAGAAGTCGAAGGAGGCGTCTACTCTGATTGGTTGGGTTCACCGAGGAGGCGTGTACGTCTCCTCGTAGGGGTGTTTTAACGGTTCTCTTATGGAGAATAGCACAGAACTCCTTCTTGAGCTCCGTGACAGCCTAACATCCAGCAGCCAATCAGGATCTATATCCTATGACGAGACTCTTTGATATACAGGGTCTCTAACTAAAACATGGTTATGTGACATGCGTAGGCTCTCTGATTGGTATAAACAGCATGCAATTCAACTTGCGTACATTGCTGAGTCTATACATTCTCTGGTCCCTTGTCAGCAACACCAAAATTTGACCGCATGCTGGGTGCATCTAAACATTTCCTATTCTCTTCTCTCAGATGGTTTCAATTGTTTAATATTTGGGTGGTGGATGTAGAGACAATGTATAATGGAGACCATGCTCTAGCCGTGCGCGGGATGGCTGACCTATTTTTTGGAACTTAACAGGAATTAACACTGGGAGAAGCGAAACGTCTCATGCGGAGTATGAGAGAGCACCATCCAACATGGACCATACGTTGACTAATGCAATTTTGGTGCATCCGTTTCATCAGGCAATAATCTCAACGACTTTTCTCATCAGTCAACGTATGGTCCTTTTATTATACTGTGATTTCATTGTTTTTGTTTATATATTTTGAATGCATTTAAGTAAAATAATAATGTTTGCGGTGTTCTGTTGAGACCCCAAAAAAGAAAGTTGCCACTGCGCGCAAACATGGGCAAGATACATAGTGCGTGGTCTTTATTATACAGGTATTGTCTCTCGTTGAATGGGATGCCATCTTGTTTGTTACATTCAGTAAAAATAACGATCGAGACACAGCTTTTCAAATCTACTTGCTAACTTCACGAAGCTTCTGAAGTGAAATGATAAAGGCAACGCATCCTAGGTATATTATTATTCCTATCTATTTGATCACTTTCCCAATCCTAGAACTCATGCATATTGAGTATCAGGTTCTGACGAATAGCAGTGCCTGCTTCCAGAATGGATCAAACTGCACTTGCGAGTGGTTGGTTAGCAACAAGTCGAAACGCTGAGCCAACCAACTGCTCGTCGATGTGTTTCGATGCATTTAGGAAGCAGGCAATGCTGTGTGTCAGAACCTGATACTCAAAATATCTGAGCCATAATGAAGAGTTCAGACTTGTTGCTTTAGTCGGGCCAATATAAGTTGACACCTGAAGCAGAGAAAAAATGATGAATAAAAATGGAGAGATGCAACAATGCGCTGAATGCGGCGCCCCCTGTCAAGATGGAGCACGCCGCTTGACTAGGGTTAGTTCCACGCTGCGTTGCCGCATAGTGTAAACCTGCCTGATTCTTCAAGTGTCAACTTATATTGGCCCGACTATAACTGCTTTCCAATTTGTTTCTGGTGTAAACACTGCTTGTCAGGGCCCAAGTAGAGAATGGCACGGATGGTCCTTTTGTTTAGAACTTATGTAATTGCAGTCTGGATTCCTTCGCTTGCTCCTCAGGGGATTCCTACCCCATGTAGGGTCTCTCTTTCTCACTATTTTTGCTCCTCTCTCTCTCTCTCTCTCTCTCTCTCTCTCTCTCTCTCTCTCTCTCTCTCCCTCTCTCCCTCTCTCTCTCTCTCTCTCTCTCTCTCTCTCTCTCTCTCTTTTGTCTTCAATTCTTCTAGTCTTCAACATCAACATCTTCTAGTCTTTTTACATCTTCAAAAACTGAAGTTTTTTGAGCTTATAAATTTAAATCTTTTTTATTTAATATTTACTCTTGAGCCGCACTTATAAAAATTTATAAAAATCTTCTAAACAGGTTGCAAAAAAAAAAAAAAAAAAAAAAAAAAATAAAAAAAAAAATAAAAATAAATGATTAATTTAACTATGCCTTTGAATAATTATTGTTTTCTGTTTTTTTTTTTTTTTAATTTTTTTATTTTTAACTGAAATTTTTATTAGTTTTTAATTTTCGTCCTGTTTTATGTTAGTTTGTTTATTTTGTCCCACCCACTCAAGCTGTGCTTTTAGGTGATGCACAATGTTGTTTTTTCACCTATTTTTTGTAAATTTTTTTGGATAATAAATTGAATTGAATGTTGGGTATCAACCAATCAGAAGCAAGGATTTGCAACTTGTGCCTAACATTACATTAATGTTATGAATGGTAATCTATTTTGGCCCAGGACTAAAAATTCCTCAGTTCTCTAGTCAAGGGCCGAAGAATTGTTCAGGACTGATGGTTCGGTGAGCGGTTGATTAGGATCAGTTGAAAACTTTGTGCAAAGCAACCATTTCCAGATGTTTTTTGATGATTTGGAGGAAGGTACCTCTGCTTTTCAGAACCTGATACTTAAAATGTTCGAGCTCTAAATTCAATGTTGAAGAGCAAGCACCATTCGTTTGAACATTTTTCGGGCCCTTGTTCATAAATAATTGTTCAATCTGGTAGCGCTGTAATCTTTGAAGGCTTTCCAATTTGGGAATAAAAATGCGTAAATCAAATTGTGAAACAATGTATTGCTGTCCATGAAGGGAAGCTCAAATATTACACAGCTTATCCCTGTTTTGAACCCATTTTCGGACCTTAAGCTCAAATGGAAGAGATTCATGGAGTACTTAACTAGTGACTGCAGTAACAATTCAATGGTTGCATGAAACTGTTGTTTTTATGGAAGCATCAAAACTGTCAAGTTCAATCTTTTCTGATTTAGTCTCTAGTGGTCCTTTCTTTTTTCTTTAAAATAGACTTCTCACTTTCATTTTACTTATTTTGTTCCAGAAAGTGGACCCACAAGGGAATCCTACCTTGTCAGCTCACCCTGGTAAGTTATAATGTCACCTCAAGTCGAACAGATCTCTAAAATTTCACGGTCCCTTAAAGGAAAACTGTATTTGGAGTGTAACCATTAGATCAATGTCTGAGCTCCAATAGAGTGTATCAGTGGCTAGTGGTAGCTTGTGTAATTTGGGTCATGCCATGGTTACGGATGGGACAAGCGCACAACTTAAAAGTATTTTTTGTGATACTTTCATTTACAATTTTGGAAAAAAGAGTGCAGGAGGATTTAGGAATAATTTCATAGATACGTTTACCTTTTTTGAGATTAATTTTTGCCTTAATTTTGACTAAGAAAACTTCATGTGAAGAGCGGTTACGGATGGGACACTAAATGGACAAGTGTTTGGCCGCTCCGCTCTGTGATTTTTGAAGTCTTGAATGTTTGGAAAAAAATACAAGTTAAAGCCAAAAGTTTATGCTTCAGCACTACCTATGTGTTCTTTTACTTTATCATTTACAGTGCTGGGAAAAAAATAAAATACTGGGTTACGGATAGGACGCGTCCGATTAAAACTTTTTCTAAGTTTGATTGCACTCAGCATATGAGCAAAAATAAGATGTTAAGGTTTTATTGGTGTAGAATCAACTTCCAAGTAGCAGCCTAAATCGAATTTAAATGAGGTTTAGTAAGTTTTATACCTTCTCTGAGGCATTAAAATCAACCCCTTTTTAGTTGCTGAGTGAGACTCTCGTAATGAAGGTGTCGGCAACTTTTGCTGCACCAATAATTTGAATATTGGCGCCTTTGTAGCAACCAGCAAAGGTAAAAATGGTGAAATTTAAAACTTTTGAAAGCCACAAGTCTGTAGAACGAGTCCATCATTCATTGCAGAGACTTGTTAAAATTTGAAAAGGGAAGAGTATGCAGGTGTATGCTGTTTAATTTGGAGAGGACAGATCAGATCCCACCGACTCAATCAACCCCCCTGGCTTAGCTCCAGCCCAAGAAGTCATCTCTGATTTGTTTGATTGTGTTTCAGCAAGATTCTCTCCAGCAGACAAGTATTCGAAGGAGAGGATAATTATAAAGAAAAGATTTGGCCTTCTTCCCACCCAAAAACCTGCTTACATCTACTAATCAATGCCACTTATCATAAGTATGTTCTGTTTCGCTGATTTTTGTGCTTGACTTTTTTGTAATTTTCTATGAAACTTTTGTTTTAAAAAACATTATCATTACCAATTTTATGTCAGTAAAAAAAGTTATTTTTGTTACCTATCATATCTGACTTCTATCACTACAATTCGCTCTTTCGTATCCTGTTAGATGACTATGAAATTTATAATTTTCTATTTTTATGACGGGTGCCTTTTTTGATGTGGGAGCCGATTATGAGCGATTGAGTCAACTTAGATTTCCCTCTTAAGACGCAATGCTTTTAACAATACGTAATCAGCTACCTGGACTCTTTTATTTAGGACCAAATGAAATCCTTTTTTAACGCGTTCAATGGGTCTGTCGCAAACTTTTGCTGCAGCGATATAGAGTGTTAAATCTGAAGTGAAATCATGTGAAAAGTCCATTGGTGGTATCAGAAAGTCATTAAATGCAGTATTCAACTCATAAGAGGCGTTTAACTGAAACCCAAGATGGCGGTAAAATAATGAGCAACCTGTATGCAAGCACCATGAACACCCAAGATGGCCAACCTCACAACATCGATCACAACCAATCACAACGCAGACAAACTCATAACCTCCGATGCTGTGAGGTTGTTAACGTTGGCTATCATGGATGTTCACGGTGGGTGCACATAGGTTGCTCGATATTTTACCGCTATCTTGTGTTTCAGTTAAACGCCTCTTGTGAGTTTAACACTGCATTTTATGACTTTCTGATAGCACCAATGAACTTTTCACGTGATTTTGCTGAAGAATGAATGCTCTATATTGCTGTAGGAAAAGTTTGCAACAGACTCATTGGCCAGAAAGATAGGAAGACAAAATTTCAAGATCAGCCCATGCAGAGGTAAAAATGATAAAAATATCAATGAGCAAGATATGAGCTTAGTGAGCGCTTCCTCTTCCATATGCCCTCAATTTCCGCGAGCTTTTTTTTCTGTAACTAACGAATTTTAAGGATTCTCTTTTCCATATTTTAAGGAAATTTATCGCGCATGCTTCCATACTCTAACATGCTCCTGTGCTAAACCTCAGTGTTTCCTATAAAAGTTCATGAGATCAGTACTCAGGGAGGTGATCACGGAGGGTCACGGATTGAGTTTTGTTCGAAGACGTTAAATCAAATGGGCTTGCTACTGCGCCGATTGATTGGGCAACCAGTCATAACCACCTCCTCACCTCTTCCTACGTCAGTTGACAGAAATTTCAATCGGTCTTCGCTCTCTGCTTGAATCTCTGTCAAATGAAATACGAAGCGGTGAAACGGTGATTACAACTGGTTACCTGCACTGAGAAAAAAAAATTGGTTCTGAGAACTGAACTGCAGCTCATATGGAACAGCGAGGTGTTCGGTTACAGTAACCAAAGTTTTCAGTTGTGAGTACCGAACTTCAGTTAGGAGTAGGTACCGAAGATTTCGGTAAGTGACTAATACTATGACTCACATTACGTTCCTACTGAAGATTTCGGTGCTCCTCAGAGACAAATAGAGACGGAGCACTAAGTTAAAATACATAGGGGAGATTTGAGGCACACTGAATTTTCGGGGATTCAACAGAATAACATGTAAAACAACAGTCAACACCTTGAGATGTCGCATGGTGTTGAACGGTGACATTCGGAAAACACATGGGGGGGATGGGCGGGAAGTGAAGAGGAGGGTGCTCACCAATCAACACCATGCGACGTTGACTGTTGTTTTGTTGAATCCGCAAGAATTCAGAGTGCCTCTGCTGCAGCCAGTTAGTGCTCCGTCTCTATTTGTCTCTGGTGCTCCTAACTGAAGAGCATATGTTTATACTACTGACAACATTATGTATTTGTAAATTTTCGGAGCAGGGGTTGGGTGGAAGTTGCTGATAAACACAGGTAAAAAAAAAAAAAATCCACAGAGTTGGAAATAACAAAGAACGTTTTTATATCACTGAGCACATTACATAATGGTATGTTTTTCTGCATTTGTATAAGGGGAAGGGGGGGGCAAGTCAAAACTTTCTCCAAAATAAAGATCCTTTTGGCAAAAGAAATGTGTTCCCCAAGATCTTCACGCCCAAGTAAATCCATCATCATATGATGTGGCAATGAAAATTGAGGAGTGCTACAGATTCAATGTCGGAACAATTCCAAAATGAGTCTATGAGCAACGTGCAATCATCTGAGCTCTGAGAACAGAAGAAATACAAGACAAAATTACAATTCCGCTAGGGTTTTGAGAATGTCTTATAAACTAAAAAAATAATGCCAATCTTGGAGAACCAAGTGTACTTTCAGGGGCGAAGCACTGCTGGAGGAAAGGTGAGGCCAGTCTGTTGGTACATAGGTGAAATTCATGAAAGTTATTTCATTAATTTCAACACTGGTGATAGACTGTTTTAGTGATTATCTGGTTCACCATATGTTATCATGAAAGTAATAAGTACGTATGTAAGCCGGTCTCTAACCGTTTTCAAGCTCCCTCAACAGAGCTAAATTTCTAACTGGAAAATTAGACGATCAAAGTAAAATTGATGTGACCTACACACCCAAATTTAGGGAGGGTAAAGAAGGCAGTCGTCTAGGGTTGTGCGGTACTGATTTCGGTATTTTTTCGGTATTTAGCTCTGTCTTTGACTGCAGCCTCTAAATGAGTGAGATTGATAAAACTGCCGTGGGTGACGTAAGCCTGAAGCCAACCAAACACTATAAAACTGTCAAAGTATTGATGCATAGCATTCCCGCATTATAGTACCTTCAAATTCCCTAAAAGTTATGTAAAATACCAAAAAAATGAGCCAGTTCAGTATTTTACATAACTTTAAGGGAATTCAAAGGTATTATGATATAGAAATGCTACTTTGACAGTTTCATAGTATTTAGTTGGCTTCTGACTTACGTCACTCACAGCAGTTTAATCAGTCTCACTCGTTTAGAGGCTACAGTCAGAGATATAGCTAAATACCGAAAAAATAGCGAAATCAGTACCGCACAACCCTACAGTCGCCCCTAGCAGCCATATTATGCCAACTGTAAATCTTAGACAGAGATTGGAAAACGAGGAGAAAAACAAAAATCTAAAATTTCCAACACTTTTGAGTTCAAATACATTGTTGGAAACACAAAATATATCGTATAATGTGTTCCCTTATCCATTCTTAATAACTAAAGATAGATGTAGAGAAACAACTTTCTTATCGGAAATTATTTTCAAAACTTGCGGACAAATTTTGGAAGTTCAGTAGTTGGTTCGCAACAGGCACGCTGAGCTCATAAAGGTATAGCATGAATTGCTTTTATAACTTTGACTATAAATTGGTATAATCCAAGATTCTTCTCTGCGAATTCTTACACGAAAGTTTAATGCATCAAAACGCATCGGTGATCGATTGGGTAGAACCAACCGCTCACCGAAGCATTTTAATGCATTTTGGAAACAACCATTGCTACTTGTCAGATCCGATACTCCAAACGCGCAAGCTCTAGTGCTGTAGTAGTAAGGTCCAGTTGCCCAAAGTGTTTTAAAATACATCTGAGTTTTGCAAATTGTATGATATAGAGTGAATAGACTTCTCAGATATGTAAAAGTAAGTTCACATGAACTTAAAAGAATGAGGTAGATAAATTAAGTCCGGCAGAGTTGTCGGACCGCGCACTTTCAACAAAAACTTATTGTAAAAAAACCTTAAAGTTTGAACACAAATATGGGTTTTCTTCAAACACAAAATGAGAAATCAAAAACATTTTTGGATTGATATTTTCCAGAAAACATCGGTAAGGTTTGCTACATAGCGAACTCTAGTTTTTTCTAGTGCTGGGAGAGTACTCTAAAAAAGCTCGAAACTCGAGTTTTGAGATACTCGAGAGGCTCTACTCAAAGAAAAAAAACCCTCTAGTGCCCAATAAATTTGATTTACTGCCAAATATTAAGAAAAAAAGTAAATATAATTGGAAGAAGTTAAATTTTATTGTCGGTAGTTTTTGTTTTTCAAAGAAAAATGCTATGAAAATGAAGAATTGCGATTACTCGAGTTCGGCTCGAACTCGGAGCTTCTGCTAAAAACTCAACTTGGCTCTACTCGAGGGCAAAATTCAATACTCGCCCAGCACTAGTTTTTTCTATTTCTGGGAGAGGACACTCAGAATCCCCTCTTCCCAACTTGCAAATTGGTAATCGGCAGAGGCAGCAATTATATCCTTGCTCACCAGTGGAAAAAAGGTAAATCCGGGCCTGGTTACCTAGCTTGTTTAAAATGTGAGAAACAAACATGAAAATAGTCAGTTCTTTGCTTACTTTCAATTATTTCTAGTAAAGCTATTGTTGCAGGTGAGTCGGCAAAATCCTGAATAAAGTTTTTTCCTTCATCACAACTTTGGGCCAAACGAGGATCAAGAGGCACCTTTCCCAGGAGGGGAACATTTAATTCAGTGCACATAGCGTCTGCACCTCCTGTATTTCTTGGGAAGATTTCTGAAGATTGCTGAAACACATTAAAGTTGGCAAAATTATCATTCACAAAAGTGATCATTCATGACTGACCAGTAAAACATAGCAGTTTACTAAGTAAATATGAGAACAAATTAAGCAAATTTTATTAAGTAACCAGGTCACGTTTTCAGTGACCAGACTTTGAAAATCAGTAGGTGACTGAAATTTTATTACTTCGATCACTTAAAAGTGGGCGGAGCCAAGCACCGTACGGTCATGGTAAATATAGATCACATGGTCACATATAGACACGGTAAATACTAAAATTCAATGCCAAAAAAAGGTTCTTAGAAATCTAGTGAAAGTAGTCTCTTTAAATACTGCACTAATATTTTATCACTCAAACATTGTGTCCCATTTTAGATATGGTATAGCGCTTTGGGGAAGGAGTTCCTACGCAGAAACTGCCTTTACAGAACAGAAAAAATCTTCAAGAATTCTCCTTAACAAACCTTACAATTTCCATTGCCAAGATCTATTCAGAAAATTTAAACTTTTGACCATCCCTTCATTGTATGTATTAGAATGTATCAAGTTCGCATTGAATAACTGCCCAATTACATCAGATGACATGTTACCTAAACATAGTTACTTACTCTAGCAGACACCATAATATAGACAATGTAAGAATTACTCTGAATATTTCTGAGAACGAAGTAAGATTCTCCGCTATACAGCTGTTTAATGCCCTTCCTCTCTCGATTAAGGAATGCTTCAGAAGGTCTGAGTTTCCTGTATTCTTTAGAGTCCTGGAGCATTTCCTGATTGAGAAAGTTTTTTATAAAGTGAATGACCTATTAATCCCAAATAACAAAATAACAAATACCAATTAACTGTCTATTCTGTTATCTATGTCTAATTTTGTAGACTTTTTTTTTTTTTGATGTAGCTGTTTTGACTTGTACACATAGCTCCTCATTGGCTGCTCCTTTTGTATGAATTGTGAAAAATAAAAAAAAATAAAAAAATGTATGGTACCGCAACAAAAGTGACCGGGAACCGCTTGGTTGCGATTTTCAAGACCTACCTCCCAAGGTGGGTTACGTGAAATGTGACGGGATGAGTAGGTGACTGGAGAGAACATTTGAATTTTGAATCGCCTTGTCTGTGATTGCCTCCCGTAAGTAACTGTGGTTTTGAAACTCTGGTCACGAAAGAAGTGACCGGTGGTTACTAAATAAAATTTGCTTATTCAGTATCATAGGTGCAATATTGCCGATTGTTTTCTTCAAAAGATTAACTACAACAGTGCAAAACATCCGAAAACTTCGGCAACTAGACAAAGTTGGTAAAAATGTACAAACAAATTTAAAAACTCAGAGAAGATCCACAAAATTTTTGGGAAAACCCATAAGAGTAGTGTAGTAATTTAGTTTTCTAGATCCCCCGCCAAAAAATCCAGAGGCTCACAAATAATTCAAATTTCTTAGGAAACTCCGGTAATCGCAACACTGCATAGGTGAAAAAACTTGAGAAAGTAGGATTTCAAAGCTTGGAGGGAGAGTTTACGCCTACTTTCGAGAAGTTCTTGGAGGAATTTGGGATTATTCTCCAGAAACTTACAGTGCTGCCTTTGTTGAATTTTCTTTGGCTGCAAGTAACTTGTCGTTAAAGGTAATTTGTTTGTTGGATGAGAGTTAGGCAAAATTCAAACATTGCACACTTACAGACAGATCATTTACATAACACGGAAAGTGTAAAAGGTTTTTGGTGTTTTCGTAGTTTTTCTTTATCATTTCTTCAAATTAAGATGAAAGATTCGTTTTGGTCTCATTTTAAAGAGTGATTCGTTTAAATTTATTTAAAAAAAAAAAAAAAAAAAAAAAAAAAAAAAATCCGAAAACATACCGCCTGCGTTGCCCGCACTGATTGTCCAACTACATTGTGACGTACGTCGCCCACACTGTTTAGTGTTAAATGCTAAACCAATTAATAAGACATTTTACGAGTGATGTTACTGGTCCAGAATAACTTGTCTTTCTAGGTAATTTGTTTACCGGGTAAGAGTTAGGCACAATGGGGCAGTTGCAAGGGTCTGTAATATTGTGTTTTTCGTAAAGAAAATGATAGTACTTGATGAGCTGAGAACAATGTTGCGTTTGAATTTTTCCTAAATGTCCTGATTTTGGACATACACACTTGTAAAGTTATAAAAAATCGTGTGCGTAGTGATGTCAATGCACAGACCCATTAAAAGCAATGTATTTGGGCCAAAATCTCATCTCCGGAATAATGGGACTTAATTAGAAACCAAAGGCATATTTGTTCTCAGCTCATCAATTACTTTCATTCACTCAATAAAAAACATAAAATTTCAGAGCCTTGCAACTGCCCCATTCAAACATTATTTTCAAGCAAGATTACATCCCAAATGTAGTCAATTGATGTTTTTTTTTTAATACTCACCTTACAGTTAGAACAGACGAATGAAGACATGTTCTCGATCACTCCTAAAATGGGTATGTTGACCTTCCGACAAAAATCAATTTCTTTCCTGACATCTAATAAAGCTACTTCTTGAGGTGTAGTTACAACTATGGCTTGTAAATTATTCATACACTTCAAATACTGTACAACTGATAGGTGCTCATCGGATGTTCCGGGCGGAGTATCGATGATCAAAAAATCCACAGCTTCGCCCCAATCAACTTCGCTAAGAAATTGCCGAATCATACCTGCACAGACAAAAAAGAAATCCGGTTGAAATAGTGGCGAAGACTTTCATGGAGAGCATTTTACCACCGCAAATTTTTCAACCTGACTTCAATGGAAGCTTTAGCAATGAAAATTATCTAGAATTCAACTTGCGTAGGAAAACTTTTGGGGGTATGAATGGAAGCTAATGTCCTATACTTGACTTGGTTTATTTATTCAATTCAATTCAATTTATTTCCAAAATCACAGAACATATGTACAATTCTATTTTCTAAGGCTTGAAATAGGTATTAATTAGCTAGGAACAAAAATTAATTATTAACTAGAAACTGCGAAATCTACAGAAGGTTACCCTGTGCGTGGAGAGGAGAGAAAGTTTCAAAATAGAGAGTTATCTGAGAATGAGAATGTTTTCCTATGGAAAATTAGAAGGAAGAGTAGAGAGAGTGTATTAGGTAGGGAGTGTTTTTATGAAGGGGAATTTGAGTTGAAGAAAAGTTGTAGTTTTGGTGTAGAAGTACTGGATAAATTTTCGTACCTATCTTAAATCTAATTTGGTAAACTTATTAAACTAGTGTTATCTAATATTAAACTAAAAAAGAAAAATTAACTGGACTAAAAGAAAAAATTATTATTTATTTATATATTATTATTTATTTATTTATTTATTTTATTTCCAACTTTCTGAATGTGCCTTTGCAAGCTTGCAATGATATAATCCATATGAAATGAAGTATTGAGTTTATTTACCAGTTTTTTTTGGTCCTCTCCATATGACTGCATCATCAGGACTATTTAAAAGGAATCCGACTGACATCACAGATAGGTTATCATCGACAAACTAGAAGCGGAAAAAATATGTTTTTAAAACTCATCGAGAGGATAATAAAGACAATATTGTGTAAAAGTGATTCAACCCACGTTTAGGTCAAAAGGTTATCTTTGGTCAGCGATATGAATGTTGGCGTTATGAAGGCGAGAAGCGCTGTACTTTTGGAGGGTTGTGAACAACGTCGGGGTTATGGAAATTGGTAGGAGTAATTCGGCGTTTCTTTACCCGAAGCCATGAACACTTTTGATGAATCAGTGTTATGCACATCAGTATAATGCATGTCAGTGTTACATGCACACTAGGGTGTGTCAAAAATACCAAAGTCGCAAAAAACGTTGCTCCCCCCCGTTTTTCCCATTTCTTTGATCCTTCTGATGAAGAAAAGGCCACTCCAAAATTTTTGGAAGGGGGGAAAAGTTCCCTGAAAGCTCCTCAAAGTTTCAAATTTTTTGTAAAAATGAGGTAAATCTTTTAAATCATAACTATGACAAAAAATTACTTTTAAGATGTATTTACAACATAAAAAAATTCACGAACCATTTCAGGCATAAAACAGCCCCCCAAAACCCCCCTCAAAATACCTCATTTCATTGAAAAATCCCGACCTGGCCGACTATTTTGCACCATGAACCATTGTACCTCCTCAAGGCTAAGACAGCTCATGGTGGATTACAGAATTTTCCGTAGTAAAACCATGCCAGAAGGACCCCTCTGTTCAACGGGGAGGGGGGGGGGGGATGTTCCCAGCACGCTTCTTAACAAAGTCCTAAACACTCAACAACACACAATTAATCCCTACAACCGGTAATGGTAACAAATGTTTAAATGCATTAGCACAGGGTGTTCGGTGAACACTTTTGCAATTGAGGACTTTTACGGAAGAAGGGCCCATAGTACTATGGGCCCTTTTTTCGTAAAATGGCTTAAACTAATTGTTTTACCCTAAGGTATGTCTCCATAAAATTTCAAATCGATTCGACTTTTCCCTGACGACTTACAGAAAGTTTCCGGAAGAAGGGCCCATGGTACCATGGGCCCTTCTTCCGGAAAGACGCACTAAACACAGGATTTCTTCAGCATTCTTTGTTATTTTACCAAAATTCCTTAAACTAATGAGTCTTAAATCAAAATTTAAGCAAGTTTACCGAAACTTTTGATGAAACTAGAGTACATTCGTTTATCGTGGGGAGGGGGGGGGGAGGCAGAATCAAAACTTTCTTAGAAAATATTATTTTCTGCAACACTTTGAAGTTTGACTTTCTAATTCAAAGAACTCACCCACTTCAAGTCTTTATTTAAGGATAATCTATCAACTATTCTTCATGAATATACGGTTGGTTACAACGTTGTCTGAGTTTTATCCAATTCGACTAAAAAACCGGTAAACGTAAACTGAACACTTTATGATTTTTATGACTCAAAATTTCCAAATGGCAACCCCTATCTTGTGATACCTTGTTTTAAAGGACGTAAAATTCTTAGACTTTTGGTGCAAACGGGAGGTCGATATCGTTTTTCGTCTTCGATATATCCCTAGTCAAAGTTCGATTTCGACCCATTTTCAAAAAATCAGAACTCACATTTGAGAAAACGGAATTTGAAAAACTAGGAGTCAAAAATACTCTAAAAAGCAAGTCCTTTTCAGAAAAAAATACGGGTTGTATATTAGTTTAGTCTTAGAGCCCCCCAAAATTATTTAAAAAAAGACCCCTCAGGGGGGCTATCTCAAAAATTCCGAGCCACGATCCCTGTCGAGTAATACATAGTTTGAAAGGGCACACAAAACTGAGGATTTTGGCGCAAACCGCCGGTCAATATCGTTTTTGGTTTTCGATAAATCGAAATTTGCCAATGGGTAAATATCCAACTTTGCCATTCGATATATCGAAGACGAAAAACGAATCGACCTGCGGTTTGCGCCAAAATGCTCAGTTTTGTGTGCCCTTTCAAGCGATGTATCAATCGATAGGGGTCGTGGCTCGTAATTTTTGAGATAACCCTCCTGAGGGGTCATTTTTTAAATAATTTTGGGAGGCTCTAAGACTAGATTAATATGAAAACCGTATTTTTTTCTGAAAAGGACTTGCTTTTTTGACTAGCGATACATCGAAGACGAAACACGATATCGACCTCCAGTTTGCTCTTAGAATTTTACGCCCTTTAAAACGAGGTATCACAAGATAGGGGTTGCTATTTGAAAATTTTGAGTTGGGTGGTGAAACCCCTCCCCCTACCCCCCCCCCCCACCCCTCCCCTTGGGGGCGCCCCCAGAAATTTTGGATGTGCCAAAAAGTAGTTCCCATTAAGTTATAAACATCCCCCGAGTTTCGTTTTTTTATCTTCAACAGTTCAAAAGTTAGAGGGGGGGGGGGGGAGGGACGGACTTTCCTCACACCCTGTATACGAATTTCTAATGGTGTTTATATGTTTAAGTTTAAATAAAGTTTCTGGATCATGTCCGGTGTTAAAACAACTAAAACTTATCGTTTATTCTTCAATTTCAGCACCAAGAAAAAATTTTACGGAAGAAGGGCTTATAAATCAGCTTTTTAAATTAATTGTAACTACCCTTGAATTTCGTTTAAAATTTCAATCCTGGTGGTAGTGTATCGGCAATAGTATGCCCTACTTAGGTCCAAATGACTTTTTCGTTTAAAACGATCATTCGAGCACTTATAGCCATTAAAAGTTTTCTTTTGCGTTTTTCTCGAAACGTGTGTTTGTACCATGGGCCCTTCTTCTGTAAAAGTCCTCAATTGACCTTTTACAAGGGTTTTAAATGGACAAAATACAACATTGCCAAATTGCACGCTACGCCACTGAACCATGTTATTAAAGTGCTTGGGACAAAAACTATTACAGCAATAAAGTAGAAGACAACAATTGATCACAATATTCCAAGCATTGATGCCATTGAAAAAGATATTTTACAGCTGCTTTTACCAAAACCATTGAAGTAATATCAGAACAACTGAATAATACAAGTTTATGATACTTACAACAGGTGACCATCCTGACCCACTCTGATGAACCTGAAAAACGCAATTAAAATTATAATTAGCTCACATCAAAATTATTCTGGGGAGACCTCCCAAACCACCCTTTATTACTCTGGGAGTGACCCTCCTTTAATCTTCTGGGGGAGACCACCAAAGCCCCCGATAATATTCTTGTGGGGACACCCTCAGACCCTCCTTAAGGGGTTAATTTTACATTAGGCTGGTTGCAGAAAGTTTTTGCTAATTTTCATCAATATTCGATCGGCTGTATTTGAAAAATTCCAATATTTTCCTACGTTCACCCATTTTACCCATTTTCGTAATGATTTTAATGGAAACCTTTTGGTATCCATAACTTGCCGACAATATAAAATTTCTGAAAGACAAAAAAAGATCCTCTGGTGAACGGTAACAGCAACTTCTCTGCAAAATGTTGATGCAGATGGACAGTTGGTTCAAATACATTTATGGAAGTCCCAGTCTAAAATAAATTGTAATTTTGTATGGGCTGAGTTGAACTTAGGTTTTAAAATCTCCTACTTGTATTAACAGCCCTCAAGGCTTCAAACATTACACATTAAAGATAATTCAACAGTGTTGGTCCAACGTTACCCTGGTACAGCAATAATTAGCTTCACAATAGGTGTATAGGTAAAATTACTCACTTGTTCATCCATTACGCCCATCACTCTGGGCATGGATGGTCCACAAACATCTATATCCAGCACGGCGACCTGAAAATCGGAAGAGAGGAATTAACGATCAAGGTTCCAACACTTCAATGACCACTATTCTATGGTAGACCACTAGTGAGTATTCTATAAGTTAAAAACAAGACTTCAATCCTCCAGGCCAACAACAATAAAGTCAAATGGGGCTTGGCTATTGGGGATTGAAGAGATGATTCTTGCATAAAAACCAGTAAAAATGACGAAGAGTAAGTACACTAAAAAGTCACGAATTTTACTGTCAGAATCAGGCTTAATGGCAGAGAAACGAAGGTATCATGAGAGATTTCTGTCTAAATTGAGACATATCTCTGTGTTTCCATAGAGAAAAAGACATAATAGACAGGAATCTCTGATGAAATCTGCGTTGAGCCCCATTACAAACTTGCCATTAAGCATTTATTACTGAATTTTAGACTTTCTCAGTGTGATTTTTGCGATTTTCGCTGGTTTTAACATCACTTTGAACTATTCATTTGCTCACAGCAAAAGTTTGCAAAAGCCCCATTCTCTGATCCGCAACGTCTTATTGATGAAGTTTAAGCTGCTGAGTACTATTTTTTCCATAGAATAATTATTAAAAATATTTAGTTACAAATATATTTATATTTTGATTGAAAACGGAAACTGAACTGAACTGAACGGGGGGGGGGGGGGGGGGGGGAATTAATTTCAGTATTCTGTACAAAAAACCCACTCCCTCTCTCCCTCACTCTTAAACTCTCTCTCATATTTTCTATTATTTAATGTTCTTCATTCAAGGTAACCTCCAAAACAGGCTCGCCTATGGAGATACCGAATTTTCAGTCTTTAATTTTTTTTTTTTTTTTTTATTTTTATTTTTTTTATTTTTATGTTAATTTTACGTTCGTTTATTTAATTTGTCTAGTGTAGCTTAGGTGTAATTTGAGTAATTTAACATTTTTTTTTTGTAATTGGCTTTTGTCTAAAGACTGAAAATAAATCATTTTAAATCATTTATACTTAATTTTTAAACATTGACCCTCTCTGGTCGTGTGTCCAGGCAGACTCGCCATTTAGTAAATTGCGTTCCAGTTGTAAGTCAGGGCTGACCCGATAATATTTAGATGTCTATTTCAAAAATTGTATTCCAGTGGAAAGTTGGGGCTGACCCGACAATATTTATACGTCTACTAGGATTGTCTAAAATCGTTTATTAAATTCGCACACAAAAAATGTTACAGAAAATGTTGTTTTTATATCAATTATCTCTGATTTGCGTAAAAACGCATAAATTAATTACAAACCCCCGGGGGGGGGGGGGGGGTTGACAGGTTTAACAAATCCGACTGGAAAGGGTTAACACCTTAACACTAGGTTTTATGAGAAGGGTTGTTTTTACAATCAGTTTTCGACTGAAATTTTGAAGAGACTGCTATTGGGACATTAGCTTAAAACTAACCATATTAAAAAAATGATGTTTTCTCTCCTGGGGGGGGGGGGGGGAGGAATTAAAAATGCAGTTGGAAAGATACAATCAAATTTTCAAACAAAGTCTAATGTTCACTTTTCAGGCAAAAAGTTATTTACCAAGAATGAGACAGTATTTATGGTTTATCAAGAGGTATGGTTTTATGGTTTATTCATGGTTAATTAATGGTTTTATGGTGTGGCAAGAATATGGAGCATTGAACTCAAGAGAAGACAAGCTTGGAGCCAAACCTAGTCAAGGATTGGAGAGGGAAAGTTGATTGAGAAGTACTTATGAGGTCAAGTCTCACATGCCATGAGAGAAAATATATGTGCCTCAGTCATGCAAGGTTTCGTCTACTTTTGGTTAAAACAAAAACTGGAGAATTGATCAGTTTTACTTGCAACAGAGAGGAATAGCCTGAATAATTCAACAAGTTTAGTAAAAAGTGATTTGATCACATCTGTTCTGGATAATTTTCCTGAGAGAAGTCAATTTTTCATTGCAGCAACGTACGTAAAAGTTCCTTTTGGACATTGATTTCAGATTTTATTCCCCTTCATTTAAATTTATCATTTATTTAGGATCTAGATAGCAGATTTGATGAGTTGAATAGAAAAAAAAAAACAAAAAAAAAAACAATAGTGGAAGTAAGGCAATTTGCAATTAAGGTCCTCGGCAGAGCAGGTGGATCTAGAAATTTATGAAGGGGGGGGGAGTTACGGGACAAAGGAGGAGGCTAAGGTTCAAAGGAAAGGAGGGCGTTAAAAGTTTTAAAACCTACTTTTCCAACAAAAAGCCCAAAACTTCCCAGAAAATCTCTTCTTCAATTGTGTAAAATTTTGGCTCAAGGGAAAATCCCCCCCCCTCGATTTGCCACTGGTCCAGGGTACTGCTTCGGGGAATCCACACTACTATGAAGAAGCTTTAACATTTTTTCAAAATGCTTCTGATATTATTTAACAAAAAAAAACAAATCAAAACAAAATAAAACAAAAAATTTCCAACGGAAGGAACAAAGGCGCACACAAAAAGAAGAAAAAAATAGTACATTTGTTGAAAAGAGTGGTTATTTTTTGGTGGCTCTTGCCCAAAAACTACTTCAATTTATTTTTTAATCAAGTTATTATTATTGTGAAATCAAAATAATTCATTTATATTGTAAATACACAAAGTTCCCATAGCAATAAAAGTAAAAAAAAAAAAAAAAATTGAAAAATTTGATTCTACAGGCAAGTTGCAATTTCAAAAAGATCCCGCAGCAACAAGCTAGTGAGTCTAAGGAAGGTGCTAAATCTATTGACCAAGAAATCAATTGTATCAAACAAAGGGGGTCAAGGATAGTTCGTTGAAATGAAAAGTGGTTTTTTTTTCATTGAAAAATTTGATTGTAAGTTCAGGCGATTTTAAAAGAAAAATCTGCAGCAACAAGCAAGACCAGTTAACCCTTTCATACCTGGTGTATATTTCAATGTACATTTGAATAACATAAAATCTTATGGAGAAAATAAAAATATGATATGCGTATTGTTTTATAGGAGAAAATTGTTCCCAGATCAGCTATAATGGCCAATAGTCCGTTCCTAAACAACAAGTATTTTCAGGTTTGAAAGGGTTACAGTGCTAAATTTACTGAGCAAGAAAGCAAAATGACAAAACGAAGGAGGAGGAAGGTAGTTTGTTTAGAAGGAAAGTGGTTTTATTTTTTCATTAAAAAATGTAATTGGCCAGGCGAGTTCAAAAAGAATTTAAGGTAAACATCCCCAGTAGCAGGCACCCCTGAAATTTGCATCAGTACCCGGTATCTATTTTTCACTATGTGAAAAACATTAATTTAGTGGCAATTTTGGTGTATAGCGTATTTTTTTTAAGTGTTTCACACTTGAGACCTAAAAAAAACCACAAAAAACACCAGTATTGCCACCAAACTAATACTTTTCACAGTGTAAAAAATGAGTGCCAGGTCTGGTGCGAATTTTAGGGGTGCCGGCTACTAGGGATATTTACCTTACAGCAACAAGCTGGAATCAAAGAGTGTGCTATATTTATTGAGCAAGAAAGCAATTCGGCAAAAAGAAGGGAGAGGGGGTGGATGAGCTAAACAACGATAAGGAAGAGATGAACATGAGGAGGGAGGGAGGAGGGTGGGAGGAGAAACATCCCCTCCACATGTTTGATATAAAGGATGGTCCTGATAAAATCAATATATATGACAAGATGACATGGAAATGATGTCATGAGAAGAGCAGGGAAGGCCTAGAAAACAGTAGGCCTCCAGAGCAGCACAATAGGCCGTCGTGGGAGACAGGAGTTACCTGATACAAAGAGCTCGCTGCTCGATAGACATGACACACTTTGATGACAGTTACCGTTTGTGCTGTGAATAAGGAGGTTTACGAGTTGGATTCGTTTTCCGATTCATTCGCAAATTGTGGACTCGCTTGTTCTCGTGCTTAAATTTCTCAACTTCACATTAGCCACTGTATGATATTAAGTATTGTGATCTCTGAATAACAACTTGTAGTCATGGAGACCCACTTTCTAATTGAGTGTTTTGCCATGTTCCCATTCCTTCAATTCACAAGAGAGCCGAGGCAAACTTTTGCAACAGATAAATGGATACTCCACTTGGGTGTGTCTACTTTTGGGTGAAAGCAGAAGAAGGGGGGGGGGGGTTCAAGGGTCCCCAGCAGGAAAATATGGAGTATTCACTAGATTATGGAGAACTTTTGCTACAGATAAATGGATGGAGTGTCTACTTTTGGGTGAAAGCAGAAGAAGGGGGGGGGGGGGGGGTTGTAAAGGTCCTCCACAGGAAAATATTGGGATTTCACTATGATATTGATGCATTACCACACCTTTTTGGCCTGCAAATCCCATTCAATTGACTCAAGAGAAAGATTAAAAATGTTGTTTTGACCTTGTGATTTTCATGTCGAACCGCGTAAAATGCAAACAATTTTTTTTTTTTTTTTTCAAAACAACAAAATTAATGCAACAAAAATATTTTAGACAAAGTAAATTTTAAAATCATCCCAGCAGAGAAATTTTTTAATTTAAAATTAAATTTATTTCTATTAATTTTTTTTTTTTTTTTTTTTTTTTTTTTTTTTTAAATGCTAGAAAAATGGTTACCGTTGGTGAGGCTACTGTTCATCGCTTGTAGCATTTAATGAAGTAACCGCCATGTAGCATACCTTTTATACCTGTTATTTATTACCTTTCATACCTTCTATTTAGCACCCAACTTTTTATTACTTTATTATTTTAACATTTTCATTATTTATCCAGTATGTAAAAGTATCAACAACATTGAGCTTAGAAGCACCGATCTGATCCATTCTACTTATATACATAAAATGGGAAGACTACATAAAATGAAAAATAAAGAAATACTTTACATTTATATTTTGATCTTTTGCAGCCAGGGCTCGAGCTAGAAGCGAAGTGAATGTGCTTTTTCCAACGCCGCCTTTGCCTGAGAGAACAATAATAGTGTTTTTCACAGACGCTAATCGTGCTTTGACGTGCTCTGCACCTGCAAACCACCATTGATAAGGTGATTAATTTAAGACAGTAATAAAAGTGTTTAGTAAATAATTACTTACAAATCAGATCCATTTAGTTCAAGACTGGGAAACATTTTCAAAAGCAAACAGAGTCGAAGAGAGAGCTGAATTCTTTCAAACCCTCACTAATAGCATGTCTTTTGTTAACATTACAGCAAAATGTATTGTTTTTGCACGAAAAGGGTTACTGCTGACTTGGGCTTTTTCTTTGCTAACACATTAGCGAAGAGTATCCATCAAGAAGGATGCAAAGCTGCTGACTGATTCTGCTCTTTCGGCCGAGACAAGATGGCGGGGAATCAATCAATTCCATAGGTTTAAACAGCGTCACATGACAGATTTGAACTCGTTCAAATCCTTGGAATGATTCCGAGTTGTGTTGGAACGATTCGAACAACTTCAAATCTGTTATGTGATGCCATTTCAACTGACTGGTTTCTCAATCTTCTAACTGGTGTCTCTATCGTCGACTATCCTCAGTCAATTCTTGCATCTTTACATATTTCTCACAGACTTTATCTTGAATTATTGGTTTTAAATATTTAAGGCTTTATCGCCCCCTTCAGTTTTTGTCCTTTTGTCTCCCTTTTATTGCCAAGTTGGTTTGTACAAGGTACATGATGGCCTTCGTTGCGATTCAAGACTGTGATTTTTACTTAAACCCTTTCTGGTCGGAATTTTTTTCCGTATTTTCGTATAAATTAGAGCTACTTCTGGCTGCACTTTAAATTCTTGGTTTCTGTAAATATTCCTTTCTTTCTTTAATTTATCTGTTTTTCTGTCTTTCCCCATTTCGTTCCTTTTCCTTTCTCCCTCCCTCTTTTTCATCCAATTTGGGGGGGAGGGGGGCAAAACGATACTTCCCCCCACCCCCAAGATTACGCCACTGATGATTTATCAACTTACTCAAGTCTGGCCCTTGAGCAGCTCCTGAAGAACAAATGGACTGATTAGGACATCCTTGACAAGCAGACCCTTTGCCTGCAGATTCGCTCTCAACACCCGGGCAATCTATAAATAAAGAAAAGAGATTAAGGCAATGTGGATGAGATAGGCAAGAGAGTTGGACATTTCGAAACTATACATCCAAAATTAAGAAATGGGTGCCAAGAAAATACCATCAGCCAAAACTTGTGAAAGAATAAAAGGAAAAATTCATTGGATTATAAACAGCTAAAAAATGACCAAGGCGTGAAAAGTATTAAGTTTGTATCTATTGCCGATTTTGCTGATTGAGGCCTTGTTGACACATACAGGAAACAGAGATAACGAAAAGGTTTCCTTCGTTTATCTTCGGTTTTCATTTCAACTCACTCAAGAGTTCTACAAATTATTGATAATAAAAAAAATATCAGTTTCCTTCTTCATTTGAACTGCCTAGGGCACTCTAGAAATTTTCTAAATTTCTTTCGTAAGCAGCATTCAGGGATGGATTTATATCTCTAGAGACTCTTCGCCTCTTCGAGGCCCCCTACAAGAAGAGTAGGATGCCTGAGGGCCATCTCCCAAAAAGAAAGGGCGTTCGGGGGTCCTCCCCCTAAATTTTTTTAAAGAAAAAACTCAGCTTATAACTGTTTTTGCGATAGTTATTATTTTTTTATCCTTTGACTTCTTCTTCTTCTTTTCCTTCCTCCATCTATTCATACTATTCTTCCTCCTTTTGTGAATTGAGGCCCCACGCAATTACGTACTTTCCGGAGTGGTAAATCCACCCCTGACAGCATAGCTTTTGATACATTGCAAAGATGAACAAATATTCAACGACTCCTTCTTGATGATGTGATGTAAGTGGCATCTTCGACAAAAGTAACCTTGAATCATCTTTGGGACTAAGTTTTGGGTGTTTACATTTGGCAGACAGATATAAACCTACTGCTTGTTAGATGACCAAAACTGGGCTGAAGAACCTTTAACACGGCTCTAAATTTAAGAATAACTACCTTTGATCTGGCTTTAAATAAATGGATACCTAATCATGACTAATTTGTAGAAAGTAAGAGATCTCGCAAAAACTTGGACATGTTAGCTAAGCTCCGGGGTATAGCTGCGAATAAAAGCAAAGTTCAAGAGTCTTTCAGAGTAAACTTTGCAGCGACTTTGGACTGCTTCATGTTGGAGTTGCAACCCAAATGGTCTATAGCATACATGCAAAGTGAGCTATCTCAAAAGTTTTTGTGGTTATTAGGTAAACTTGTGTAATCACACACCTTGAAATGAAATAATTAATAAGTCTGACTTACGCTCGGGAGCATCCTCAGGTTTGGTAGCCATGGAAGCTTCAAGACTAATTGATATCGACACGTTTAACAAAGGAAAATTTAAAAAAGTAAAATGGTTTTTTAAAAAGGCAGTAGTAATTCTTTAATTTAGTTGATTCTGTTGCTGTCATTCGCGATCATCCTATACTTACTCATAATCATCTTATCAATTTTAAGGTTATCTCACGTTTAGTAAACAGAGTTTGAAACAGAGTAGTCCAGTCACTGTACAGAGTAGTGTATTGTGTCGCTACCTGCCGGCAGCATAGGTGAACTAAAAATTGTTAGTTATTTGACATGGCAGTAGTGATGCGTTTTTTTATTCTCCGGAATCCGCACCGGTGCAATAACCCGCAGTTTTCGGAGCTGCTCCGAAGCTGTCTGGTGCAGCACCGGTCACGTGATGAAGCTCCGGAGCTGGAGCTCCGGTGCATCGGTCTTCAACTCCGATACACTGGAGCTTGCACCGGAGCAGCTCCGGGCGCATCGCACCGCTAATAAAACAACACTTCGGTGCGCACCGGTGCTGGAGCCCCGGAATAAAAAAACACTCCGGAGCACTGGAGCTGCACCGGTGCGCGCTCCGGAGAATAAAAAAACGCATCATAGAGAGCACTAGCGAAGAAGCGGCAAAATTAAGCGCGCGGTGTTTGAGTTTGCGCGGAACTACAGCCAAAGCGACAGACATGCGCATTACACCAACTAACAATGTATAATGAAAACACAAAACAAACTTCCGCCTCAAAAATTAAGGGGAAAATCGTTGCACAGCATTCTCCGAAAGAACATTGAAAGGGCATTTAAAAAAGGGCAAACAATAAATAAGCTTGGGGTCATAAAAAATGTACTGCCCCCTCCCCTCCCTGCTTAGCCACTTCGTTAGTGATTTGATTGAGTGATTAATTTCCGAAAATGGAAGTGAAGGTGAAAAATTTCTGTCAGTGACAACAATGAACTTTTCCCTTTTCATTTTTTAATTAATTCAAAGTCTCAAAGTTATTATTGGTTATATGAGTGTTTTGGCCTATCTTTTCACCATAAAGTACCTCTAACTTTTTGTTTTCCAATGTCCACAGTTCTTAAAAAAATAAAAACAAAACTTGCAATTTTTTTTTCTAGAAAATCAAAGCCACATTTTTTTTACTTAAAGGACCTTCAAATAAATGAAACCTATCAATATGATAAAGAACAATTTAAACATTTTTAGAAAATCCATGAAGTCGGCATGGCATCAGTGTTTGAACTGATCTTTGCATTGTCTACACCCACATTATTTATGGCCTGCTTGATGATGCAGGAAATGAAAACCTTCATATTAATAACATACATTTGACGTAGGTAACCATGGAAGCAGCAGATTATTTACAGTTTCATGAGACATAGATAATGGTCGTGTTTGAAATATTTTGATGTTCCTTTTTGGACATTTCCAAAAACACTGGATTTTTAATTTAACTGTGATTATTAGCTAAGTAGAATTTTTTTCCAATCTTGAAAAAGAAGCAGAAACGAAAGAAACCAAATGATAAATTGTGAATAATAGATTGATTTGCAATGCGAACCAAAATACTTTTTTAATACTCTGTGATGAACTCAGTAAGTTCTTTCCAGTTTTCCTGTAAATATGCACCAATTTTCTGTCCAATCTTCATCCTTAATTTTAATAATCATTAATGTCTCTATAATCATTTATTTTAAAACTCAGACTTATTATGGGGGGAGAGGATAAGATTAGATCCTTCAGAGATTTTAAAATAGCCATAAATGCAGACGTATATATTCAAAAACTTGACTGCGCTTGAAGAGCATCATACTTTACCCTAGATTCATATTTCAGTCATCGCAAGATTAACTTGGGTACATGTATAACTGGTCAGTCCGGTAGAGCTGTAACTTCTGTGATCTAGTTAATAATAGATAAATGATAATATAAACTTCAAATCAGGAAATCAACCCTGCAATTTCATTTACAGCAAATGAGTTAAGCTCCTTCATTTGGGCTCAAATACTACATTGTCATATACTGTCAGTGACATTCATTTTTACTCTTTGACAAAATCAATAATGATTACTCATCTTCAATGAATAAACTTAAAAAACACGAGAACTTACAAAACTTAAAAATTAACTGTCCTAAATTCAAACAAAATTCTCATTTATTCACTCAAAGATTACAAATATCAAAAGTTTTCCTCATTATTCAATATTTCTGGTTACTCTCTCTACGACCACCTCCCATTTCTCTCTTCTTCCTCCTCATTTTTACTCTTCCTTCTCTTTCTTTCCATTTCTTCTTCTCTTTCCTTTCTTTTTCTCTTTCTCCTTTTTTCTCTATCTCTTTTTTTTTTCTCTCTTTTTTGTCTTTTCCTCATTTTTCCTTTTTTTCCCTTTTCCTCCTTTCTCTCCTCTTTTTCCCTTTCTCCTTTTTTCCTCCTCTCCTTCAATTTACGTTCCTAAAGACACTGCGCCCCGCTGCCTGGCGGGGCCTAAAGCTATGCTACTGATTCAAGCATTACTCCAATTTACTTTAAGATAGTTTAAAACACAGTCGAATGAGTTTTGTGTGGTTACACAAACTTAAATGAAGCTGCAGCTTTTAAAACATGGTAAACGTTAAAAGGAACCTTTTGTTTTACGGTTGTTCACAGCAATTATTACCATGGAATTCATCACGTGTAAATGCATGCTCCGACACTTCAAAAAACGTTGTTCCGTATGGCGCTTACTCTTCCCACATTTCACAGCCCCATCAGTGGCGACAACCAGCAGCTGGATATGACACGACAGAAGTAGTTCCATTGTAATTACCAACCTTCTCTCTTTATTACACCTATCTTATGTCCTTTGAACATTCACAAATAAATACCTACTCCTGAATACTTACCAAATATATTGTAAACATGTATCTTTGCATTCCTGTAATCTATCAAATTTATTTCAATTCTGAAAAGGAGTCGATTTTCTTGATGGATATAATGATAGTTTGTATTGTTTTAGGTATGTAGCTATAAAACAAATGAGGCATACTTTTGCAAAACTCACCTTATCCACTTTTCGTGATTTAGAAAAAAAACAAAAAAAAACTCTTTCAAAACTCAAAACTCAATACTCAATACCCTATTCTCAATGCACTATTTATGAAGGATTAAGTGAGTTTTGGAGAGCAATTTTTTTTTTTTTATAAAATCCGTTTCCCGAGCTAACTCAATTTGCACCAAAAGTGGATAAGGCAAGTTTTGCGAAAGTACCCCTCAAAAAATGTAAAAGATTCCTACTCTCAACTCGGTAGACGAGTATACTCAATTAAATTTGAGCTAAAATTAGAGGCAAAAACGACTGAATAGATTTTTCATTTCTCTGATGATGTGAGGACTCTTGTTGGGTGTAATCTAGTAGGTTGATATAATTTTTAAATGTATTCTTGAAAGCCACTTGGAAACCTTTTCTAGACAATTCGTCGCTTTTACATATAAAAGAAATAACAAGAGATTTTCAGAGTTGTGAAAACTACAACCGGAGCCATATGAGTTTATTAAAGTAAGCTCGACGGCATGGACGATATAACAATTAAGACAAAGCCTATAAAAGACATAAAGTATAAGAGATGAGACAGGAGGTCTACTTGTTTAAGGTTACTGCACTAGAGTGCGCTTTCGTAGAATTGACACACACGTAACAGTCGCTCGTTTATTAAATGAAACATTTGTAAACCAATTCAAATACAGGGGCTAAAACCAACTTTTACAACAAAACGCTCAATATTTCCTCAAAAATCCCCTCGTTAGACAGTGTAAAAATTTGGCTCATTTGGCCCTTGGATCCACGTTTGCCTGCATATCTCTAAGGGTTTTGTTTTGATATTATCGATTAGAATTTTTCTTTTCCTCATTCCAGACCACCGCACTCAATAACAGCCAGCATGATTGACCCTTGCTATACTTCCCCATCCGCTGTTGCCACGGAGCCCGTAAAATTTCCGAATTTAGTCACTCGTGCAGATAGAGACACATCACACGTAGCGCGCGCTGCTATTTACTCTCGCTTCACTCCCCATGAATGGACGCAAAGCAATCTTACATACTATAATGAAGCTGATACAAATCGTAATCTGTCTGAAAGATTACGATGTGACGCTCTCCGAGTAATGAGGTAAGTATGAATAGCAAACAACCCACATTCAATTCGATCAATTCATTTTTAGATTTCAAGTTGAGCTCGTGGCTTATTGTTTTTCTATGCAGTTTCCAACTTTTCTTGTAACTTTTTTTTTTTTGATCAAAGGAGAAAATGAAAGGCTATAAAGAGGAATTTAAAAATCCGTCTTTCGGTTCTGAAGCTGGAAGCAGAGCTCTAACTTGCTATTGAGATAATATCCAGAGGAAGGGCCGGTAAAACATAAGGCAGGCTCTTCCCCGGAAAGTATCAAGGTAAAAAGTTAAAAAGTATAAAAGATGGAAAAAAAGAAGATTTCTGCAGATGAGCGAAGAGCTTACTAGTTGTTTACTATCGCAGTGTTGACACTAAGATTGTTCCAATACGTGGAAAAAAAAGATTGGTAGAATTTACCATCTGGATAGCTGATTTGGGAGTCTCCTATCAAGTATGGTAAATTTCACCAGATTATAGTAAAATGTACCAAACATGTTACCTTAATTTACCACAAGGTACATTGCATTTACCATATTATGGTGAAATTTACCATACTTGCTAGCAGACACCAAAATCAGCTATGCAGATGATAAATTCCACCAGTCTTTTTTTTTCCGTGTACCATTCGTGACTCTACAGATAATATTAATTTATTAATTAATATTATAATCATAAAATATTTGATTAATTTATTGATGTCTTATCACGAGCTAATGAGCAGGTTTAAAATATCGAAAATAACAGTTCGGTAAATAATCAATCTTTGAAGATTGTCTGTTAAATAAAAGTTATTGATGTCGTAAAAATATAGGACATTGTACTTAGATCTCTTTTCTTGCAGGGAGACTGACGAAAAAACTGCCATAGGACAACGTGATACAGGTCGAAGGATAGGCGAGCGTCTGACAGATATTACATTTTGGAAAAATGAACTGACCACTGAGTTGGAGCGAATGATAACGGAAAGTAATCTACTGCAAGATATGAGGCGTGCCTTAGAGAAAGCCATTCAGGACTGTAATCCACCAACACATATAGCGCAAGAGTGCTTGTATCATCGAGAAGGGAGACAAGGTATACAGAACAGCAATTTCAAGGAAGCAAATCGCAAATGATGTTTGCATTTAAATCCATCAAAGCTTAAATTTCTGCCGGCCAGGTTGGTCTAGTGGTCAGGGCTCCTGACTCTAGATCAATAGGTCCGGGTTCAAATCCCAGTAGTGACCCTAATTTCCACAATCGAACTGACGCGGAGGACGCACAAATGGACTACGCGGCCTTAATCTCGGAAAATTAGGCGTCTAGAGCAAGCGGGATTGGATAGGGGGCCTGCGGGACACCACTCGCCCCCTTGCGATCTACATCTCCCATAGCTGAGCCATAGACTCACGCTGAAGCCCAAACTTGCGACGATGTTGTTGTCTACACAGATGCTGCCATCTGTGAGACATGAGGCTGAAACAAGTTGACTCAGCAGAGATGGGAATTCTGGAATGTGCCTCAATTACAG
Organism: Trialeurodes vaporariorum; assembly: GCA_011764245.1. NCBI lineage: Eukaryota > Metazoa > Arthropoda > Insecta > Hemiptera > Aleyrodidae > Trialeurodes > Trialeurodes vaporariorum. The sequence continues at coordinate 5,231,899 of VMOF01000379.1, forward strand.
TCATCTTGTCAGCATAGACGAGAGGAGAAAGGTTGATAAAGGTGATTCGCCGGTCACATTGGCACAAACTGGATCGTGAAAGGACAAAAGATCTTGTATATAGGTCGCAGTGTGATACCCCTTCGGGGGCGGTCCTTACATAATAAAAAAAATTAATAATAAAAAAAAAAAAAAGCTTAAATTTCAGTTTAGAAGACTAGAATAAATGGATTTTAGCAGAAGGACCAAGTAAATTTAAACGCGTCAAAGTATCAATCATTAAGGTGATGTTGAGGCAATATTGCTAATTTTTTTTGATATATTTAGTCAATATTGAGCAAATAATTTTTTAGCGCTGAAACAAAAATATTAATAATAATTAAAGTAAAGTTGCTGAGAACATTATTGAGACCTTGGATGAACATTCTTCAGAAATCTTTTCATTAGCTTTCCTCTTGTTTAAAAAAGATATACCTGAGGTAAATATTAGTGACAGAAATATTTAAAAAATAACAGCTAATTATTTTAAAAAAAGATTTGACAATTATTTGTTAAAAAATTAATTTTCCAACAATAAAGTCACATTTTGACAAAATTATTGAAATGAAAAACCTATGTCATCACTGGAAATATTGCAATTTTTCAGTCTCAAGTGGTTTTCAGCAACTATTCCTGATAGTATATTTTTCAAAAAAAATTCCAAGAATAAAGTCGCATTTTAACCATGTTATTGAAATGAAAAACCTACATATGTCATCCCTAGGAATATTGCAATTTTTCAGTCACAAGTGGTTTTCATTTCTGATAGTAAAGAAGTGCCTTTTTGTTCACCCAGGTATTGATTTGGTGCACGATCAAGCAGAGCAAATGATTTTAAAAGAAATAGAATCACTGCGTTACTGTCAAGAGCGGCTCAACAATCTACATAAAAATGTTCTAGAACAAGTAAATTTTCTTTTCTATATTAATGCTCCTTCCAAATTCTATGCTACTCCACTCCTTTGGGTGCTCATTCATTGTTCAGCAGTTTAATTTGTTTAGATTGTTACTAGCTGTTTTCTGTTTGTTTTTTTTTTTTCCATTTTATTTTACGTAACTCTAATTTTCCTATTGTATTTTTTTTTTTTTTTTAATTTTTTTACTTTTTTTTTATATTTTTATTATTTATATTATTTTATTTTAATTTTATTCATTTTTTTATTTTAACTTTTTTACCTATGAGTCATTAATGGTTTAATTTTTCCTGTGTCAAAAGCAACCTTTAAGATCAATAAAATTAACTCTTCACACACTTAAATTTTCACGCTCACACACACTCAAATCAATTTGTTTCCGATTTTCTTTCAAAGTACTTGTTTTCTTACCTTGTTTAAAAACTTATTCAGATTGCTTTGTGACAAAGTATTCAAACACAATAGCGTTTGAATCTTCCACTTGTTTTTTTCTTTTTTGAATTTCAATCAAAGATGGTACCTGTAATTTTTTTTTGGGGAAGATAAGATGGGGACTTTGGGGAAGATAAGATAAAATGGTTAGGGATTGGGCTAAAAATTCAACCATCTTGAACCTATAACTGAGAATTTAAGAGAAAATTATGATCAAACACACTGAATTAATGGGAGTAGAGACTTGCAGATGGTACTTGCAAAGATAAAATAAGTAGAATTATTTGGTCCCCAGCAAGCTGAATGTGACTTCAGACTGACAACTTTGACAGATTCATCTACGGATTAATTTCCAGTTGATCATTGGATTACCATTAAATTTATTTATTTATTTATTTGAATAAATTTATGAGTGAGCCACCCAATAAAATTTTACTGACTGTAAATATGGTTATAAAAGAGGCCATCTAGACAAAATGTGCACAACCCGGAAAACATGAAACCTAAACAATTTTCTCCAATTATTTACAGGACAGTTACAAAGCAATCTCTTATTTATTTTACAGCTGCAAAATAACAGAGCTTCCCAACACGAGTTAGAAACGGACGTTAGAAGTAAAGAATCAGCTCTCGGAGTGGATGGTTTATGCCACCAGCTAACAAATTATTCTAGAGGCATCAACTACTACAGTGGTATTGAAAAATATGACGCTACGTAAGCTTTAGAAGATATGTACTTTAAATTTCTGACTGATGGTAAAGATTAAGAGCGACAAAAGATAAAAAAAAATGGTAACAGATTACGAAGAAATACAGTATGTGTGTATTGATAACTTAATTTCAATGCAGCTTTTTCCGTTACAATCTGAGTTCTTGAGAGAGAAAGTTTCATGATAGCGCCGTCACTTCTGAGGAATTTGCCATTTTATAAGGCAGTGATGGGCATAAATAATTTTTTGAATAACCGTGAAGAACTAAAATTATTTGCATTATGCTCATGTTATTCCTACTAGTAAATCAAAGTTTTAACACTACCAGTCATTCAACTTACGACAGATGACTATGCTGGTAGTGTTAAAACTTCCGCTTTACTATACTCACCGGCAGCCGAATTGGCGGGTCGAAATCTGAATTAAATCGCAATTATGGCAACGTTGTAGACCCGCGCCGGAGTCGAGTCGCAGAGCCGGCTCACGAAGGTATTGTTGTCGGGCACTGGAGAGAGTGGTCGATCACTGCCCCATTGTTCCGTAAGAATCCCTTGTCGTGCACCCCCCTCCCACCTCAGACCCTTTTTCTTTGCCAAAAATTTCTGACAATTTTTTTTCGACGTTAGAATTTGCCGTTTTTTTATAAACATTCATGTTCAGCATAAAATTTCAATGAAAACCAACTAAAAAACCAGGCTAATAAATGAATTTAAAGCTGTTTAAATCCATCACCGGCAATCAGCGGTAATGGATTTAAACAGCTTTAAATTCATATATCAGCCTGGTTTTTTAGTTGGTTTTCATTGAAATTTTATGCTGAACATGAATTTTTATAAAAAAACGGCAAATTTTAACGTCGAAAAAAAATTGTCAGAAATTTCGGGTAAAGAAAAAGGGTCTGAGGTGGGTGCAAGACAAGGGATTCTTTCCGAACAATGGGGCAGTGATCGACCACTCTCTCCAGTGCCCGACAACAATACCTCCGTGAGCCGGCTCTGCAACTCGACTCCGGCGCGGGTCTACAACGTTGCCATAATTGCGATTTAATTCAGATTTCGACCCGCCAATTCGGCTGCCGGTGAGTATAATAAGAATAACAGAGGGAATAATGTGAATAATTTTAGTTAATTATTTATGATTATTCAAAAAATGATTTTTGCCCATCACTGTTTTATATCCCTTCAAATAAGTCTTTTGATTATGTTTCTATTAAGATATTGATTCTTTCTTATTTTGATACAAATACTATTCTTGACAATTTTGGAGTATAAATGGGTCATCCATGAAGGTTTGGTACAGCAAATCTTCTTGAATTTGTTTCAAATTTTCAAAAATCACAGATTCATCATATCCTATCAGAGTTGGGCAAATAGGAGTGTAATCGATTATCCTCGGATACGATATCGGTAAACTTCAAACCTTTGGATGGTAATTGAATGTATTTTTCGCAGATAAATAGTAAAGAGGACCTTTTTGAGTAGATCTAATTCTTCTGCAACTAGTATGATGGGTGGCTTGTAAAAAATCAGCCCTGATTACCATAAAATCACCCTCAGAAAAAACAATGATTACGATTAGTCGGTAATCTTGTAATCGATTATTACCATCCCCCAGTGGCGTGTCGTCAACTGTGCGACTGGAAGCTACCCTTTGTTTTGCGGCAGGTAACCAAAGGCCTCTTACCAAAACAAAGGACAGCTTCCAATCGCACAGTTGACAATACGCCGCTGCCACCCCCATTTGTCCAAGTCCAACTCTGCATCACATTGATCTGTGACTTTTTGAGATCGGCAGTTTCAGTTCATTTTTTGAACATTTTTGAGACCCTTTTGGCGTAGACATTTTTCAAACCCGTTTGAAGGAAGGAAAAAATTGGAAAAACCTTTGAGGTGAAGATCGAATAAAAGTATCCTCAATATGATGTTAATTTAAGACAATCAAAGCTAAGTATGATTCTTCATTTTTCATTTCTAGACTTTCCGTGCCCGAGAGTTGGGCTGAGCATTCGAATCGTATCATTCAGCGATCACAAAACCAGCGGATGAAATCCATGCAGTTGAGAACAGATTCGGATAACTGCATCAATGACTGCGCTAATGAGATTTGGAACCGGTGGAATGCGACGAACTCATCTTTGGCCAGACGTGCCAACGAAATGCTCGAGACCAAAAATAAACTTCAAATGCATTTGCATAAGGTACTCAAAAAGAAAAAATCCTACTCAAAAGCTGTAACTTGTCAACTTTTTTGTCTTTTTTTTTTATTTCATCATTTTCATAAACAAAAACAGTCCATATTATGAAAAATACTCAAAATAATTACAAACTAAACGGTCAAAAACACAGACCAAATAAAAGATTAAATTGGAAACTAGGCCAACACGAATAAAAACCTCCGAGACTTTTCAGTGCGCTTACAGCACCATTTTCAATAGGGGGGGAAAAAAATATTTTTATTATTTTTTTTTTCCAAATGAAAATGGTATTGTGAGCGCACCAAAACGTCTCGAAGGTTTATATTCGTGTTGGCCTGGTTCCCAATTTAATCTTTTATTTGTATCATGAAAACTGAGGAAATTTTTCCATGTATTGAAGTCAGTGCCAAAAAAGACTCACAAATGATTTTGAAACTTTGTTTTGAAGGTCACAGTACACAGTACATACACGGATTTCAAGCCAAAACGCATTACCGTCATCAAGGTAGAAAATTCACCTCTTCAACCAGTATTTTTTTCCTGATGTTTTACAATAGCTTGATTTCTCCAACTTTTTTTTCCCCCCATCAGTTACAACGAATGTTAGAGCTGTGTGGAACCTCCGTCTTGCCCCGAAAAAAATTTCATTCAGCGAAAGTTCCACGTAGGATACATATTACCGTCAGAGTATGAGAGGTTTCACGGTGCTGAAAAAAAATTCCACTTAGAGGAGATTCCACGCAATAAACTCTAACTGTACCAAAATTTGATAGTTAATTTGTTTTATTCATTGTTTCCTTTTAAGTTTGATTGTGCCCTCTTTATGTACTTACCTACTGAGGAAAATTTACAGTCAAAATTATTACAGGTCCTTCAAGAAATATTCGATGTTGAGAAAAATATCGAGATGCTCCGAAAAGCTATTATGGACAAAAGTAATCCATTGAAAGTTGCTCAGACCAGACTGGAGGCAAGAACGCACAGGAAAGATATTGAACTTTGTCGCGATCCAGTTCAGAGCAGGTACGTAGAAAAATGAATTGCTTACAGAGAATCATAAACTGATTGATTGATGTTATTGAAAATGCAAGCAATGTTTTAGCACCCCCCCCCCCCCCCCCCACCCCCTTTCGAAAAGAAACAGAAAAATAAATAAAAAAGAAGTTGAACATTATGTTTTTTTTTTTTTAAATAAAAAAGAAGCGCACTTCTTGCGCAATGTTGGTAAAAAATCAGACTGAACCGACATTAACGATGAAAATAAAAATTTTAATGACATAGGTATATGTACAATACAATTTAACGACTGAGTATGCAACTACAATCAAACAACTAAATTTACATCAGATTTACAAAATAAAATCAATTCTTTTAAAATAATCGTTTTGATGCTGTTTGGCGAAGAGGGTCTTTCGATTTGATTGGCAAAATGCACTTTGTCAAATTTTAAACGATGAGTTAGAAACTGCATTGCTTTCTAACTTAACTGCATTGTAGCTTTATTCTTTTGACTGCATTTGTTTAATTTATTTTTGCAGATTTCTTTAAACTATTTTGGACTTCAGGTGGAATATTTAAAGACAAATTAAAAACATATAAGCCAACTTAATTTTGACCAAAGTGCTACTCGAATCCTTTCTGCCAAAAAGTTTCAATTTTTTAAATTTTGTTTAAGTCCTATTCGGCTTCTCCACTATTTGGTTTGACTGATGACAAGAACTGTCAGAGGGTAGGGAGGGCATTAATAACAGCTCAGCTATTTTTGGACACTGCAAAGTCCTTGAATTATAGGGTTTGACATTTGTCATTTTCTTAATTTTCTTGAAATTGAAACATTGCAAATGAGAAAAAAAAAAAAAAAAAAAAAAAAAAATTGGCAAATTGGGTTAAAAGAAAAAAGAAAGAAAATGAAAACGAACTCTCAATAATTAGCCAATCTTGTTTTAAATTAAAAATTTAATCAGAGAGCCATAGATAGGCCTTTCGATATTAAATAATCTTCAGTTGCAATAAAAAACGAATGAAAGTCAAACGAAAATAAAATCAATTAAAAAAACTTGTTCATTGTTTTTTTACTTTTCTTTGTTTCTTATTGCCACTGAAGATGATTTAATATCGAAAGGCTTACGGCTTTATGAGTAAGTTTTTAATTTAATACAAGATTGGCTAATTGCTGATACGAAAACGTCCGTTGTCCCTTTTTTTGTACATGTGACTTTGTGAGCGTACATCACTTTTACATATTTGACTTTGTGAACGTACATCACTCTTACATATTTGACTTTGTGAGCGTACATCACTCTTACATATTTGACTTTGTGAGCGTACATCACTCTTACATATTTGACTTTGTGAGCGTACATCACTCTTGAGAAGACTTAATGATCAGACTTAATCCGCAGCTTTTCACAACTATTACCCTTGTCTTGTCAGTTTTCATTAATTTTTTATTCTTCCTATCATTTTTTTTATTTTTTATGTTTGTCTTCTCAATAAAAATATTTTGGACATCGGACATTTTCGCATGAGCCTGTTTAATGGGTCTGTTGCATACTTTTGCTACAACAATATAGAACTTTGATTCTTAAGTAAAATTCGGCGAAAATAATGATGCGCACATTTAAAACGTTCGAAATCCACTCATTAACTTAGGAATTCACTTCAATTTCAAACAGCCTGCGCTACACTAGACACTATTTGCACTGGTATACTACTACATAGACGGAACCACCGTGCATAAGTGAACAACATCGTAACTACAAAATGATGGAATTTCCTTCTAAATACATGAACTATTGGCTGCATTTGCTGTCTGGTCTTTTCAGTTTATCAAAGACCACAAAATAATACAACAAATGTACGCATCTAAACAAAGCATTCAAATGTTTGTAAGTTCTGTTCATGTTTACATAAACAAGATGGTTCCATCTATGTAGTTATGAGTCGGTGATATAGTGTCTAGTGTAGCACGGGTTGTTTGAAATGAAAGGTATTTTCTGAGTTAATGAGTGGATTTTGGAAATTTTAAATGTGTGCATCGTTATTTTCGCCGAATTTTACGTTGGAAACGATGAGTTATATTGATGTAGCAAAAGTACGCAACAGACCCATTATTGTGAATATGTTTTCATTTTATCTCTTTTTCCTTTTAATTTTCTGCCCACTTTCTGTAACTTTATACATAATTGGATGGGGATCCGCGTCTAGAAAAAGTTTGAGAATAGCTGGCTTACTTGATAAAAGATAATTTCCGTTTCTTTTTGCTGCAGATTGATGTCTGAAGTGCAGGAGATACAGACAAGCTTAGACAATCTTCACCAAAAATTAGCACAAGCGGAAGCACAACATCAACAGCTTCTGCGAACTAAAGCAAATCTTGAGAATGACCTTCATATCAAGGTCAACTCGTTGTTCATCGATAGAGAAAAATGTCTTGGAATGAGACGGAGTTTCCCCATTACAGCCACAGTGAAGTACTAGACTTCATTAATTTTTTTTCTTTTGAGAAGAAAAAAGATGTATCTCGGTGGAACACTCTGGCCTGGCCTTGAGTGATAAGAACTATCATGTTGGACTCCTTCAAAATGAGGTCAAAATTAATTTTCAAATTTTTCATGTCCAATAGAAAACATGCTCCTTCAAACACTTGATGTGCCGCATCGGTGCATACATACTCGAGAAATTACAGTAACTGAAAATACGTATGAAAATATTTCAAGATAGCAAAACTAGTGATTAATACGTTACGTAATCAAAGTAATTAATAATTTTATCTAATGTTTCAAAGGAGATAAAAATAATCACAAAGAAAAATTAACTCACATAGCAAAAAATCTACGATGATCATCAAACTTTTCTGAAGGAAAAATTGTGACAAAACAACCATGCATGTGTGCGTAAAAACAAGAAAAAGTTTCGGCTTCAATCTTTTACATATTCTTGTAAATTTGAACACAAGTAATCTTGGTATTTCTTAAAGAATAACTTAATTTTTTTTCCCCTTAAAACTTTCAACTATCCCGGGATATCACAGAGCTTTAAATACTCTCAAAATTTTGCGTTTACTTTGTATGTATATGGGTTTTTATGCAAGAATCAACTCTTCAATCACCTGCAGCAAGATTGCAAGAGCCCCATTCAGATACAAAAAGTGTGGGGTAATTTGATTCACTTTTAAGGTACACTAACCAGACTGAGATAAGACATTGAGCATTTTTTTGACACGGCCATTCAAGATAGAAAAATCGACTTATTGGAAAAATGAAAGTGACCAAAAGTTTCTCAGTTTCAGGAAACTGACTAAAATATGTACTGTGAAAACATGGTGAAGCAGTAGCAAGCTGAATTGGTGCAAAAACAAAACTAAACAACTATGTATCTGATAGTGTTCACAAAGCAATTATAAATGCGAAGGTCTCTGAATATGCATGTGCAATGTTCGATGCATCGACGCTTGTTTGATGTTTAAGGGACATCGAATGCGGTTTGATGTCTTATGAGATGTATCAAAACATCGACCCACATCGATACATCGATCCGCATCGATACATCCATTCACATAGAAACATTGCAACTTTGATCCAGATCGAAACATCGATTCAGATCGAAACATCGATCCAGATCGATCCATATCGACACATCAATCCGGACCGCGATTAATGTATGATGATATTATCGAATGAGGTTTCAATTTTCTGATCAAAAAGTCATGTTGGTCACTGTTCCAATCTATGTTTAAAATAAAAATCAAGAAATGTGGCATTGAAAAATCCAATGCTTGACTTTTTTTAATCATTTTGTTGACGTCTTGGTATTTGATGTAAATGTATGCTTTTATGCAGATCGATGTTTCTATGTAAATCAACAATTCTTGGATCGATGTTTCGGTGTGGCTTGATGATTCGATGTGGATCAATGTTTCGATATTTTTTGATTTTTTTGATTTTTCGATACATCGCTTCGATTTTGGAAATCAACATCGAAGCGACTTCGATGGACCGAACGAGACATCGCACAGGCCTATCTTTGAACAACCTTCGGTTGTTTTACTTTGCTCCAGCTCGGCTTACCACAGTTTTGGTTGTTGCTTTCACCAGTGTTTACTTATTTATTGTGATTTTTTAATTTCTAAATGCTAATTGTTATTGTTATTTCCTACTTAAGTATGTACTTCCTTTTATGCCACTTTTATTATTCTTAGATACAAACCATAAGCTATTTTTTTTTATTTCTGAAACATGATGGAACAAGATGGAATGGGTTTCAATTACAGTTCAAAAACAGTAACCGCAGTGGAGCTCTTGCAAACTTTTAGAACACGCAATGGAAGAGTTGATTCTTGCATAAAAACCTGTAAAAATGACGATGAGAACATTAAAAAATTGTAAAATTCACTCTCAGAATCGGGCTTAGTGGCGGAGCTAAGCAGATATCGTGGGAGATTCCTATCTAATTTGAGACGTACCTATATCTTTATGTTTCTGTAGAGAGGAATCTCACATGATACCTGCATACCTCCGCCATTACAATCTGGACCCTATAGCTGTTTTCGGAGTTTATTACTGAATTTTCAACGTTTTTAATGTGATTTTCGCTGGCTATGACTTCCGATTTATTTTTTTTCATTTGCTTACGGCAAAAGTTTGCAAGAGCCCCATTGGTGTAGCAGCTATTCGGAGTGAATGGCTTATTCTGTTCCTTTCCAAGGAAACGATTAAATCGTGCTGGCTGTCCGCAATAATAAACTATAGTGTTCCATCACGTTTCAGTTAAAAAAATTAGCCTAGTACCAAATATGTGATGCATTCTGACCAATTTTGACTTTCACTTGACAAAAAATTCAGGATTGCCAAAATCAGAGCAAGGCAGATGGTAACAGATTACTTGCTTACTGTTCAAAAGTAATCAAGATGGATCTTAACTTAACGGCAATTAGGCAAACTAGATTTAATGATACGGACTTGTTAAAGTGAAATGAATGACAATTATAAAAATCTGATCGCGAATTAAAATATGGTTCCAGTTTCCAATGGAGTGCTTTTCTAAGAAGTGGATTACTCCAAATTGCAATATAATCAAAATACATACCTAGAATAAGAAACAATGTGTTCAATTTTGTGTTCAGCTCACTGAATCAAACTGGCTTCTCAAGCGTTTCGAATTTCGTTGCATAACCAGAATAATTGTGCCTGATTTTTTTTTTTTAAATTAAAAAAAAAAAAATACAGTAAAAAAAAAATAAAGAGGATGCGTACGCTCCTAAAGATCGTAATGATCTTTCTTTTACACCAAAAAAAAAACAAGTTAATTGGACAACCCATGCTCAAGAAAAGTTGTTTTGCAAGTCAGCTAACTTTTTTTCGGAATATTTTCAATCTAAGGGGCAGGTAGGCAACCCACAGGATGAAAATTGGGAAATTTCAAATTTACGTCAGTATCTTAAAAAAAAAAAAAAATTCGAGCCTCCTAGACATCAGGAAAGGTGTTTTCATTTCTTGACCAGTCTACCCCCTAAAGGAATTTCAAAAAAATTGATGAGCTGATGTATGATGGTAATTGCTCAATGGGGCTGTTGCACACTTTTGCTATAAGCGATTTAACAGTCGATTCTGGTGTAAAAACCTAAAAAAATAACAATGGCAGCAGTAAAAACTTCCGAAATCCACTCTTAAACTCAATAAACGCTTTTAATGGCAAGAGCGTAATGGTGGCCGAGGGCAGTAACAATGGGAGATTCCTATCTTAATTTCGCCACTCTCTCTACGCTGACAAGAATGATTCACAGAGTAATTAGTCATCAGAGTGATGATCCACATCCGATGAATGGTACCGCAACACCTAATGACACCGGTGTCAAATGAAAATCGTCTCTTATTGGTCACTTCTAGATGGAGTTACAGTATTGTTAGATGGGAATCTCCCATTGTTACTACCCTCAGCCACCATTATGCCCGCGCAAGTAAAAGCGCTCAACAAGTTTAGGAGTGGATTTCGGAAGTTTTTAGTGCTGCCATCGTTAATTTTGGAGGTTTTTACACCATAATCGACTATTAAATTGCTCATAGCAAAAGTGTGCAACAGCCCCATTCTGTTGACTTAGTCTTAAATTCGCCTAGTGAGCTTTCATAAAGTGGTACTTGAGCAGTTTAGAGAGGCCTAAAACGCATAAAAGAAGGGGAGGGGTGGCCTAGCGAGAAATGGTATTAACACTTCGACCAAGCGCCAAGCTCTCTTGAGTGTATGGTCACTTATTTTTTGGGCCACAAAATTTCAAGTTAAAAAACAATTTCAGTGAATATGTTTGTAATCAAAAAAGAATAAGGCACAAATGGATGAAAGAGGCTTAAAATCAGAGCTGCCGTTACATAATCATATAATCTATCGGCATATAATCTAAGGTATTTTTCAATTCACCGATTATTCCACTGGTTGAGAAAAGATTACAGAGTTCAGTTCAGTGTACAACTGTACTGCACGAAAATATTCTGAGCTGTAATCTTTTCTCAATCAGTGCAAGTTCAATTATCAAAATATCCGCAAGTTTTTTAAAGTCATTGACGACTCGATTGGTTGAGAAAAGATTACAGATTAGTGTTTTTTTGTGCAGTACAGTCATACACTGAACTGAAATATATAATCTTTTCTCAATCGATGGAATCATTGGTGGATTAAAAAATGTTGTTAATTATACGCAAAACGGCAGCAATGCTTAGAATGAAGATTCAAAGACAGCTTCAATGTTGCCAGACTTTCCTACATAAATTACTAACTTTTACATTTTAAGTAAAATGGGTAAAATCGCATGGTTATCCGAAAAATGGCAACACTGGACAGCTTGAACTCAAAACACCAGAAAAGACATGCAAAGCTCACAATGAATGTGACCGTACAGGAAATGAATCCGCTAATGTCACTGAAAAAAAAAATTAAAATACTTCTTACGGACTTTTCCCTGACCAAATTTTAAACTTTTTTTTTTGAGATTTGTAAATCTCCTACGATGACCAAACCTAACAAAACAGCAGAAAAAAAAAGTTTCTAAACTTAGGTTAAAATCCACTACTTTTTCAGTTCATACGAACCGCTTTTCAAAATTCTTGACTTTTTCAGGACTCTTTCCAAACACTTCAACCTGAAGACAACCGACCAAGAATTTTTTTAGGAACTTTTCATTAAATTCCGAAGACTAAAAACCGAACAGTAATAAAGCAAGATGGACTTGTTTAGTGCTTAGTATAAATGAGAACACAATGATTATTCTTAAAAGGAAAAATACAAGATAATTATCAATTATCCATTATCAATTATTGAGAGCCTGAAATAAATTGACAGTAAAACCTTCAATAGCTCAGAGGAAAGGTCAATTTAAAATGGTACACGTAACACAGTTCAAAATAAACGCATAGAATTGGAAATCAGACAGGTGTAGTATCAGAGAGAGAAAAATGATTATGTATAGAAACTGTGATACCATTTATTCAAGATTAGAACACTTTATCGCAATATTTATCATTCTGTTTTGTTTTATGTTGTTCTTCTTTTTTTTTTTCATATAAGTTTTTGTTTTAATAGTATTTTAAACATCATGTTATTGTAAAATTAGAGGAAATAAACTTTTTTGAAAAGTTAGTAAGTTTTTTCTCTCATGAAAATCCTGTTCTGAGGTAACAAATGGCAGTCTCGAATGACCTTAAAATAAATTACGATTTAATAGTGATTTACCTTGAATGGTTCTAATTACAACAAGCTGCTTCAAGAGTGAGACTATCATTCTTCATCGGCGGAGACAAATATATTAATGAATGGTGGTCTTCGTCACACCTTCTGCTTTAGAACTAACTTGGCGATAAACTGGGCGCTTTTGGCTCTAAATGTTTTTTAGCATATTCGGGGAACATCTTCAGAATTTTTGAGCTCTCTTTAGCTTCGAAAAATGTGTATGAAAGAATTATTTCATCGCAGAATTCCATTTTAGGATCTTTGGAGAATTCAGGGTCTATGTAAAAAAATACTGGCATGTCAACCTATTAAGAAAGAAAGAAAAAAAAATCAATTACAAAAAATAAGAAGGATAACAACTTCATTTGAAAAAGGAGATTCAGTTAATGAGATATGAAAAAGCCCTCCCTTGGCATTCTGTTTATGAATATCAAAGATTACATGTACATTGGAACACTATAGTCCGTTTCATTTAAATAGAAGCTTGAGCTCGACTCTTTCCCCTACGAGTTTTACCCTCACTCTCGTACCTGCGATGACTCGAGACCTGCCCCACCGGCCGGGGATTCCGTCCGTCACAATGGTCAGCCAGCTATCCAAAGGACAGTCCATTGTGACGGACGGAATCCCCGACCGATGGGGCAGGTCTCGAGTCATCACAGGTACGAGAGTGAGGGTAAAACTCGTAGGGGAAAGAGTCGAGCTCAAGCTTCTATTTAAATGAAACGGACTATAGTAAGAGGCTTGATGAGGAGCTGCTCACAGGAAGCACCATTCTTGAAAGAGTAAAAATTAGCAAAGAAAAAACCGCACAAGTCACTTTGAAAAAAATGAAGTTAAAAATATAGGTACTTTGAATTCACTGGCGAGAAACTTTTAGAATAATTTGATGCATATTGCAAGATGACTTGAAAATTTAGTATTACAAACAGTAAATTATTGAGATCATCATGAGAAAGATCCATTTAAGGTGATTCTACAGCAAACTCTCGAAAATTTAAATCCGATAGATGGCGTTACTTGTCGCTGGCTCCGAAAATAGCCGTTTTTTGACGGTTTTCGGCTCTTTTCTCTAAACAGACGAATAATAGACAAAAAATCGGACTGTCAGCACCTGCTTAATTTTTTGCTTGATTTTTTGAGCCATAAACGGGCCAAATTGGTTCTAAAATAAAGGTGTAACTATGCAAAGAAAAAGGCATACGTAATTTGGAGTTGTATCAGTAAAGATTACAGGTTTCTGTTTCACCTGTAATCTTTGCTGATACAACTCCAAATTACACATGATTTTTTCTTTGCATAGTTACGCCTTCATTTTAGAACCAATTTGGCCCATTTATGGCTCAAAAAATCAAACAAAAAATTGAGCAGGTGTTGATAGTCCAATTTTTTGTCTATTTTTCGTCTGTTCAGAGAAAACAGCCAAAAACCGTCAAAAAACGGCTATTTTCGGAGCCAGTGACAAGTAACGCCATCTATCGGATTAAAATTTTCGGGAGTTTGCCATAGAATCACCTTAAAGATAATTTTGCTTAGGTTTAAAGCGCACTCTACATCTGGTCTGAGCAAGCTTGATCATTAGAGATATTCTGATCATAGTGGATTGAGCTAAAAACTAAACTTCATCAGCGGACCGATCTTTGAAATCAGTAGATAAGGTTGGTAGACTGGTTAATGAAGTGCTGATATTGGTCCCTTTAACGTGTTTATAAAAAAGTAGAGCTCTTTAATTAAGTATCCCTCTGCTACATTCGATAAGCTATCGGCTGCTTGAAAGAAGCCGATAAAAGCAGATAGCTTATCGAATGTAGCGGAGCTCTACTTTTTGATAAACTCTTTAAAGGGACCAATAGCAGCCCTTCATTTACCAAGCTAACCAGTCTTATCTAATGATTTCAACGATCGGTCCGCAGGAAAGAAAAAAACCCTTCGAGGGCAGAGAAAAATAGAGACGGAGCACTGCGCTAAAATACATAGGGAAGATTTTAGACAGGCCCAATTCTGGCGGATTCATCAAAATCGTTGCAGAGTGTTGGACAGAGAGCACCCTCCACTTCACTTCTAGACCCCACCGAGCCTATCCCCCCTGTGTTTACTGAAAGTCACAATTCAACACTATGCCATGACAGGGGTGCAAAATGTTCCAAAACTTCGGAAGTTTCACGCGATCCATGACTTATTTCCTCACAGGATTTTAAAAAATTTCCTCACGAAAATTTGAAAGTGATGACTTTTTTTTGGTCATTTTAACAATTCAACACTGTATGTTCGCAAAATGACCGATATTTTCCCATTTTTTACACTATTTTCCTAAGGAATCCTTGTTGCCATTATAAAAAAAAAAAAAAAAAAAAAAAAAAAAAAAAAAAAAAAAAAAGGACAAATTTCCTCATTTTCCCAGAAATTTCCTCACTTTCACGCGATCCGCGGATCGCTAGATCGGGCACATTTTGCACCCCTGTGCCATGATTTTGATGAATACGCAAGAAACAGACGCCACCGTTGCAGCCAAATAGTGCTCCATCTCTATTTGTCTCTGTTCAAGGGTGGCATTCCTTTTCATTAATTTACTATCTTCTCGATTTGAGGAGGCTCAACGTAAATTATAATGAAAAAGGGGAAAGTCCTATCCTGTATATTTTAAATCCTCTTTAAATTGAGGAGAAAATAATGAAACGAGAATATACACCGCCCATCAAATGGGATTTGAAAAACCGTTTCAATCTTGATGAATAACACTGACCTGTTCATGAGGATTAAGTTGTTGTTCTTCAAAGCAAAAACATTGGATTTTGACAAAGTACGCCCCGGCTTCAAAGGGTAAAACATTGTAAGAGCTAACACCAATCACTGGTGTATTAGTGGGGTTGGTCGCAGTGTAAAAAGCTAGAGCCGTTTCACCGGGTCGTACCTGCAATTGAAGATATAACAAGATTACCGGATTGATTCACGTTAAATGAGAAGAAATATGAAATAGTGGGCCCACAGAACTTTTGGTGGGCTTCCCCTGAAAGTCAATTTTCAAAAAGAGGTTGACTCATGACTAGCTCTAAAAGTTTCAGGGGTCGCAAACAAATGGGGACCCCGCAGAAAAAGAAAAAAAAATTGTTTGAGGACTCTTTTGAAGCTTACATAAAATCAATCTAAGTAAGGCTTTCTACTGACATTAATGACATTATATCTGTTGAAAACTAACGCATTAATGGATACGGATCCAACGTACCATGGAGATAGTCCTATCTAACTTGCCACTTTCTCCGTGCTAATAAAGGAGATGTGTGAAAGTGTGTGTACTTTGGTTAAAAGATTTTGTGGCCATGGATAGCGGCGAAAGTTTTTAATATTCAAAAGTTTGCTTTGTAATGAGTCAATTTTGGAAGTTTTTATGTCACCATTATCATTTTCCGTGGTTTCAGCAATTCAGCAAACACTTCATTTATCTGAATCAAAAGTGGGCAACAGCGCTACTCATCATAATTTAGAATTGAAAGTACCTGTCACAGACACAGAAAGTTATTTTAACCGCTGGAGCGCATTCAAGATCATTTTGAAAAGAAAGAAATTAGCATTCGTAGCTAAGAGACTTACAATGATTTCTCTTTGCTGAGGCTTGAAATTCCATCTCATACTAGCAGATACATCAGCATTGAATTTGATTGTGATGGGTTTGTCTTTTTCTGCTTTCATTGTGGCAACTTTCTCATTAGATTCGAGTGTAGTAACAGTCCCAGCATAGCTATAAGCCTAAAACAAAATGAGGGAAGTAAAGAGTTACTCGCAATCAACCAAGCACAAGAGGAGAGAGAAAAAGGGAGAGACAAATGAATTTGTTCATTGTAAAAAAAAGCACATGGAGAGAGGACCCTGAAGCTCAATTAACACAGAGCTCATACATTTTGAATATCAGGTTCTGAAAAGTAGCAGTGCCTGCTCCTGAAATGCATCAAAACACATCAAGAGTGATTGGTTACCAAGGATTTGAAACTCTGTGCTAAACAACCGCTCCTTGATGCATTTTGGAAGCAGGCACCAATATACTTGCCTGAACTCGCAACTCAAAATGCATAAGTTCTAACAAAACACACTGAACACTACCAGTCAGTTTGAAGAAAGTAACCTCTACCAAACCTCTTTAGCAGATGGTGAAATTCTAATAATTCACCTGCTAGATTTTGGAAGCTTTTCGCTTTTCCAAATTTGCTTTTCTTAAAATTAAAATCACAGAACAGAAACACCTCACTGCTCGACCATTTGTAACCAGAGACATACAGAGACGCTGCACAAAGCTTGCGACAGGTGTCCGCTATTCTGGCTCAATTTTGGTCGGAACTCATCGAAACAGCCAACATTCGCCTATTGTTGACTGATGAGCGCGTAGTTTGCATTCGCGAAGCAAAACCTGTTTCCGTTTCCGGAACCAATCACAGCCTTTTGTTGAGCTCACCATCCAACATTAGGTGAAGGTTGATTGTTGAGGCCGATGAGTCCCGACAAAAGTAGTTCACGAAAAGTGGACACCGCGCTCAACCACGGGAAGAATAGGGAGTGCACGGCCTCTATTTGTCTCTGTTTGTAACTGAGGCTTAAAACTCATGGATACTTCCAAATGAAAGAGAAGAGCGTAAAAGCCAAATGTATTACTAACCGCACAAAACATCCTGTACAACGGAACAGCAGCAAATGACATGGCACAACAGAAAATTCCTCCAGCGATTACATAATTTAGAGTCGTGCGCCTCTTGTGTATGTCCTTTGAGGTTGAGGCAAAGCGAAAGCTGTTTCCAAATCTCTGACAAGAAGTTTGTAATCGTATAAGGTGACAGTGAGGTGTAAAGGCAGTGCTCCCAGTACTACGGTAAACTCTGATAGGACCGCAGAATGTGGTGCAATACGAGCTGAAGCTTCTTGAAATACTCATATTCTTACAAGGTAAGGAGAAGAGGGACACCTTAAGTGAAGCTAACATTGCTAAAGAAAACTAGAGGATCGGAATCAGTGGAGGCAAAGAGATTTTTGAAGCATAGGAACGAAAATTGAAGGGATTTTCAACTGGTAGTGGATGTGATAACATTCGTCATTCATAAGGGTCGATGCACTCAAGGTTTGCTGAGAAAGAAGTATAAACGACACACTTAAACATTCAATAATTCACGGATTGCATCACATATTCACGATACTATTTCGTCCGATTGCGAGGGCACAGAAAATATGATTGATAATGTATCTTGTCTTGAATTTATTTCAATAAATATTAAAATATAGCCAGCGAAATTACGAAAATAACTACCCTTAACCTCACTTATTTCATGCCATTCACGTTCCTTAGACTCGACGAGGAATATTTGGTTTTCAACACGGCGGAACGCTGGGAATGGAATATTAAGTAAACAAAAGTAAACAAAGAGTAAATGTCAACAAATAACACACAAAAAAATTATCTCGTGATAGCCTTTGGCCACAGACGCTGTTTGATAAGAGCTAAGCACTTTCGATGATCGGCTTTAATTGTAAAGCCAACTGTTTTCTAAAATTGTGCAATTAATTCTAATGCGGAGTGTGCTGTAGTATCAACACTGTCATTTTCCTTGCCACCCTCAGCGGTAAAATTGTCCTTTTTCATAGAACAGTAATGCATTTTGTCTAGAATCATGCTTATCTTACAGTGCTTCCTTTTCTGCTTTTGTGTTTACAGTGTTTTTTCATTTCTACTAATTGGTTCAATTTTGAATTATATTGTTTACCTGGGACCCTTTATCCTGTACGGACTAATCAAGTATTATTCTTTGCCCAAACCCGATGCTTCCGTTGTAAATCAGATCCTAGGAGAAAATCCTTTGTATGATTTAAGGAACAGGAAAGGAAGTGAAGTTTCTACGGGAAATCTGAAAACCTGGAGTGATGAGTTTGACGAACATAGGAGTCCCAATAATTCTCTCGTTCAATCAATTGGACATCGAGCTTACGGATTAGATGCTCCGGAAAATAGCATCATCGCCATTAAAACAGTAAGTCACTTAGCTTTGCTTTGAACAGTAATTTTTGCCTCAATCGCAATCTGTTTCCAATCTTGATTCTATGTTTTCCAGTTATTTTTAATGCAAAACAAAGTATCAAAATTACTCCAAAATTTAATTCTTCCTGAGTTGCTGAAATTTCTTATCCAAAGCCATCCGAACTAACTTTGTGTTCTTTTTATAAATGGTGGAAAGATGCCTTTAAAATTCAGTTCAGTCATACTGGTCATTTTTCTAAATATTTCATCCTCGTATACTGGAATCGATGCTGAAAGTTTTTGTCACTATTAATGTCTACATGTACCATTTATCTGATGCTTATTTCCTTCTTTTCTGTTCACAGTGCCATGAAAAAGGATGCAAAAACATCGAGATAGATGTAACTTTGACAAAAGATAACGTTCCTGTCACTTTCCATGACAACGATCTCTCACGCATTGCAGGGAAACCTTTTAATCTTCTGGACAAAACATGGGACGAAATAAACAAATTTGACATTTCCTTGAATCATCCTTTAAGGTAGATATTCCTCTGTATATTTTTTCAATTTTACATCAATTAAATTTTTTCAAAATTTTAGCTCTAAAAGCACAGTGCAGAAAGCCAGAGACTATATATGATAGAGACCACGCACTATCTATCTTGCCCATGTTTGCGTGCGGTGGCAACTTTTTTTACGGGGTCTCAACAGAACACCGCTAACATGGTCCATACGTTGACTGATTAGAAACGGCGTTGAGATTTTTGACTAGTGAATCCGAAGCACCGAAATTGCATCAGTCAACGTATGGTCCATGTTGGATGGTGCTCCTTCATGCTCCCCAAGTTAATTTCTGTTGAGCTCCAAAAAAAAAAAAGTCAGCCAACGCGCGCAAGGCTAGTGCGTGGTCTCTATTATATACTGTCTCCGGCAGAAAGTTAGAAAGTTGGTAATTTAAACTTCTTCCAAGGTCAGAAGTAATCGCTTTTCTTACATTATTCTTTCAGTGTAAAGTGAAAGTGAAATTTATGACTGTGCAATACTTTCATCTATAACTTATCAACTTGGCTGTTGGGTCAGATGAAAGTTTGCAACATTGCAAACTTTCATCCATGGATGAATAACATGTCAAATCTAATGCAAAAACCAAGAAAACAACAGTGGGGGGGACCCGAAAAACTTCAGAAATCCAACTAGTTATTCAAGGCAAGACTTCAAAGGTGCATCTAATCATGGCGTTGTAATACAGGTACAAAAGAAGCAGTCCAAAGTCCAATCAAACCTGACACTCTCCTTTCAGGCGAAGGAAATTCTGCTGTAGGTATAAACAGTAGAAAGTGTTACATGTTGATACCACCTGAATATGAAGACACATTTTTCTATTTACTTTACTTTGGAACGTTGCCTGCAGCAATAAGTAATGAAAGCTTACTTAATTTAAAAAAAAAAAAAACTAATTTGCTGAAAAATTATGTTTCTTTTTATTAGTGAAAAATTCAAAGGGGAAACCATTCCGAAATTTGAGGATGCAGTGCAGCTTGCTTTGTCTCTAAAGATGGTAATATTTGTGGACGTGAAGGAGTGTAAAACAGAGGTAAGTCTTTTAAATTTTTGAAGGGTGTTTTGAGGGTCTTAATAAGAAAGGGCCGATTTGAGGCAACAAAGATTTCTATTTTTTTTTTTTTTTTTTTTTGTACAAGTTCTAGATGAGGGAAAAGCTGGGAGAAACTAAATTGGCTTTGAGCATCATTGAATTACTTCAGAAAAGATGATAAAAAATTACTGACTGTTATTTTCAATGAAGACTTGTCATGTAATCGAGGAAAACTAAATTTTTATTTTGAAAAGGGCGTAAAGGATCTGTCTCAGTGGCGTAGCTAGACATTTTTTTAGGGGGGTGGGGGGGGTCCAAAGATATATTCTAATTTGGTAAAATTTGTCTGAAAATGCAAAAAATTACCTTTATCTAGGGCAAGTTTTGGCGTCAAGGGGGGGGGGTTCAGACCCACGGAACTCCACCAAACCCCCCCCCCCCCCCCCCCCCAGGCTATGCCACTGACGGTCTTTAAATCATCACAGAATTTTTTGAACGAATGGAAATTCCCACTCTCGCTGCGGCAGATTTGTTCCTTTTTCTCTACTCACTTAGTATCAAGTAAGAAACGAAACACACCATGAAACCAAGGTCTCCACTAGGCTTGTAAGTTCAACGGAAACAAGGACCAATGAAAAGGAAGAAAAATAATTTTGAATCGAAACTTCAAATTTTTTTTGATTGATTGCCCAATCTTTGATATAATTTTGATTGAATAAAAATGGTAGATTTTTTATTGTATTCAGATCAAAGAATCAAGCCGGGAAGGTCAACAAAATTTTGATCTAACGGAAATCACAACTTCAAAATTTTTGCTCGATCAAAATTTTGTTAACCGTCTTAACTTTTGATTCTTTGATCTGAAAGCAATAAAAAATGTGATTTTTTCCAATTGATCAATATTTTATCAAAGACTGAGCGATTGATCAAAACTTTAAAATAGGTTGTTTCAGCAAAATGGAAAAATTAAAAAAATCACAGGCTGATCCAGATTTCACATCTATAGCAAGCTTTTGGGATGTTTTTGTTTTGTTTGCTCTACTCACCATAAACTCAAACTGCACTTGAGTGGCACTTTGTTAACTTATCTCAATTCTTTGTTTACTTTTCCGCAGATTATCGATGCTGTTTTGAACTTATACAAAAAATTTCCTGAGCTGCACACCAGGAGTGTTGTCTGTGGTTTCAACCCTCTCATTACTTATATGGTATTTTAATCCTTTGAAATTTCTTAACTACTCAATCAACTTTTACTGTCTCATTTATGTTATTGGTGGCAGATCCAAGGGGGGGGGGTCTCAAAGGCTTTAGCCCTTCCTTTGAGCCAAAAATTTACACTATCTCAGAAGGAATTTTTTGGTAAAATTTTGGCTCATGGTTGGAAAAGTAGGTTTTAATCCCCCTTACCCCCCTTAAATGGTTTCTAGATCTACCACTGGTGATTTTGTTCATTTAAAGGACCTCCAGCAACATGCTTAGATTTTTTTAACCTTGACAGGAAGACACTGCTAAAATTGATTTTTTTTATTATTGTTATTTTCCTTCATTTACCTGTTTGTCTTACTTTGGACTGGAACAATTTCCCGACTTCTGTTGTGACCTATTACTAATTTTAGAATAATGATAGTACTGATATGTAATTAATTATTTACTCAAAGCAGACAGAAAATCCACAGGTAGAATTTCACCCAAATAAAAATACACAAATACACAAAATATCAAAAATCAGGGGTGAAAGGCAGTGGCGTAGCGTGGAATTTGGCAACGTTGCAGTTCGTCAATTTGAACCCATGAAAAAGATCGAACTATTGGGTGTTCGGTGAACACCTTCGCATTTGACCTTTTTCAGGAGTTTGAATGGATACAGACGATACAGTACAGCGCTGCCAAATTGCACGCTACGCCACTGGTGAAAGGCAGTTTCAGCAAGTGCAATCTGGAAACGTTGCATTTATTCCATTTAAAGGTATGAAAAAGATCGGAATTATGGAATTGCACAGTGCATTTCCTCGAATTGATATCTATACAGGTTTAAATGGACGAAATGCAATGTTGGCAGATTGCACATGCAGCCAGTGTAGAAAGCAGTGGCGGGTCCTGTAATGTGGCAACAACTGATTCTCTTTGCTTAAATCTCCGTAAAATAATCGATCTTCCGGGAACTCACTGAATTCTTGAGAAATCGGTACTTTTGTATAGGTTTAAATGGCAAATAAATGGATGCCAAATAGCACGAGTTGCCACTGGTAGAAAGGTCAGTAAAAATCACTAGTGATCTCACTTTCATTATAAGTACGTATGGAAATTAGATAAGTTTTGTGTTTTTGGCATAAAGAGGACTTGTGTCAAATATTTTCTTTATTTTAGTTCTTATTTAGTTTCAGCTGGGTCAAAGTAAGCGTGGGGGTAAAAGTGTTTTTATTTTTTTTTTTACAAAAATTTAAAAAAATGAGGAAGCTATGGATATCCTAAAATTACACTTCAGAAATAAAACTTGCTTTAAATTTTGTTAATTTCAACTGTTTCATCCCAAAAAAGAGGAAGATTCGATCTTTTAGTCTCACTCAGCAACCAAAAAGGGGTTGATTTTAAAGCCTCAGAGCAGGTATAAAACTTACTAAACCTCATTTAAATTCGATTTAGGCTGCTACTTGGAAGTTGATTCTACACCAACAAAACCTTAACATTTTATTTTTGCTCTTATGCTGAATGCGATCAAACTTAGAAAAAGTTGTAATCGGACGCATCCCATCCGTAACTATTTGCTGTCCCATCCGTAACCCAATATTTTATTTTTTTCCTAGCATGTAATGATAATTTATCATGTAATGATAAAATAAAAAAACATATAGGTAGTGCTGAAGCATAAACTTTTGGCTTTGAATAATATTTTTTTCCAAACATTCATGACTTCACAAATCACAGAGCTTCGCAATTTTCAACAGAGCAGCCAAACACTTGTCCATTTTGTGTCCCATCCGTAACCGCTCTTCACATGAAGTTTTCTTAGTCAAAATTAAAGCAAAAATTAATCTCAAAAATGGTAAAAGTATCTATGAAATGATTCATAAATGCTCCTGCACTCTTTTTTCTAAAATTGTAAAATAAGGTGTCAAAAAAATTACTTTCAAGTTGTGCGCTTGTCCCATCCGTAACCATGGAATGACCCAGCTGTGTTTAGTTCCTTTCTGTCTTTCTAATTCTCTCGGGTGTACACTCTGTGTCCTTGATCTGTCCTTTCTAAAGGGGCTGTTGCACACTTTTGCTGTAAGCGATTGAACAGTCGATTCTGGTGTAAAAACCTAGAAAAATAATGATGGCAGCACTAAAAACTTTCAAAATCCACTCTTAAACTCAATAAACGCTTTTATTGGCGAGGGCGTAATGGTGGCCGAGGGTAGTAACAACGAGGGCGTAATGGTGGCCGAGGGTAGTAACAATGGGAGATTCCCATCTAATAATACTGGTAAT
Organism: Trialeurodes vaporariorum; assembly: GCA_011764245.1. NCBI lineage: Eukaryota > Metazoa > Arthropoda > Insecta > Hemiptera > Aleyrodidae > Trialeurodes > Trialeurodes vaporariorum. Next base: position 5,255,944 of record VMOF01000379.1, read on the forward strand.
TCCATCAAGAAATGACCAATGAGAGACGACTTTCATGAGACACCGGTGTCTCTAGGTGTCACGGTACCATTCATCGGATGTGGATCATTACTCTGATGACTAATTACTTCGTGAATCATCCTTGTCAGCATATAGAGAGTGACGAAATTAAGAATCTCCCATCATTACTGCCCCCAGCCACCATTTTGTTCTTGCAAAAAAAAGCGTTTATTGCGTTTAGGAGTGGATTTCGGAGGTATTTAGTCCTGCCATCGTTATTTTTGGAGGTTTTTACACCAGAATTGACTAGTAAATAATAATAATAATAATGATTTATTGGTAAAAGAAGCCGTCAAATGACAAAAAGCTATGATACAAGTCAAACAAAAGTAGGAGGAGAATAAATAACTAAATAAATAAATAAATAAATAAACAAATAAATAAATAAATAGATAAATAAATGACAAAAAAAGTAAATAAACAATGCAGGAAAAAGCAAATGAGACTAGAGGCTCTTACGTCACACAGGATCATCATGGAATTCTTTAAGAGAATAAAAAGGTTTACTTATTAGTTTTGTTTTGAGGGTTTTTAGAAAAATAACTGGCCCCTCCTCTCTAAGAACCAACCTTTGAGCTCTCGTAAGACTATTGAAAATTTTTACAGCTTTTTCTTTGCAGGTGTTTGCCGTTTTATTACCTTTATTTCGCTCCTTGTTATGGCATTCGTGCCTTGTTCTATAAGCATGATTGGCTCTCATTTCCTCGGGTCTAATAAAATCGTTCTTTACAGCAATTTTTAACAGCTCAAAAATGTACAGATTAATAATGGTAAGCACGCCATGTTTTTTGAACAATGCCTTACAATGGCAGTTCCGAGGCTTATGGCTTATTATTCTCATAACCCTCTTCTGAATTAATAACAGAGTATCTGCTGAAGAGGTGTCTCCCCAAAGAGCTATACCATATGATATTGTTGACTGGAAATTGGCATAATACATTGTTAAGGCTGCTTGAATGATAACAAATTTAATAAGATTTCTTATTGCAAAAGATAATGAGTTTAGCTTTGAAATGCTTATAGCAAAAGTGTGCAACAGCCTTATGGAATAATATGGCTATTTCTTACACGAATCAGTTTTAATCACCTAGGTAAAGTTGTTTCTATTACGCTAATCTACATGGATCTAATTTCCTTTTCAGATTCGTCGCCAGAACCCGAATATTGTTTGCGCTGTCACTTGGAGACCTTCCTTCTACTCTTTGTCTTCCTATGATCCCTACTATAGAGTCACAAGCTTTGGAGATCAAAGACACAAAAACCTACCAAGACACATTGCTGCAGTACTTATGGATTATGTTTTCGATTGGGCTTTGTATAATATCTTCTATCAGCTCACGGGCGCTGTCGCCATTCTACTTGCCAAAGATTATATCAGTCCGTAAGTAAAGAGTCTTCAAAGAATTCTTCAAATGGGTTCGTTGCAAACTTTTGCTACAACAATTAAGAGTTATTAAGCTAATGTTAAATCGCCTGAAAAGTCCAATGGTGGCATTAGAAAGTCATAAAATGCAATAATAAACTCATAAGAGCCGTTTAATGAAATCCAAGATGGCGGAGAAATATCGAGCAATTTGTATGCATGCACCACGAACATCCAAGGATGGCCAACTTTGACAACCTCACTGGAGGTAGGTTATGTGTTTGTTTACGTTATGATTGGTTGTGATCGATATTGTGAGGTTGGCTATCCTTGGATGTTTGTGGTGCATGCATACAGGTTGCTCAATATTTTACCGCCATCTTGGATTTCATTTAACGTCTCTCGTGAGTTTTATACTGCATTTTATGACTTTTTGATGCCACCAATGGACTTTTCAGGCAATTTTACATTAGATTAAACACTCTTAATCGTTGTAGCAAAAGTTTGCAACAGACCCACTCTTCAAATCAATTCAATTAATTTTTTTCTTGCTTTTGGGGCTCAAGTCCCCTTCACCCCCCCCCCCCCCCCCACTTTTATTTTTCAACTCCAAGGAGTCAAAAAATTTACATTGATTAGGTAGCTAATCGACTTCTTGTGTCTCCCATGAATCACCGCTAGATAGCGCTGTCTTATGGAGCAGCCCTTGTTAAATCAACAGCCAATCAGAACTCATTGAGCTCATATTGGTACCCCAACAACAAACTAATCTTCTATCGAGGGACTAAATCTTTCAGGGGTTAAGCTGAAAAAGTTTCTATATTTTTTATCAAAATAAAAATTGAAGCCTAGTTTCTCTCTTTCTTTGCTTTTCTTTGTTTTCTGTGTCTTTGCTATAAATAATTTTAAAAATCTCTCCCGTTTTGTTTGTTAAATATTTAGACACGAAGTTACCACATGGACCCAAAAAGGATTGCGAGTGATAGCCTGGACTGTTAACCTACCGGTGGAGAAAATGCACTTTGCGAGAGTATTAGGAGTCTCGTATATTACCGATACTGTTGTAGGTGATTCTTAACCAGACGGTAGCTTTACTAATTGCCATTTTAACTTTCTACAAAGCTCAATCGGTAAATAACGTTTTGTGCCATCAACTTACCGTACTTTGGATTAATATTCAAAACCACCATTTTCTATTACCACATTTATACCTATGTTTTTCTTTTTTTTTGGAGAGTACCACAATTTTACCTTTTTAACAATAAAGTTCCTTTCTCTTTTTATTTGTAATACGTATTACGTGACAATACAAAAGCAATCAAATTTGAACTTTGTTTTATAGAACTTGATTAAATATTTTTATTTTTTTAGACTGATTAATCCTTTGCACTCGAGTGTCAATTTTTATCCAACGAAACAAATTTGCCGTTCCACTCGTTAGTAGGCCGTGGTCCGACAGAGAGTTGCAATGCTCATGGCTCAAGTGTCGGACCGTGTCCGACTTTCTCGACATTTTTATTTTTTCACAATGGGGCAGTTGCAAGGTCTAAAATGTTGTGTTTTTTTATAAGGAAAACGAAAGTACTTGATGAGCTGAGAACAAAGATGCTTTTGGTTTTTAATTAAGTTCCATTGTTCCAGAGATGAGATTTTGGCCTAAAATTTATTGTTTTAAATGGGAATCCTGCATAGTGACGTCACTACGCACACAATTTTTTACAACTTTACACGTGTGCATCTCCAACATCGGGACACTTAGGAAAAAACCAATGGCACCCTTGTTCTCTGCTCATCAAGTACTATCATTCTCTTTAAAAAAAATACAAAATTTCAGACCCTTGCAACTGCCCCATTGTTTAGGAGTAAGCCTCTACAACCCTCTGCTGCGTAAAAAAATACAAATATCATTGAAAACCACTAAAATAATTACAAATTAGGGGGGGGGGTCACGTATATTTTAATCTGAGTGCAAAGGGTTAAGGAAGAGTTGCGTTAAAAGACGAGCTGTTCAAAATTAAACATCCTAATTCTTTTTGGTCCTTCTTTAGTTTCATGTCATTTCGTCCTTGACCTAAATATCAAGGACAAATGGGGCTCTTGCAAACTTTTGCTGTCAAATCTGATGTAAGAACCAGCGTAAAACACAAAAATCACACTACAAAAGTCTAAAATTCAGTTATGAACTTACAAAACAGCAATTACGGCTAGATCGGAATGGCAATGCAACGCAGGTATTATGAAAGATTCTGGACTAATCTGTCACTTTCTGTAAGGAAACACAGAGATATGTCTCAAATTAGATAGGAATCTCCCATGATACCTGCGTCTCTTCGCCATTAAGCCCGTTTCTGAGAGTTTATTTTGTGATTGTTTTAGTGTACTCATCGTCATTTTCGCAGGTTTTTATGCAAGAATCGACTCTTCAATCCCCTATAGCAAAACCTTGCAAGAGCCTTAATAACATAGGACTAAAGAGATTGGAATAAAGATAAGGGAGAATATTATTTTGGAAATAGTCTTGGGACCATTAATTAATCAAGAAGACTCAACCAAAGATACTATTATGAAAGATACATTATTAAAGATACTTCATTATCCAGAAATTGCATTTTTACACATTTTTTTATAGATTTTTGGACGGGCGTGTTCACTAGTCGTCCGCGAGACTGTGAGCATTAGGCACCTCCTCGTGGTCCCGTCCGGACGCCAAGGAGGTTGATCATCATGGATCGTCTGCTGTGAGAGGAAGCAGTTGTGGTACTGCTTCGGTCTCATAGTGGACAGAGTGGTGACATCTGATATGGTGACCAAGGTTCTACGCGTCGGTTGTGAAGTGAAGTGAGATGAAGTGAAGTGAAGTGAAGTGAAGTGAAATGAAGTGAAGTAAATGAAATAGAGTGAAGCAAAGTGAAGTAAAGTGAAGCAAAGTGAAGCAAAGTGAAGTGAAGTGAAGTGAAGTGAAGTGAAGCAAAGCAAAGTATTGAAATGGAGTCAAGTCAAGTGAAGGAAAATAAGGTGCAGTAATGTGAATGGAATAGCATGATGGAACTGTCTAAATATTGCTTCATAGAAATGATGGCGCATTATGTATTCTTGTATACCTCAAACTGTTAAAATTATGATTGCTTTTACATTTATGAAGGAGAATATTATGCGGTCCAAGAGGCACTTACATCGTCCGAGTCATCTCAAGAAGCTGCATTGAAATTAAGCTTCAAGAACGGGAGTGCACAGGCAAATGCACGGTAGTCCAAGTTGATGAGGTGGTGGACCATGTCGGACTGCGACAATGTGCTGCAAAGTGTTGACCGCAAATGCAAACAGAACTACAGGAACAGTAAATGATCCAAGAGTCATGGATGGAGGAAGCCCCAAGCGGATTTCTGATTATGATGGAGCTCATGGAAGAATTTAAGCTGAGCCCAACCATAGACAGGTTGTCAGTCAGAAGTCTCAGTTGGTTGGACAGGCCTTTGATGGAGGGAGTCAAACTAAGCAAGTCATCCGTAAAAGCAAGAATACATGAGCATTGGATGGAGCCAGGAGAGTTAACCGAGTGCAGTGTATCTGGGCAACAGTGGAAGGAATTGCTTATGTAGAGCCTAGATAAACTAGTAGCCAGAGATCGAGCAGTCTACGTTACGTCAAAATGAGTGTCGAAGAACGGTGTTCGCTGTCCCTTCCACTGAATGCAGACCTTTCCTCTGAGATACTTCTAGAGGCTTTTCTGGAAGTCAGACATTTGGATATTAGAGATTTCTGCAGTGCTGCTCAGCAAGGAAGGAGCGGTATGATCAATGCTGCCAAAGCTTTCTGCAGATCCAAAGCAGCGACAGCGTGTTCTGGAAGCATTCTGTTGCTCAGCTAAGAGATGATGGACAGTGGAAAGATGATCATGTATGATGCATGGTTGCAGGAAACTGGCCTAATATGCGGGAAATGCGCCTCTTTCTGATGGAACTAGATATGGAAGTAAATTTTGCAAACACAACCGGGGCCACAACCATTGAAGAACTTGGATCATGAGAAGGGTGATCCTGGGAAGAGGAGACGCAGTAAAAGTTGGTGTGAAAGGGAGCAAAACAGGCAGCTACCACCCGAGAAATTTTGCAACTGTTAAATTGCCAGGGTCGCATGGCACGATTCCTAAAGGGAACTGCAAGGTAACGCGAAATTTGAATGTCACTGGGACTGGGACTTTCGGACGCAAAACAAACCGACTAGTAAAGATCGAATGTGTGAATCAGGGGGTAAATGCCGTAAAACATCGTGAGGTTGCAGGATGTTTCAGGGATGAACCGGTTACAGAAGATAGAAAATACGCGATTTCAAGTGATAGGTACCGTGATCCGAGGCGTGAAGAAGACGTAGATGGGCGGAAGGCCAGGAAGCATTGGCCAGCGACCATGATATGGGTTGTGCTGAGGAGACAGGTGGAAGAAGGGGAGGGGGAGGGAGCGTTGCTGATGCAACTGATGAGAGGTAGAGGTATATTTTATCATGGACAATGATAAGAAATGAGTTGAGTCACCCATAATACTTAGCACTGCAGTGGACCTCCCAATACCTTGTGCACTGCAGGAAGACCTTCCTTATTCAGGGTGTTCCGCACTGTGGCGGTATCCCGGTGTGTCTTTCCGCATCCTTTTCCCTTCTTACATGTTCAGGCCTGTCGTTCGCTCTGAAATATGGGCATAAGAGCTACCTCCGAAAGCTAGGGCGACAGAACCTTATCTATCTATCTATCTCTATTTTTTTATAGATTTTTATTATCATTTTCTTCTTTTCATCTTTTATCATTATTTTTCATGAACGATTCTCACTATCATTCACTATCTTTAGCTTATAACTTGTGGTGCTTTGATTGTATTTTTCATAATCTTTTTTTTTTTTTATTTATTTATTTATTTCCTCTCCTAAAGGTCTCATTTTATTTTTTTGTCTAGATTGCCAATGATCTATCTTGTTACTTTAGCAAAAAATAAAACTGAAATGAAAAAAGATTTTATTAACTGATTTTTTGTTTTTTTTTTGAGGTGCTCCTTTCATGGGCAAATACAGAAATTTGTCTTTCTCTCTCCCGGGCAAATTGAACACATGTGTTGGAAAAGGATAGGGGAGGGAACCATCTTGTTACTTCAGCCCCTGCCTCCATCCTTTTCTAACACACACGTTCAAATGAGAGGAGACAAAGAAAGAGAAATTCTTCCATCCGCCGATGGCTCCAGTATTTTTTCCATTCATAACCCTGAGGTGAATCTACGCCAGTACTGCCGTGCTAAGGAAGAACACCATATCTCCACTGCACATGCAATCGAGTAAAACGCGTTCAAAGTTAAACGCATGGCCCTCCCAACTGGTTTCGATTTTGGCTCGTTTTCGTACATAAATCGATTATATGTATCTTCACTGGAATTTTTATTGTTGTGAAAGGGTGCCAAGTCGAATATTTTTGCTCCAAATAACAAAAGATCGAAGGAAGGTCGCAGACACGATGGACATACGGCTTTTTCCCCGTCTGGCGGGGCATGCAAGTGTGTAAAGGGTCGCCGAGGAAGCGCCCGATACACAGGTAGAACGCCGCATCTCCACTCAGCTCGGCTGGAGATACTGCATTCTGCCCGTGTACGTGGCGCTTACGGCGTTTCTCCTGAGTAAAGGTACCGATTTTGGCGTACTTACGGCAGAAAGCCCCTCTATATCTCAGAAACTAATAGAGATAAGTGAATTCTGATTTCACCACGTGAAAGTGCATGTCAAAAATAGTACATTTTCGTGTCTAACTCAATTTTTTTATTTTTGGCTTTTACGGCGTTCTTCCTTAGCACGGCAGAGTAGCGCATCGAGAGTTTCTTCATCTCTCTCTTTTCTCCATTAAGAAACGTATGTTAGACAAGGATGGACAAGGGGATAAAACCCCCTCTTTCTGTCCTTTTCCTACTTCTACATTCAAATGGGAAATGAGAGAGATAGAAGAGGTCCTGGTTGCACTAGTGTTCTACGCCACCTCATTTATGCTACATCATTCGTAGACTCAGATTTTCCAAAGAACGTTTTTGTTCCTTAGCATCACAAGGCAATGGATTCAAAAATTGAAGCAAGATAAAATTCAAGCTCCATAGATGCAATACTTTTACATTTAAAAAAATGTCAATGTTATGACATTCTTCCAAAAAACGAAGCTTTTGAATCTGTGCAAGAAACGAACTACAAAATATTTTGAATGTGAAAGTAACAGAAAAAGTTCTCACAAGGGGAGGCTCAGAAGTCGCCGCCTCCGATTTTGAAAACAATTGCACGAAAATGTAGCTAAAGTAAAACTATTAGACCCGTGTCTCTCACTTTTTGCCAATGGGCCTTCCTAAAGCGTCAGGAATTTTTGAATGTTGCCGAAATTCACTTAGAAAACCCGAGCGGAGAGCGTTCCGAATATTTACGTGAATTTCGGCAACTTTCAAAAAATTCCTGACGCTTTAGGAAGGCCCATTGGCAAAAAGTGAGAAACACGGGTCTAGTAGTTTTACTTTAGCTGCATTTTCGTGCAATCGTTTTCAAAATCGGAGGCGGCGACTTCTGAGCCTCCCCTTGTCAGTAGAGAAAATTTGGAGACTAATCTATCAACCTCTTCACTGCTGATGATGAGATATTCTGACTTGACCTACTACTTTTCTCAGGGCTAATGACTAGGTGACCCATCTTAAATCTTTTCATGGTTTCATATATTGACAGGTATGAGGTATGAAGCGAGTGGAATAATTCGATCAATTTTTTTAGTAGAAGGGTGTGTTTCCTAGATTTTAAAGTCCGCAGGAAAAAATCAAAGATCCTTCATCACTCTGGATATCAAGTTTATTCATGAATTAGAGCTAGATAGTTCGAGAAAAAGTCTGTATATAAAAAATTACAAAGGAATAATATTACATCGATGTAAATTAAAAATTAAAACATGGGCTGACAAAATTTTCGGGTGGGTCTGAACTTTTGAAGGGGGGGCTGAACCCCCTTGCCTCCTTGCTATAGGCCAGAGTTAGCAGCTAATCAACAAAAGATCAGTAAAAAAAGTACTTACTGACACTAAGGTCAAAGATCAAAGGATTGATTCAGCAGGTATCGATACCACGAGGTAGAGCTCATGCATTTTGAGTAGGTATCCCGTTGACAGAGTCTGACAAGTAGTGGTGCTTGGTTCCAAAATGCATCGGCAACCACTCACCGATCCGTTTTGATGTATTTCGGAGGCAAGCACCGCCACTTGTAAGAATGCGTCAACTTGGTGCTCAAAATGCGTGAGCTCTATTAGTTTCATAAAAGTAACATTTTTGGTACTATGAGGTAGCAATTTCAAGTATCAGTGCAGAACCACAAACTCTAGTTTACACAACATTCATATTTTTCAAGCAGTGTCACTCTCTTGATTGCTTGGTTGAAACGAAGCTTGAAAAATAAAGCCATTAGTCAAAGCCTTACATAAGGTTACCTTGTAGAGAGAGCAATTACTTTAATCGTCTACTTCGTTGAGATGCTCGTTTTTTGTAAAAATCACCAGCCAAAGTCTTGAGCAGCAGCTATTGGGCATTGTTACTTAAAACAAGGAGGAATTTATCTGGACACACATGTGACACTGCAGTCTCGTCAACTGCCTTTTTCTTGCGTTTCACTGCTAAGAGAAAGATTTTCAAAGTCGCCGATAAACTTTTGAAGCTCTTGGAATATTTTTTTATCACGGAAGTTCTGAGTTGCCAGTTTGTTTTTTAAAATTTCTGGAGCATACCTTGATATATTTTTTACGGTATCTGCGGAATAAGAACACAAAAGAGCATAAATTACAGCATACTCTGGTCATGAGACAACTTGAGATTCGACAATGAAGATACAATAATCCTGCAAAATAAGGCCGATTGTTTCATTTGGAGTGCAAGTATAACCACAAGTAACCGCAACGGAACACTCCCATTTTTTTTACAGCAGCTAGTTAGCCGTTCGGAACGAAATGAAACACACTAATCACTCTGCCGAGTCGGTCCAACGATTGCAGTTACTTGTGTCCCTGTAAAGTATATAAAGTATAACCTTAAACCCATCAAATCTTGAGTTCTTTGATCTGTTGACTTAATTTACGGCACAAGTTTCATTTTGGCAAACGAATTTTGTTTGTCTGAAAAACAGCCCCTCTTCTACAGATGGCACAGAAAACCCATACTCAATCAAGAGTAACCAAGACTGTTTCGTTGTGTTCCACCATGTTACCAGTTCCATGCATACAAAAATGGTTGGGTTCTCATCTCTTTTCTTCCTCTAACCTCCCTAAGAAATAAGAGTCGTTTGACCAAAAAGCACAATATTTTCTTCCGCTCCCGTCTCTTCTATCTTTCTCTTTTTTCTTATCTTTTATGTAATCTTTTCTTTTCATCCGCCAAGTAAGTCTTTTTAAGTTCCTCCATTAATCCTTAATGCTTTTTCTGTCTTCTGTAATACAGGGTGTTTCTAAAACTTACGTCATCCTTTCTACCACGTATTTTTGAGGTCAAATTAAGACTTTTTTTTTCCTATAAACATGTGTCCGAAAATGCCCCCCTTTTGAGCTACAGCCCCCCAAAGTTTTAAAAAATTGTTGGTTTTTTTGGAATATCGACCATAATTATGAACCAAATGCCATGAAAATTGGTGTCCCGAGGTAATTTTCCGTGTAGAATCCAATAATGACCTCGAGAAATTCATAAATGAGGTTTGACTGTACTTTTCAGGCAATCTTATACCTTCAACGACACAAATTTTATGTTACGGATTGGAAATTTGAAAAATGGAAAATGAAATCAGATGGGAAAAACTCTTAAAAAGATATTTGGTCCTCTTTGTTTTGGTCGATACGACGCGTATTAAGCGAGATAATCGCTGAACAAGGTGGAAAAGTCAGCGCTTCTGCCATGAAGAGAGGCTGTAAGGTATGCAACCCGCCACTCCGCTGCTACTGCGGGCTGCCCGCTATAGTAAAAGCGCTGACTTTTCCACCTTGTGCAGCGATTATCTCGCTTAATACGCGTCGTATCGACCAAAACAGAAAGGACCAAATATCTTTTTAAGAGTTTTTCCCATCTGATTTCATTTTCCATGTTTCAAATTTCCAATCCGTAACATAAAATTTGAGTCGTTGAAGGTATAAGACTGCCTGAAAAGTACAGTCAGACCTCACTTATGAATTTCTCGAGGTCATTAATGGATTCTACGCGTAGTATTACCTCGGGACACCAATTTTCATGGCATTTGGTTCATAATTATGATCGATATTCCTAAAAAACCAGCAATTTTTTAAAACTTTGGGGGGCTGTAGCTCAAAAGGGGGGCATTTTCGGACACATGTTTATGGGAAACAAAAGTACGTGGTAGAAAGGATGACATAAGTTTTAGAAACAACCTGTATATGACAATGGTTACGGTGCCACAACCCTTGATGGTTTTAAGCGAAGAAGGGTCGGCTGGTTTCAATCTACCCTTTGCAACGTGGAAGTCCTTAATTAAAATACGAACAGAGGTAACTCGCGGTAAACCAAACCTAGCAAGATGGGGAATTTTCGAAGACAAGTGCAACTGTAGGTCAATTCAAGATGCCAACCACCTATTAAGCTGCCCGGTCATGCCGTCCACATGCACAAAAGAAGACCTGCTTCAGGAAAATGATAGGGCAGTCGAAGTCGCTTAATTACCGGCGCAGCATTTAAATTTAAATTTTTTATTGGTGTATTCGGATATGAAAGAAGAATGTATGACAAAGATAAATATAATACTTGTCTTAAAAAAGTATACAGAATATGCCTAAAGTTACTACTAGTGCTCATTGTATTTTCAGTAAAATTTTCAGTGAAAAAATGGCCTGAATTCTCCAACAATTTTGTTTGGTGATGCTGCAAAAAATCTATAAAAAAATAACAAAGGTGCTTAACGTTCCAATAAGTAAATGACAAAATTGTAATTTCATTCCAATTGATGAAGTTTAGAATAGCAGTGTCTATTAGCTTTGCTGCAAGATTTTTTCTTGCGGGCCGATTCTTAAAATTTCCGACTTTTGGATGGACTGAGTAGGAATGGAAAACCGAAGACTTCTAATACTATCTAGAATGGACATAACGCCTGCCCATTGAAGCCGATTGGTAGGCAACCACGATTACAGTATGTGCTCAGATTTTCGGAAATACATTGATTTAAATGGGAAAATGACTTTCTTTAAAAATTAATTAAAAATACTAAAAAAAATATTTTTTTGTAAAACTTGGTACCATTTGAAAGCTCATGATATGCAGATTCCGGTTCGGGCCGGTTTTTATACCGTTTTTTCAATCGTAAAAATTCTACAGAGGCTCAAAGTTGGGTCAATTTTCTTCAATTCCACCGTTTTGGTACCCCGCTGAGACAACCTACGTAGCTGTATATACTCAATTTTACATAATCTATGTTATGATTAAAGTTATAATTATAGTGTGTCCCAATAATTTATCGCAAAAATTTTATTTTTTTGAGCTGTATCCATTCAAAAACGTTACAAAGAAAACAATTTTATGAAACACCCTGTAGAAAATCGGTGCCCAACTTTAAGCCTCTGTAGAATGTTTCTCGTTCAAAAATCACAAATAAAACCGGCCCCAAACCGGAATCTGCACGTATCATGAGCTTTCAAATGGTATCAAGTTTTGTGAAAAAATATTTTTGTTAGTATTTTTAATTAATTTTTAAAAAAAGTAATTTTCCCATTTACTTCAATGTATTTCTGAAAATCTTAGCACATACTGTAATCGTGGTTGCAGCGTAGCCAGGCGCAACATGCGATTTTTGACCCACTCTTCCACTTCACTTTCCCCGCCCTAAAATCGGCCTTATGTCCAGTCTAGATAGTATTAGAAGTCTTTGTGGAAAACAGTGGAGACAAGTCAGGTGGTTGCCAAGTCTGATAAAAATAAGGAATTGATCTAATTGGTTATCAGATGGTCTTGAGCACTTGATTACCAATCTAATCTATTCTATATTTGTATTAGATTTGGCAATCACGTGACACGTCTCTGCAAATCACTGTTTTCCATTTTTATCCAGTCTATCCAAAAGTAGGGAATTTCAAGAATTGGCTGGGTGGATTGGTGGAATCACAATGACAAATTTATAAGGTGTGTGTTGTATAATAGAAAAATCATCTCTAATAGGAAATGTAGATAGGAAATTTATATGTAGCGTATTTACTATTCAAGAATTATTATTATTATTTTGTATCTGTCTAGTTTTTTTTTTCCTGACGTGTATTTCAAGCTAATGGCTCTTATGTACAAAATTAAATAAATAAATAAATAAATAAATAATGCATACCCTATGCCACTATTTTTGTCCTCACAGTTACTTTTAAAACTAGGATATTTCTATTTCATGAATCAAATAATTGAGAGAATATAACAAAAGCGCTGCTTACCTAAAACAGTTGCTTGAAATTTTGGATCAGGATCATCTAAGTGTATCAATAATGTTTTGTAAATAAACTCAAAGTGGCTTTTGGAGGAACGGATCTCGTAATCTGACGGCAAAGGAGATTTGAACAATAGTGCGATTCCTTTGGTGGCTTTCTCCCGGATCTGATCGTTCACATCATCCAAACGCTTTAGAATTTCTGAAAAAAAGAACAAAATGAGAAAATTTTCAAACAGAAGGAAAACCAAACACTCACAGAGGGGAGAAAAAATATAAAGACCAGAGAACTTGGGATTTTCTCATCTCATGAGAGTAAGACCAAAAAATTCATGAATCACTATGATTTTCTGATTGGCCTGGGCGGCTACCGCCACTTATGATCACAGAAAATTAATTCAATACTGTCTCTGGGCAGTCTGGGCAGAGTAACAGTATGGCCATCATAGAATAAATATTACTTAAATATTACACAGTAATATTTATTCTATGGCCATGTTCTCTCTGAGGTGAGACAAGGCGAACCTGTTATTTCAATCTACCGCTACTTGGTGTTGCCGGCAGTACGCTCCAACAACAACCGTCAACAATTAACTCATGACCAAGCACAACAGTAATAAGATTAAGTTCCGTTTTGGGTTGAGTTGAGGAGTACAGTCCAACCACACTGAACAAAAAAAATCTGTTGATTTTACCGCCCGGCGGTTGAAAAAATGTGTAACAGACGAAAAATGTTGGATCAACAGGCTTCAGCGGTAAAATTAACCACCCTGACGCTTAATTTTACCGCTCAAGCCTGTTGATCCAACATTTATTGGCTGCTACACATTTTTTTAACCGCCGGGCGGTAAAATCAACAGATTTTTTTTCAGTGGATAGGAGGTGCAATCTGGTGCATGTCGGCAGTAGCGCACCCAGAGTTTCTTCATCTCTCTCTTTTCCCCATTAAGAAACGTATGTTAGACAAGGATGGACAAGGGGATAAAACCCCCTCCTTTTGCCCTTTTCCTACTCATACATTCAAATGGGAAATGAGACGGATGGAAGATATCCTGGTTGCGCCAGTGCATGTCGGCATAACTGCCGGTGCCTTGGGTCCTTCGTGGCCACCAACCCAGTTCCAGTCCAGACTCTTACTGTCTGGTTCATATAGACTTTATCTTCTTACAGGGTCTCACAGACCTAAGATGTGTTCCTTGGAGACAAAAAAAAAAGAGAAGTTCACATCACTCCATTTGGGAACCCACATTAAAAAGAAGAGTTTGGGCAGATAATGGTTGATGAAAGCTTATAATAGTTCTACTGATAGAAGAGATAGCAAAGCTATATGACGTTTACCTGGGTAAATTTTGTTGATACATTCTGCCGATAGAGTCCCATTTTCCTGTTGCATGTGTACAAGGAGACAAACAGACGAGAGAGCGTACAATCTAGTTTTTTGAGCTTGATCTTCGATTAGACTCAACAGGTTCGGAAGGAGCTATCAAAGTAATATTAAACCAAGATGTGTTAACGGAGTAATAGAAAAATTAAGGTTTTAGAATCAAGATTGGAAGCATCTTAGGCATCAAGAATGGATCAGTTATTAGAATTAGCATTATTCAGAGTAGACCTGTCTTTTTGGTGGGCTTTTAATCGCTCACAAAGCTCAGGGCTCTCGAAACGTCCCCTCTGCTCTTCCAGGGCACCGCCAATGTTATTTTCCATGGGAAAAAAGCCTCACGAGCAGACCTGTCTTTTTGGTGGGCTATTAATCGCTGTCTAAGAGCAGGGCTCTCAAAACGTCCCCTCTGCTCTTTCGGGGCACCGCCAATGTTATTTTAAATGAGAAAACAGACTTACGAGCACATCTGTCGTTTTGGTGAGCTGTTCATCGCAGGCAAGGCGCAGGGCTCGAAAAACGTCCCCTCTGCTCTTCCGGGGCACCGCCAATGTTATTTTAAATGGAAAAACAGACTTACGAGCACACCTGTCTCTTTGGTAGGCTATTAATCGCTGCCGAAGCGCAGGGCTCTCAAAACGTACCCTCTGCTCTTCCGGGGCACCGCCAATGTTATTTTAAGAGGGGAAATAGACTTACGAGCACACCTGTCTTTTAGGTGGGCTTTTGAGCGCTGACATGGCGCAGGGCTCTCAAAACGTCCCCCCTGCTCTTCCGGGGCACCGCCAATGTTATTATACATGCGAAAACAGACTCAAGAGCACACCTGTATTTTCGGGGGGCTTTGGAGCGCTGGCAAGGCGCAGGGCTCTCAAAACGTCCCCTCTGCTCTTCCGGAGCACCGCCAATGTTCTTTTAAAGAGAAAACAGACTTACGAGCACACCTGTCTCTTTGGAGGGCTATTAATCGCTGCCGAAGCGCAGGGCTCTCAAAACGTCCCCTCTGCTCTTCCGGGGCACCGCCAATGTTATTTTAGAGGGTAAATAGACTTACGAGCACACCTGTCTTTTAGGTGGGCTTTTGAGCGCTGACATGGCGCAGGGCTCTCAAAACGTCCCCTCTGCTCTTTCGGGGCACCGCCAATGTTATTTTAAATGGGAGCACAGACTTACGAGCACATCCGTCGTTTTGATGAGCTGTTCATCGCAGGCAAGGCGCAGGGCTCGAAAAACGTCCCCTGTGCTCTTCCGAGGCACCGCCAATGTTATTTTAAATGGGAAAACAGACTTACGAGCACACCTGTCTCTTTGGTGGGCTATTAATCGCTGCCGAAGCGCAGGGCTCTCAAAACGTCCCCTCTGCTCTTCCGGGGCACCGCCAATGTTATTTTAAGAGGGGAAATAGACTTACGAGCACACCTGTCTTTTAGGTGGGCTTTACGCTGCAGGCGCAGGGCTCTCAAAACGTCCCCCTGCTCTTCCGGGGCACCGCCAATGTTATTTAATGGAAAACAGACTAAGAGCACACTGTTTTTGGGGCTTTTACGCTGGCAAGGCGCAGGGCTCTCAAAACGTC
The DNA here is from genome assembly GCA_011764245.1 of Trialeurodes vaporariorum. Lineage (NCBI taxonomy): Eukaryota > Metazoa > Arthropoda > Insecta > Hemiptera > Aleyrodidae > Trialeurodes > Trialeurodes vaporariorum. The sequence continues at coordinate 5,271,742 of VMOF01000379.1, forward strand.
CCCTCTGCTCTTCCGGGCACCGCCAATGTTTTTTAAAGGAAAACAGACTTACGAGCACACCTGTCTTTTTGGTGGGTATTAATCGCTGCCAAGGCAGGGCTCTCAAAACGTCCCTCTGCTCTTCCGGGGCACCGCCAATGTTATTTTAAAGGGGAAAAGACTTACGAGCAACCTGTTTTTGGTGGGTTTTACGCTGCAGGGCAGGGCTCTCAAAACGTCCCCCCTGCTCTTCCGGGGCACCGCCAATGTTATTTAATGGAAAACAGACTAAGAGCACCTGTTTTTGGGGGGCTTTGACGCTGGCAAGGCGCAGGGCTCTCAAAAGCCCTCGCTCTTCCGGGCACCGCCAATGTTTTTTAAAGGAAAAGACTTACGAGCACACCTGTCTTTTGGGGGCTTTAACGCTGCAAGCGCAGGGCTCTCAAAACGTCCCCTCTGCTCTTCCGGGGCACCGCCAATGTTATTTTAAGGGAAAAGACTTACGAGCACACCTGTCTTTTGGTGGGCTTTTGAGGCAAGGCGCAGGGCTCAAAACGTCCCCTTGTCTTTCGGGGCACCGCCAATGTTATTTTAAATGGGAACAGACTTACGAGCAACCGTCTTTTGTGGCTTTATCGCGGCAAGCGCAGGGCTCAAAAACGTCCCCTTGCTCTTCCGGGCACCGCCAATGTTATTTTAAAGGGAAAACGACTTAGAGCACACCTGCTTTTGGTGGGCTATTAACCTGCCGAACGCAGGGCTCTCAAAACGTCCCCTCTGCTCTTCCGGGGCACCGCCAATGTTATTTTAAAGGGGAAAAGACTTACGAGCACTGTCTTTTGGTGGGCTTTTACGCTGCAGGCGCAGGGCTCTCAAAACGTCCCCCTGCTCTTCCGGGGCACCGCCAATGTTATTTAATGGAAAACAGACTAAGAGCAACTGTTTTTGGGGGTTTTACGCTGGCAAGGGCAGGGCTCTCAAAACGTCCCCTCTGCTCTTCCGGGCACCGCCAATGTTTTTTAAAGGAAAACGACTTAGAGCACACCTGCTTTTTGGTGGGTTATTAACCTGCAAGCAGGGCTCTCAAAACGTCCCCTCTGCTCTTCCGGGGCACCGCCAATGTTATTTTAAATGGAAAAACAGACTTACGAGCATACCTGTTTTTTTGGTGGGTTATTAATCGCTGTCTAAGAGCAGGGCTCTCAAAACGTCCCCTCTGCTCTTTCGGGGCACCGCCAATGTTATTTCAAATGGGAAGACAGACTTACGAGCATTTCTGTCTATTTGGTGGGCTTTTAATCGCTGACAAGGCGCAGGGGCCAGGGCTCTCAAAATATGCGCTACGCTCTGCCGCGGCACTGCCAGTGTTATTTTAGAGGGGAAATAGACTTACGAGCACACCTGTCTTTTAGGTGGGCTTTTGAGCGCTGACATGGCGCAGGGCTCTCAAAACGTCCCCTCTGCTCTTTCGGGGCACCGCCAATGTTATTTTAAATGGGAGCACAGACTTACGAGCACATCTGTCGTTTTGGTGAGCTGTTCATCGCAGGCAAGGCGCAGGGCTCAAAAAACGTCCCCTGTGATCTTCCGGGGCACCGCCAATGTTATTTTAAATGGGAAAACAGACTTACGAGCAGACCTGTCTTTTTGGTAGGCTATTAATCGCTGCCGAAGCGCAGGGCTCTCAAAACGTCCCCTCTGCTCTTCCGGGGCACCGCCAATGTTATTTCAAAGGAAAACGGACTAAGAGCACACCTGCATTTTGGTGGGCTTTAAGCACTGCGAATCGCGGGCTCTCAAAACGTCCCCTCTGCTCTCGGGCACCGCCAATGTTATTTTAAAGGGGAAACAGACTTACGAGCATCTGTCTTTTGGTGGGCTTTAATCGCTGGCAAGGCGCAGGGCTCTCAAACGTCCCCTCTGCTCTTCCGGGCACCGCCAATTTATTAAATGGGAAAACAGACTTACGAGCATACCTGTTTTTTTGGTGGTTTTAATCGCTGTCAAGAGCAGGGCTCTCAAAACGTCCCTCTGCTCTCCGGGGCACCGCCAATGTATTTCAAATGGGAAAACGGACTTAAGAGCACCTGCTTTTGGTGGCTTTAAGCACTGACGAAGCAGGGCTCTCAAAACGCCCCTCTGCTCTTCCGGGGCACCGCCAATGTTATTTTAAATGGAAAAACAGACTTACGAGCATACCTGTTTTTTTGGTGGTTTAATCGCTGTCAAGAGCAGGGCTCTCAAACGTCCCCTGCTCTTTCGGGGCACCGCCAATGTTATTTAAATGGAAGACAGACTTACGAGCATTTCTGTCTTTGGTGGGCTTTTAATCGCTGACAAGGGGGGCAGGGCTCTCAAAATATGCGCTCGCTCTCCGGGCACTGCCAGTGTTATTTTAGAGGGAAAAGACTTACGAGCACACCTGTCTTTTGGTGGGCTTTGAGCGCTGACATGGCGCAGGGCTCTCAAACGTCCCCTCTGCTCTTCGGGGCACCGCCAATGTTATTTTAAATGGGAGCACAGACTTACGAGCACATCTGTCGTTTTGGTGAGCTGTTCATGCCACGGAAACGTCCCCTGTGATCTTCGGGCACCGCCAATGTATTTTAAATGGGAAAACAGACTTACGAGCAGACCTGTCTTTTTGGTAGGCTATAATCGCTGCCGAAGCGCAGGGCTCTCAAACGTCCCCTCTGCTCTTCCGGGCACCGCCAATGTTATTTCAAAGGGAAAACGGACTTAAGAGCACACCTGCATTTTTGGTGGGCTATTAAGCACTGACGAATCGCAGGGCTCTCAAAACCCCCTCTGCTCTTCTAGGGCACCGCAATGTTATTTTATAAGGGAAACAGACTTACGAGCATTCTGTCTATTTGTGGGCTGTTAATCGCTGGCAAGGCGCAGGGCTCAAACGTCCCTCTGCTCTCCGGCACCGCCAATGTTATTTAAATGGGAAAAGACTTACGAGCATACCTGTTTTTTTGGTGGGTTATTAATCGCTGTCTAAGAGCAGGGCTCTCAAAACGTCCCCTCTGCTCTTCCGGGCACCGCCAATGTTATTTAAAGGAAACGGACTTAAGAGCACCTGCTTTTTGGTGGGCTTTAACCTGCAACGCAGGGCTCTCAAAACGTCCCCTCTGCTCTTCCGGGGCACCGCCAATGTTATTTTAATGGAAAAACAACTTACGAGCATACCTGTTTTTTTGGTGGGTTATTAATCGCTGTCTAAGAGCAGGGCTCTCAAAACGTCCCCTCTCTCTTTCGGGGCACCGCCAATGTTATTTCAAATGGAAGACAGACTTACGAGCATTTCTGTCTATTTGGTGGGCTTTTAATCGCTGACAAGGCGCAGGGGCCAGGGCTCTCAAAATATGCGCTACGCTCTGCCGCGGCACTGCCAGTGTTATTTTAGAGGGAAATAGACTTACGAGCACACCTGTCTTTTAGGTGGGCTTTGAGCGCTGACATGGCGCAGGGCTCTCAAAACGTCCCTCTGCTCTTTCGGGGCACCGCCAATGTTATTTTAAATGGGAGCACAGACTTACGAGCACATCTGTCGTTTTGGTGAGCTGTTCATCGCAGGCAAGGCGCAGGGCTCAAAAACGTCCCCTGTGATCTTCGGGCCGCCATGTTATTTTAAATGGGAAAACAGACTTACGAGCAGACCTGTCTTTTTGGTAGGCTATTAATCGCTGCCGAAGCGCAGGGCTCTCAAAACGTCCCCTGCTTTCCGGGCACCGCCAATGTTATTTCAAAAGGGAAAACGGACTTAAGAGCACACCTGCATTTTTGGTGGGCTATTAAGCACTGACGAATCGCAGGGCTCTCAAACGTCCCCTCTGCTCTTCTAGGGCACCGCCAATGTTATTTTATAAGGGGAAACAGACTTACGAGCATTCCTGTCTTTTGGTGGGCTGTTAATCGCTGGCAAGGCGCAGGGCTCTCAAAACGTCCCCTCTGCTCTTCCGGGGCCCGCCAATGGTTTTTAAATGGGAAAACAGACTTACGAGCATACCTGTTTTTTTGGTGGGTTATTAATCGCTGTCTAAGAGCAGGGCTCTCAAAACGTCCCCTCTGCTTCCGGGGCACCGCCAATGTTATTTCAAATGGGAAAACGGACTTAAGAGCACACCTGCATTTCGGTGGGCTATTAAGCACTGACGAATCGCAGGGCTCTCAAAACGTCCCCTCTGCTTTCGGGGCACCGCCAATGTTATTTTAAATGGAAAAACAGACTTACGAGCATACCTGTTTTTTTGGTGGGTTATTAATCGCTGTCTAAGAGCAGGGCTCTCAAAACGTCCCCTCTGCTCTTTCGGGGCACCGCCAATGTTATTTCAAATGGGAAGACAGACTTACGAGCATTTCTGTCTATTTGGTGGGCTTTTAATCGCTGACAAGGCGCAGGGGCCAGGGCTCTCAAAATATGCGCTACGCTCTGCCGCGGCACTGCCAGTGTTATTTTAGAGGGGAAATAGACTTACGAGCACACCTGTCTTTTAGGTGGGCTTTTGAGCGCTGACATGGCGCAGGGCTCTCAAAACGTCCCCTCTGCTCTTTCGGGGCACCGCCAATGTTATTTTAAATGGGAGCACAGACTTACGAGCACATCTGTCGTTTTGGTGAGCTGTTCATCGCAGGCAAGGCGCAGGGCTCAAAAAACGTCCCCTGTGATCTTCCGGGGCACCGCCAATGTTATTTTAAATGGGAAAACAGACTTACGAGCAGACCTGTCTTTTTGGTAGGCTATTAATCGCTGCCGAAGCGCAGGGCTCTCAAAACGTCCCCTCTGCTCTTCCGGGGGGGGGGGGGGGGGGGGGGGGGGGGGGGGGGGGGGGGGGGGGGGGGGGGGGGGGGGGGGGGGGGGGGGGGGGGGGGGGGGGGGGGGGGGGGGGGGGGGGGGGGGGGGGGGGGGGGGGGGGGGGGGGGGGGGCTCTGCCGCGGCACTGCCAGTGTTATTTTAGAGGGGAAATAGACTTACGAGCACACCTGTCTTTTAGGTGGGCTTTTGAGCGCTGACATGGCGCAGGGCTCTCAAAACGTCCCCTCTGCTCTTTCGGGGCACCGCCAATGTTATTTTAAATGGGAGCACAGACTTACGAGCACATCTGTCGTTTTGGTGAGCTGTTCATCGCAGGCAAGGCGCAGGGCTCAAAAACGTCCCCTGTGATCTTCGGGCACCGCCAATGTTATTTAAATGGGAAAACAGACTTACGAGCAGACCTGTCTTTTTGGTAGGCTATTAATCGCTGCCGAAGCGCAGGGCTCTCAAAACGTCCCCTCTGCTCTTCCGGGCACCGCCAATGTTATTTCAAAAGGGAAAACGGACTTAAGAGCACACCTGCATTTTGGTGGGCTATTAAGCACTGACGAATCGCAGGGCTCTCAAAACGTCCCTCTGCTCTTCTAGGGCACCGCCAATGTTATTTTATAAGGGAAACAGACTTACGAGCATTTCTGTCTATTTGGTGGGCTGTTAATCGCTGGCAAGGCGCAGGGCTCTCAAAACGTCCCCTCTGCTCTTCCGGGCACCGCCAATGTTATTTAAATGGGAAAACAGACTTACGAGCATACCTTTTTTTTGGGGGTTATTAATCGCTGTCTAAGAGCAGGCTCTCAAAACGTCCCCTCTGCTCTTCGGGCACCGCCAATGTTATTTTAAAGGAAACGACTTAGAGCATTCTGCTTTTGGGGGCTTTAACCTGGCAAGCGCAGGGCTCTCAAAACGTCCCCTCTGCTCTTCGGGGCACCGCCAATGTTATTTTAAATGGAAAAACAGACTTACGAGCATACCTTTTTGGTGGGTATTAATCGCTGTCTAAGAGCAGGGCTCTCAAAACGTCCCCTCTGCTCTTTCGGGGCACCGCCAATGTTATTTCAAATGGAAGACAGACTTACGAGCATTTCTGTCTATTGGTGGGCTTTTAATCGCTGACAAGGCGCAGGGCCAGGGCTCTCAAAATATGCGCTACGCTCTGCCGCGGCACTGCCAGTGTATTTTAGAGGGGAAATAGACTTACGAGCACACCTGTCTTTTAGGTGGGCTTTTGAGCGCTGACATGGCGCAGGGCTCTCAAAACGTCCCCTGCTCTTTCGGCACCGCCAATGTTATTTAAATGGGAGCACAGACTTACGAGCACATCTGTCGTTTTGGTGAGCTGTCATCGCAGGCAAGGCGCAGGGCTCAAAACGTCCCCTGTGATCTTCCGGGCACCGCCAATGTTATTTTAAATGGGAAAACAGACTTACGAGCAGACCTGTCTTTTTGGTAGGCTATTAATCGCTGCCGAAGCGCAGGGCTCTCAAAACGTCCCCTCTGCTCTTCCGGGGCACCGCCAATGTTATTTCAAAAGGGAAACGGACTTAAGAGCACACCTGCATTTTTGGGGGCTATTAAGCACTGACGAATCGCAGGGCTCTCAAAACGTCCCCTCTGCTCTTCTAGGGCACCGCCAATGTTTTTATAAGGGGAAACAGACTTACGAGCATTTCTGTCTATTTGGTGGGCTGTTAATCGCTGGCAAGGCGCAGGGCTCTCAAAACGTCCCCTCTGCTCTTCCGGGCACCGCCAATTTATTTTAAATGGGAAAACAGACTTACGAGCATACCTTTTTTTTTGGTGGGTTATTAATCGCTGTCTAAGAGCAGGGCTCTCAAAACGTCCCCTCTGCTCTTCCGGGGCACCGCCAATGTTATTAAAGGGAACGGACTTAAGAGCACCTGCTTTGGTGGGCTTTAACCTGCAACGCAGGGCTCTCAAAACGTCCCCTCTGCTCTTCCGGGCACCGCCAATGTTATTTTAAATGGAAAAACAGACTTACGAGCATACCTTTTTTTTTGGTGGGTTTTAATCGCTGTCTAAGAGCAGGGCTCTCAAACGTCCCCTCTGCTCTTTCGGGGCACCGCCAATGTTATTTCAAATGGGAAGACAGACTTACGAGCATTTCTGTCTATTTGGTGGGCTTTTAATCGCTGACAAGGCGCAGGGGCCAGGGCTCTCAAAATATGCGCTACGCTCTGCCGCGGCACTGCCAGTGTTATTTTAGAGGGGAAATAGACTTACGAGCACACCTGTCTTTTAGGTGGGCTTTTGAGCGCTGACATGGCGCAGGGCTCTCAAAACGTCCCCTCTGCTCTTTCGGGGCACCGCCAATGTTATTTTAAATGGGAGCACAGACTTACGAGCACATCTGTCGTTTTGGTGAGCTGTTCATCGCAGGCAAGGCGCAGGGCTCAAAAAACGTCCCCTGTGATCTTCCGGGGCACCGCCAATGTTATTTTAAATGGGAAAACAGACTTACGAGCAGACCTGTCTTTTTGGTAGGCTATTAATCGCTGCCGAAGCGCAGGGCTCTCAAAACGTCCCCTCTGCTCTTCCGGGGCACCGCCAATGTTATTTCAAAAGGGAAAACGGACTTAAGAGCACACCTGCATTTTTGGTGGGCTATTAAGCACTGACGAATCGCAGGGCTCTCAAAACGTCCCCTCTGCTCTTCTAGGGCACCGCCAATGTTATTTTATAAGGGGAAACAGACTTACGAGCATTTCTGTCTATTTGGTGGGCTGTTAATCGCTGGCAAGGCGCAGGGCTCTCAAAACGTCCCCTCTGCTCTTCCGGGGCACCGCCAATGTTATTTTAAATGGGAAAACAGACTTACGAGCATACCTGTTTTTTTGGTGGGTTATTAATCGCTGTCTAAGAGCAGGGCTCTCAAAACGTCCCCTCTGCTCTTCCGGGGCACCGCCAATGTTATTTCAAATGGGAAGACAGACTTACGAGCATTTCTGTCTATTTGGTGGGCTTTTAATCGCTGACAAGGCGCAGGGGCCAGGGCTCTCAAAATATGCGCTACGCTCTGCCGCGGCACTGCCAGTGTTATTTTAATTGTGAGATCTGTATTCCTTCAAATCAGAGCAAAACTTACCTGCGACACCAACTTTTGATTTCAAAGCGTTTCTCAATGAAAAGCCAAGGCTCAAAATTTATTTTCATCCCTTTTCACCACGTAAAATTAGAATTAACGTCGGTAAATTCCAAATTGTATCGATCGAGGCGCGCCTCCACTTTTCAGAAACGACCTCAAGCATTTGTATTCGAAAAAATGGATCTCGTTTCTTATGAGTAACTTCACGGGAGTGAGTGAGATATGGCATTAGTTTGGATCCAGTTTTCATCGTGGCGGCATCACTAAATCGGTCAACAGGACGAGTTAAAAAGAGTGAGCTTACTATAGACAGTTTCAAGGAATTTGATGGTCTAGTACTCCATAACGCTGTGACACACTGGAAAAGTTTGAAACAGGCCACTTACTAGGAGACTTAAACAGTGGTATAAGAAAGAAACCCGACTATAGCGAGATTTACAATCCTCTTTCGCTTGTTAACCATAACCGTAACGCATAGCGAGAATCAGTGGCGGCACGTGCAACATGGGAACACTTCCAATTCCGATTTAAACAAATGTAAAATAATCGCCCCCCCCATTTAAACAAAAGTAAAACAATCGATTATCCAGGGGGTTGCCAGCCTCCTAAAGAGTTGATAGTTGTACCCAACGAGCTAAACCGATAGAGAGGATTTATGGGACATGCTTTTGAGCAGTGGCGGCTCGTGCAATCTGGCAACCGTGCTTTTTTGCCATTTAAACGTATGCAAAAAGATCGATACAAGTAATCGATTATTTTACACAGTTTTAAATGGAGGAAATCCATGATGGAAATATCTTATGGACATTTTTCACACAGGCTCGCCCTATATTCCCAGCTCAAAATAACTCGATTTATGTTCCAACAAAGCACTAATGTAAGGTCTGGAACTCTTAAAAATTGGCCACAAATTAGAACGCGGATTTCTCCATCAATTCATCATTTATAAACTTTCGAGGCCAATTTTAACGCATAGAACTATTTTAACAAGTAATAATTAAAGCCAGTGGCGCAAATTCAGTGTTGGTGGGGGGGGAGGGGAAGGAGTCGGGGAAAAGAAATTACTTTTTTTTCTTTTCTTTTTTTGCGCTCATTACCGCATGTTCCCCCCCCCCCTACTTTTTCTTCTACCACTATCTGACTTTACTTTTTCGCCACGTTGAAAATTCTTGGGAGGGCACCTCTCCCCCCTCCCCCCTCCACCCAATGGCAAAACTGAATAAAGCAGCTACAAAATTCTAAATTTTGATGTGTGTTTGTAGGCTAATGAAAGTACTCGCGAAGAGCTGAAAGCAAGGATGTCTCAGGTTTCCGACCAGATTTCGTAGTTCCGGAGATGCAACTTTGGTTCAAAAGTCAAAACACACCGTTTTCAATGGGATTTCCGCGTTGAGACGTCACAAGATAAAGATCGTTTGCTTCTTTACTAGCACCAAAGAGTAAACAAGAGTCGCAATTGAATGGAAGGCCTGCGTGGTCAACGTAGATAAGGGATCCGAACGCGGGCTGGCCTCTGATTGGCTGCAACGGGAGGAGCAAAAATGACTTGGGGTATAGGGAAAATAACACGGGATTTTCGTTCCGAGGCGTTTATCTCGAAACCTAAGCAAAATAGTATCTAAACAATTTATACGAGTCGATTCAGCAGATTTTTCCGAACAATTTGATAGGTCATAAGTGCCACTTTATTGCAAATTCGAAAAGACTGTTTCAGTTGAAAAGTACTCACAATAGTGAGTTACTCAAACACTGCTCAAACACACGCCAAGCATGTAATCACACTATTGTGCGTACTTTTAAACTGAAACAGTCTTTTCTAATTTGCAATAAAGTGGCACTTATGACCTATCAAATTGTTCGGAAAAATCTGCTGAATCGACTTGTATAAATTGTTTGGATACTATTTTGCTTAGGTTTCGAGATGAACCGCCCCGGAACGAAAATCCCGTGTTATTTTCCCTATACCCCGAGTCTTTTTTGCTCCACCCGTTGCAGCCAATCAGAGGCCAGCCCGTGTTCGGATCCCTTATCTACGTTGACCACGCAGGCCTTCAATTCAATTGCGACTCTTGTTTACTCTTTGACTAGCACATTCACGTATCACCGAGACGCTTGGGGGAATGGGGGGACCAAAAGGTATCATTGTTCTCACTTTATCAGAGTTCATCAAGTATTTTCATTTTCTTTATAAAAAAAAAAAAAAAAAAAAAAAAAAAAAAAAAAAAAAGAACACCCAGTGGCGATTCGCGCAGTGCGGCAACAACGTTTTCTCTCTATTTAAACGTATGTAAAACAATCGATCTTCAGGAGGTGCACTTGCACCTCCATGATATCGATACTTTTGCATAGGTTTAAATGGCAAATAAGCATGGTTGCCAAATTGCAAGAGCCCCCCACTGAAAACACCACATTTCACACCCTTACAACTGCCCTCTTTAACCTTAAAACGTCACTGGATGGTTTTGAACAAACTTGGAAGAGTTGGAAGGGCAAAAATGATACTTTTTAATGACTGTTCTTCTTCTTTTTTTTTTAGCGATTTATTTATTTTTTATTTCTTTCAAACTCCGACCATAGTGCAATGGGTCTGTCTGCTGAAGGCTTCTGCTACATTTTGGGAATTTTTCTGAGAAAATACGACCTTTAGATTACTGCTGACCAACGAGCTAAAGCAATGAAGTGGATTTATGGCACGTGATTTTGAAACTCAATGGAACTTAATGGGATCCATAATGGAAACATTTTATGGACATTTCACACCACGGGCTCAATTTGTTTGCCTCATTTTTTTAACCATAAAAAGAAAGTTATGACATATCTATTTGAGGTTGGTTTCAAACGAAAGTGCAAGTGTTTTAGAGTGGCTATCTATCTGAGGGCCGATCATTTACTTCATCGTTAACCCTTCACTGCATGATTTTTTTTTTCCAACCAAAAATGGATTTTTCAATTCACTGGGTAGTCAAATATATGGGAAAAATAGCAAAAAAAATAATTGGGCAGTTTTTTGGTGTCAATTCTCATTTTTCCATTTTTTACTCGTTTTTTACAAATGTCGTTATAACACCATAAAAAACTGCGGGAAAAGGAAAAAAATTCAAAACTTTCACTCAAAAAATAATTTTTTTTTACTTTGATTGGATTTTTCAAAAAGCAAATGCCAAAAGCTTAGTAAAAATAATGAAGTTTTGGTTGAATTGGAAACGGGGTCAAATTTTCCACCCCACCATAGTTTCCATTAGCATGTTCATTATAATGAGTGCTGGTAGTATTTTGGAAAATGTTTGGGCCCGTTTTTATGTTTTCTTATTATGTAACACTGGTGATACAATTTGAAATGAGTCAAAATATACATTACAATGTCTGATAAAGGGCTTTTTACATCATGTATCACCAGTGATACACTATGCAGTGTAGGGTTAAACCGATCGGTAAAACTGTCTACGAGTGATGCTATTGGTCGAAAATTGTAAAACTTGGCTGTTGCTACGGTAACCATCGTTGAGAGTCTCGTTTTATAAAGGCTATTCATAGGTAACCTTTAAAAAACGGACACTATAACGATGTTTACCATAGCAACAGCCAAGTTTTACAATATTCGACCGATAGAATAACTCATAGACAGTCTTATCGATCGGTTTAACGATGAAGTAAATGATCGGCCCCCAAGACACAGAAATCGACAAAACTGTTTCTTCTAGAAGGATTTGCACGATAAAGAAACTGAAACAAGACGCAAACAATCCAAATTGTCTCACGTCACCTGGATAGTTGTATTAGAATCCTGTGTCCAGATAGCCACTCCTACAACACTTGCACTCTCATTTAAAGGTAATTTCCACTGGATCAATGGAGCTGTTGCAAACTTTTGCTACAGGCTTATTAATAGTTGATAAAGGGGTAATACCCAGTAAAAATGACGATTAGCGCACTAAAAAATCACGAAAACCACTCCTAAACTCACAAAATGCTTTTAAACAGGAGACCGTAATGGCGGCCGGGGCCGCGGTTTTCATTGGGGTTCCCTATCTTCAATCAGCGCCATCTACACGAGGTGTTCTCGCATTACCACACAAGAAGAAGAAGAAGCATACAATTGCCATAAGAAAACCGCGGCCTCGGCCGCCATTGCGGTCTCGCATTTAAAAGCATTTTGTGAGTTTGGGAGTGGATTTCGTGATTTTTTAGTGCGCTAATCGTTATTTTTACTGGGTATTACCCCATTATCAACTATTAATAAGCCTGTGGCAAAAGTTTGCAACAGCTCCATTACAATGTTTGATTTTAGGGTTTAAAAAAATGAGGGAAACAAACTAGAATCAGATAGACTATGCTGCCACACTTTGGGATAGGACCAGCGGCGGCTCGTGCAGTCTGGCAACAATGGATTTCCTCCATTTAAAACTGTATAAAATAATCGATTACTTGGTGAGGCGCAGCGCCTCACATAGTATCGATCCTTTTGCATACGTTTAAATGGCAAAAGTGCATAAGGTTGTCAGATTGCACGAGCCGCCACTGGATAGGACTTATAATACGTATCAGCCGGTCTATTGATTTCTATACCTCGTTGCTACTGACGGCTGTGATGGCCGCGTCATCATAAAGAGCTCACTGAAACTTATACTCACGCGCTATATTAGCGCCCCCCCCCCGCCTCACTATGGTCTGATTGTGAGATTGTGAAAATGTGGCTAAAAATCAGCAAGTAGATTTCTCATTAATTTATAGTTTTTATACTTTCAAGACCAATTTTATTCACATCGAACACCTTTAAAAAATAATGAAGCTGTAGCAAACTTTTGCTACAGGGGCTTATCAACCAGGGCTGGATTAACCATAAGGCTGACAAGGCTATAGCCTAAGGCGCAAGATTTTTAGGGGCGCAAAATTTCGAGGGACCTTTACTTAATGAAGCGAAAAAAAAAACCCACAGTTACCATCATGAAAAATGCCTAAAAATGATGAGGAAGCGAGGGGGAAAAAAAAAAAAAAAAAAAAAAAAAATTCAAATGTTCAAGCCCCTCACTTTTGAACCCACAGACCGCCCAAGGACGCAAGTAAATATTTAGCCTAGGGTGCTACGTACGGTTAATCCGGCGTTGTTATTAACAGTCGACTCAGATGTAAAACCTTGCAAAAATGACGATAAGCTCACTAAAAATCACGAAATCCACACTTAAACTCAGAAATGTCTTAAAAACACGAGATCGCAATGACGGTAGGTACTAGCCGCCTTAAATCTTATGGCAATGGGGCAGTTGCAAGGGTCGAAGGGTCTAAAAGTGTGTGTTTTTTATAAAGAAAAAGAAAGCACTTGGTGAGCTGAGAACAATTGTACTATTGGTTTTTTTTCCCCAAGTGCAACGGTTTTTGAGGGACACTAGTGTAAAGTTAAAAAATCGTGAGTTAAAAGTTAAAACAATGTATTTCGGACCAAAATCTCATCTCCGGAACAATGGAACTTAATTAGAAAACAAAGTCATCTTTGTTCTTAGCTCATTAGGAAAGTATGTACTTTCATTTTCTTTATAAAAAACACAACATGTCAGACCCAATGAGCTATACCTCTAGAGTGGCAGCGGGCTGGTCCACCTTGTGCCACACAGGGTAGAAGGAATCCCGGGAAAAAGCGGAATTTGGACGGCAGATTCCAAGGTTTGAGGTTAAATTTCGTAGGTCGTTCGGAATTTGGCGGGAATTTAGACGGCAGATTCGTAGGTCGTTTCCGGCGATGCCCGAGTTTGTTTACGAAACGACCGGAAACAACCTACAAAACTTAACCTCAAAATCGATTTTTACGGCAAGATGGCGGCGCCCTAAACGACAATAGAGTCCCTATATGTAGAGAGTTAAGACAAGAGAAATCATGGGCGCCGGCATTGGATGCGATGTTGCACATTTGTTTACATTCTGAGGCCGTTGTTGTGTTTTGCTCCACAGCAAAGATTACAGTTCCGCTAAGTTTGAAACGATGTAATCTTTCCCTGCATTTGTTGATCGACATGTATTAACGCTTTTTAATGATTCTTTTGAGATTTATGGACATTCTTGTGGTGCATTATGATTAAAATTAACAGGTTCGTCACAAATTAACCCTTTTATCTGTAAAAGACCGTTGGTAAACAAAACAAAAGGGCAAAATCGCATCCAATGGCGGCGTCCTTAGAGCCTAAAATTCATCGACCAATCAGAAGTTGACTACCCTCTTGTCTTAACTCTCTACATATAGGGACTCTAGGTGACAACAATGAACCAGCGGAACGTTCCTTGATGTGCCACTCTAAAGTTATAGCTCATTGGTCAGACCCTTGCAACTGCTCCATAGCGAGTGCCTTTCAACGCCATCACGAACCCGCGTGCGATAGCATTTAATGCGTTTGGGAGTGGATTTCGGGCTTTTTTAGTGAGCATATCGTCATTTTTGCAGGGTTTTCCATCCCAATCAAATTTTCATAAGCCCGCAGTAAAAGTTTGCAACAGCATTGAAACCTAAAAATGTCGCTGTAAAGTTTTAAATGAAGTTTAAACGATCAAAAACGATGAGTCGATGATTTCTGATTACTTTTCATGCCCCCCCCCCGATCTTAGACCATTATGCGCCACCTGATCACGCCTGTTCTCCATCTACTTTGAAACAAACAAACACCTGATTGGCCGAGAAGTCATCAAGGGCAATAAAAGGCCACTACGCCTTGGGTTGGTAAGGGGAGGGGGGAGGGGAAGCTTTTTGATTGGTGAATACATCTTGATGACGTCTTCACTTATGTCCCTGCTTTCAACAACCAATCATGGGTCACGCGTAACGCGCTCTGGTGGCAGTTTCACAGGACGGTCACTCACCTCCAAGGTATATGGAGAACAGGTATGGACTAGAGTCCCTATATATGAAAGAGTCTCGCCATACGAGGTTCCATCTCTGATTGGCTGCTGAAAAGTGAAGAAGAAGGTGTCTATGAAGCCTGGAGGCGCGCCTCTTGTTTACATCTTCATGGAACCATCTTCACTGCTGCCCAGCTTTGAGGAAACTTTCGGCATTTTTAGCTTGTATTAATGAAATTGGAATTAGAAATTGATGAAAATGTGTTCAGAATTGAATAAAATTCATGCATTATGTACTTTTAAAACAGGTAGTGAAGCCAACGGGTATTGGAGGTTAGGTTGACCTAGCAAAGATTACTCAAACACGAATACATGTATAAGTAATCTTTGGCGGGAAGATCGTTGGATAAAAATGTAAACAAGAGGCGCGCCTCCAGGCTCCTCAGACACCTTCTTCTTCCTCACTTCTGTTCACGTGTCTTGACTCTTTCACAAATAGGGACTCTAGTATGGACAACACTCGACTCAGGGGGCGTGGCCACTTGGGAAAAAGCGACTTCGCCGCCATCTTGTCTCCTATTTACACCGTGTATTCCGCATTGTTGTTTGTGGTTAGGTTTGAAGGGGAATTTTATCTGAAGCAATACTTTATTTATTTGAACAATGCAATGTAATTTTTATCTTTAAATGTTAATGTTGTGACTATAGAATGGATTAACATCATCAATTATTATACTCTGTTCAGGATAAGAAGGCGGGTGAGAATTCAGGTAGTAACGCACTATTTAGCAACAGTGCGGCTATACCGGCTACTCCATCCCTTCGCAGTGGCCCTTGTTCTTCCGACTTCTCTCTTGGCACGGAGGATTTCCAAGAACTGACAGACTCAAACATTTACACACGTCCAGTAAAAATTGCGAACGGTCAAAAATACGAGAAAACGGACGAAATTTTCGCCCTAAAGGGCCAAAACTCGGCAAAAAAAGTCGACTTTGATTATTGATGACGCTCATAAATTCGATATTAGACGAAATGTCCTGAATTTAATTCGGACTGAAAAATACGAATTTCTGAGAGGCATCAATATTCAAAGTCGACTATTTTTGCCGAGTTTTGGCCCTTTAGGGCGAAAATTTCGTCCGTTTTTTCGTATTTATGACCGTTCGCAATTTTTACTAGACGTGTGTAAATGTTTGAGTCTGTCAGTTCTTGGAAATCCTCCGTGCCAAGAGAGAAGTCGGAAGAACAAGGGCCACTGCGAAGGGTTGGAGTAGCCGGTATAGCCGCACTGTTGCTAAATAGTGCGTTACTACCTGAATTCTCACCCGCCTTCTTATCCTGAACAGAGTATACGTTGTTCACTTTCCTTTTGGGTGAGACCGGATTCGTCCACTGGTCACTTTTGACACCTCCGGATTCGTCCACCCGAAAAATCGAAAACCGGATTCGTCCACGATTTTTTTTTTTTTTATTAAGTACGTACGTTTGGCAACGGCATGGAGTATTTGGGTAGAGTGCGTGCAATAACACATGAATTGTGACACAATATACAATTTTACCCACTGAAAGAAAGGGGTTGTCAGAAAATCTCACGGACAATCACTTGAACTTTTTAGGTTACATTTTTACCTTTCTTCTTCTTTGGCTGTGCATTCTTTTTATATCTATAACTCATTTTTCTCACAAATTTGAACCTGTCAATTAACCCTTCGTTGTATGCGAACATCACATCTTCTGCCTCCTTTTGAGCTTTCTTGACTTTGGTATTTTGTAATTCGCGCGGCCTCCCCCGCTTCAGCAGTATTGATTTTTATGTAAACTACTTTTTGAACATCAAGTAGTGTTTTAGCAAAATGGTTGATATTGGGGTGAGAATGATAAAAATATTTACCAAAATGTGCATGGAAGGACTCACATGCGTTAGTTGTGAGCTGTAAGCTACAACTGCTATAGTTGCCCATACATGCGGTGGAAACAGAGAATTTTCGGAGATATAAGTTTCAGTCAAATAATCAGTGAATTTAAGTTCACTTAAGAATACGGGTTCACTTTGATAGCTGAAGCTGCAGCACTCTACCCAAATACTCCATGCCGTTGCCAAATGTACGTACTTAATAAATTAAAAAAAAATTCGTGGACGAATCCGGTTTTCGATTTTTCGTGTGAACGAATCCGGAAGTGTCAAAAGTGACCAGTGGACGAATCCGGATGTGCCCTTCCTTTTCAAGATGTGCAATCTAAGTTTGAATCGCGCGGTCAGAAAAATGGCAGCGGGGTCGCATTTTTCACAACCAATCAGAGCCAACCTCAGAGTGTTGTCCATACCTGTTCTCCATTATACCTTGACTCACCTCAGTAAATAGAAGGGACGGAGTTGAAGAAGACTCGCAATCATTTTAATAGTGACTTAGCCCTCAGCAGAAGGTGTTTCATTTAAATGCAGAAGGAAGTCACTCAAGTAATTTACCGACGGAGAAGAAACCTGCAGCTGGTATGTTCATTTATTATTTTTTTTCCTTTTTCATTTTCTTTAATTTTTTCCTATTTTTTCATTTTATTTAATTTTTTCCCTATTTTTCCTATTTTTTCATTTTTTTCATACGAAGAGTTTTTTTTAATTTCTGTTTTTTGTAAAATTTTTGTTATTTGTCAATTTTTTATTTTTTTATTACGTACGTAACACCTGTTTTCTCACGACGCACATTGGAGCGATTCAATGGGAAAAGCCGGACATGGCATGGCGTCATTAAATCCGCATATCTTTGTTAATATACGCAACGTACAAGTTTGATATTGGCTTCATTGTAGAATTTACTACAAGAATCACCTTTTATAGTTTGTGTTTTGACTGTAAAAACATTCAATTTTGTATTTATAGTTATATATAATGGCGTACACAGGAATCAGTCTCTCTCGCTCTTTTCCCGTTTGAATGAATGTACTAGAAAAGGAAAGAGATAGGGGCTGAAGACACGTTCGAGCTCCTGTTTCTGTCCTTTCCCTACTTACGTGTTCAATTGGGGAAAGAGAGAGAAAGACAAATTCCTGTGTACGCTATTTTTCCGTTTGAGTGTATGTACTAGAAAAGGAAAGAGATAGGGGCTGAAGACACGTTCGAGTCCCGGTTTCTGTCCTTTCCCTACTTACGTGTTCAATTGGGGAAAGAGAGAGAAAGACAAATTCCTGTGTACGCTGCTGGTTATATATTCCATGTTCGATCCCTCCCATTGACTCGTTCCCAGGGGCGGCTCGTGCAATTTGGCAACAATGTCATCCCTCCATTTGATTGTATGTAAAACAATCGATTCGAAAGTGAAGCAGCGCTTCACCAACAATCGATTGTTAAACATACATTCAAATGGAGGGATGACATTTTTGCCAAGTAGCACGAGCCGCCACTGCTCGCTCCTCTGTGCGACGTTCGTTCACAAAGGTTTTTACGGAATAAATAAATTAATAAAAAATATACATATACCTAAATATGTTACAGTAAAAACCCGAAATCCATTAAAACGCGTATTTCCTTGTCAAAACTAGTTTTGACGGGGGCTTTCGGTAAAAACCCGAAATTGCTTATTTTTCGGGTTTTTCCTAGAATTTTTTTTTTTTACCAATGTGCAGAAGCAAAAACCAAACTGGTTTATTATTTCGGGTTTTTACTACCGATTTCAGTTAAAACTAGTTTTTACCGAGGGTCACTTAGTAAGAGCCCGAACTAGTTTATTAGGTATTTCAGGTTTTCACTGATGATTTCAGTTGAAACCAGTTTTTTTCAGGAGTTGACCAGTAAAAACTCGAGCTAATTTATTACTTTGCGGGTTTTTATTGCTAAGATTTGAGTTGGGAGTTGAAAAAATGAACAATTGGGAAAGGGAAACAGAGGGAAAGGGGGGGGGGGATATTCACCAAAGGGTGAAGAAATTGTACCCATGATGACCCACCCCCCCCCCGAAAAAATCATTTTCTTCTCGCTCTCCCCCCCCCCCTTCCTTTCCCCTCTTTGCGCCCTATTTTAACCCTGATTAACTTAACGGGGGGAGGGTGGGCAATCCGCAATATCCACCAAAGGATGGAGAAATTGTACCCATGATGCACTGCAGTGGCCTCAGAGTGTGTGCTGGGAGGATTTTCATTTCTCAGTCTTACTTTGTCGTCCGTCGCCGAGTGTCCGTGTTTTTCAGAGCTCCTGTCTTGCACTTTAGTGAATGTTAGTGAAATCAACTTTTATTTATTTAGTTATTTATTTATTTTCGTATTCTTTCTTCCTTTTTTTTGGTTAGTTCACTTTCTTGCTTCATATCTTTTGTTTTTGATCGTTCATTATTCTAATTTAAAGTTTTTTATCGGGGTTTTCAACGGAGGGGAGGGGCGCGGCGCAATATCCACCAAAGGGTGGAGAAATTGTACCCATGATGAACCCCCCCTCCTCCCCCCTCCCCCCGAAGAACTCACTTTCTTTTCGCTCTCTTTTCCCCCTCCCTTATTCCCCCTCTTTGCGCCCTATTTTAGCCCTGATTAACTAACGGGGGGGGGAGGGTGGTCAATATTCACCAAATGATGTAGAAATTGTACCCATGATGCACTGCAGTGGGCTCAGAGAGTGTGCTAAGAGGATTTTCATTTCTCAGTCTTACTTTGTCGTCCGTCGCCGAGTGTCCGTGTTTTTCAGAGCTCGTGTCTTACACCTTTGTAAATGTTAGTGAGATCAACTTTTATTCACTTAGTTATTTATTTATTTTTATTTTTCTTTCTTTCTTTTTACTTTCTTGTTTTATATTTCTTTGTTAATGACCATTCATTCAAATTTCGAGGATTCATTTTACTTGTGTGATCCCCCCTCCCCCCCAACAGGAGACCCTCATTTCCCTTCATCTCTCTTTCTTTACCCTCCCCCCTCCCCCTTTCGACCTTTTTGAACCCAGGTTATTAAAATGGGAGGGGAGGGTGGCAATATCCACAGATGGGTGGAGGAATTATGCCCATGATACACTGCAGAGGACTCTGAGTGTGCGCTAGTAGGAGTTTCATTTCTAAGTCCTGCTTTGTTGACCGGACGCGTCTGTCTGTGTTCTTCGGAGCTCGTATCATGCACCTTCAATAATGTTAGTGAGATTAAAGGGAAAGTAACCAGTATTGGATAAGCTCCCCTGTCATTAAATATCCCTTTATTTTTCTTTTTCTTAAGAAATTTCTAGTTTTTTTTTTTTTTTTTTTTTTTTTTTTTTATGAAATAAAAAAATTTCAGGCAAGTGGTTTATTTTATTGTACGTTTCAACTTATTTTTATTTCCTACAGTTACCGTGGTATTAGAGATGAAACTTTTAAAGTTCTGTTTTTTTTGTCTCTTATTTTTTTACTGTTCATTATTCTTTATTCTTTACCAACAGCTGCATAAGTGTAGTGTTATACGTGTTCGCTAATTTTGTTTTGTTTTTCTGTTTTATGTGCAGTGTCAGAGCGGTGACAAGCAATCACTTCTGGATTTCACTCAAGGAGACACATTTTGATTCCACCAAGGAATAAACTAAATTACCCAGGACCAGCTAAGTCAATTGTTACGAGTATTTTTCATACCAAACTAAAGCTCGGATCGCACTGGTTCGTGCAGGTCACACAATCTCCGTTTAATCAATCAGATCTATTAGATCTTACACAATGCTCGATTTAAAGTGCTAAGCTGCGTAGCTCAGCTTTTAGTGATATATTAGCAGTAATAGCTGATTTCATAATGTGTCTAAATTTAGCCTGAGAGAGAATGACCCGATTTGCGGGAGAATAATTAACATTAAATCCAACCCCTTCATTCAAACGAAGTTTGCCCATATCCCACTCACAGCGCCCTGGAAGCATCAGTGGATCAAGCGTTCTAAAGGTTGCCTATATCCCACCCACATAGTGGTCAAGCACTTTAGTATTTGCCCATATCCCACTCACAGCGCCCTGGAAGCATTAGTGGATCAAGCGTTCCAAAGTTTGCCTATATCCCACCCATTTAGTGGTCAAGCACTTTGAAATTTGCCCATATCCCACTCACAGCGCTGACAGGGCCATAGTGGATCAAGCGTTCTAAAGTTTGCCTATATCCCACCCACATAGTGGTCAAGCACTTTAGTATTTGCCCATATCCCACTCACAGCGCCGAAAGGGCCATAGGGGATCAAGCGCTTCTCAGAATGCAGGGGGAGCACACAGCGTTGCCTCGTTTATAATGGCGGATCTGTGAACCTTAGCACGTGCCACTACGGTCAGGCCAAAGTTTGAATTCTAAACTTGATTCGATTAAATTCTACCAAGGAAGATACAGAATTACCCGGATCTACGTCAAGCTAAGTCAATTTTTTTTTAATAATTTTTTTTTTCTTTAAAATAATAATTAGTAGTTAAAATAATTAATTTAATTAATTCCTTAATTTTCTAATGAATTTGATTTCAATTATTTTTTAATTTTTTTATTTCTAAAATTAATTCAATTCACTCAATTACTTAATTCATTCAATTCGTTCATTCATTCATTCATTTACTTATTAATGAATTTAATTTAATTAATTTTTGCTCTTTTTTAAAGTAAGCCAGTCGATGAATTTCCAAAGCATGCTCGAACCAAAAGTATCTTGAAATGCGTGAATACAAATGGGTGCACAAAGGGAGAGTCATTCGGGGATATAAGTCATTCACTGCAAACTTCAACCAGGACGATAAGCGAACTATGCTTGTACATAAGCACGTCCCTGGACCGTTCCTGGAGTTTGGCCGAGCGTGTCGCTCTCGGGCTTTGGTTTCCGCGTAAACAGATTCGTTTCGGATCTTGAAGCGGACTCAAAACCGGGCATTTTCTCTGACAATGCTAAGTGACAAGTAGTTCCTAGTGCTCTTTGGAAATCGGTTGATCAGCGAGATCTAAAGCAAGCTCGGACCGAAAGTATCTTGCTATGCGAGAACAAAAACGAGTGAAAAACAGCGCTCAATGGTCAGGCTCTCTTCATACGCAACCAGTTTACGCAGTGCCGTAGTCTCGTAAGTCGACCCCTGGACAGTACTTGGTATGGCTTCCGACTTGGCCCTTTTGTTCACTCAGGCTGTGGCTGGCTCCCCGTAAAAGCCCATAAGTCGGATCTTTAAAACGCGGAATTCAACCATTGCCAATTTTCATCGGATATCGCCTGATCAGTGAATTCCTAAGCTCCTTCCTTGATACCAATATAGCTCGTAGAATGTTCGGAAACTCATTGGCGTGACTTTATAAACAAACTTTTCACTTTTTTTTTACACTTTTTTTTTTTTTTTTTTTTTTTTTCCCCCCCTTTTTTTTTTCTTTTTTCATATACTTGACTTAATTTTTTTTTTTTTTTCTGTCTCTTTTTTTCTTTTTTTTTCAGGTGACTGCAGGAAGCTGGGAGAACGAGCCAGGAACGGAACAGGCCTCTATGTGTGTGTGAGTGTGTGTGTGTGTACTAATCGCGTTTCACCGTTAATCTTCGTTCCCTCCCAAAGACTCCTCCACTTTCTTTTTTTATTCGCTCGCAATGCGCGTATCCCTCCGCACTTCCCTAAATCGCGTTTCGGACCGCGTTCCGGTACGGACCCGGGTTCCGTAAGTGAGCATAGAAGTATACGTATGGGAGGGGTTTTTTTCCCCAACTCAATTTTCCCCTTTGCTTAACAAAAAAAAAAAAGGGGCTCTTGTGCAGCAACCTCCACGTGGTGAGTCCTGGGTAGATTGAGGCTGAGAAAACTAGAAGGTGAATTATTCTAATAACTCGCCTTAATCGAGCTAAGAGCTGCACACCATACCTATTAAAACACATTCCTAATATATTTCTCTTTTTGTTCACAGAGACCAAACAAATTCCGAATGCGAGGTCCGAATTTCTTCACATAATCATTAATCAACATTGAGTTAAATGGGGCTCTTGCTAACTTTTACTTTAAGCAATTGAATGGGGCTCTTGCTAACTTTTACTTTAAGCAATTGAATGGGGCTCTTGCTAACTTTTACTTTAAGCAATTGAATGGGGCTCTTGCTAACTTTTACTTTAAGCAATTGAATGGGGCTCTTGCTAACTTTTACTTTAAGCAATTGAATGGGGCTCTTGCTAACTTTTACTTTAAGCAATTGAATGGGGCTCTTGCTAACTTTTACTTTAAGCAATTGAATGGGGCTCTTGCTAACTTTTACTTTAAGCAATTGAATGGGGCTCTTGCTAACTTTTACTTTAAGCAATTGAATGGGGCTCTTGCTAACTTTTACTTTAAGCAATTGAATGGGGCTCTTGCTAACTTTTACTTTAAGCAATTGAATGGGGCTCTTGCTAACTTTTACTTTAAGTAATTGAATGGTTAGTTCTTGAGAGAAAAAAAGATGATTCCGGTCTCCTTTATCTCTTTCTCTATAAAAAAAAAGTATTCTAAAGTATTTAAATGACGCAGAGATTTTGAAGGTATTTTGTTTCGATACTTGGCCCACTAAAACTATGTATATCATGATAATTACAAAATAATTGATTCTCATCATACCTAATGCTATCCTAAAGAATATTCATCCATGATTGCTTAACCATATGTAGCTTGGAGCTGTAAATGCGCAAACTCTCTGTGGCGTCTGTCTGTCTGTCTGTAGCCATATAAAACGTGAAACCGAGCACAACTTTTTTACTATTGATCCATATGCATCCAAATTTTGCAGAGATGTTGCTTTCAACATTTCCCAGAGGGAATTTTTTCTGTTTTTTTGAAATTTTCATTTTTAGGTTAGTTATGGATGAAAAATGGTTTCCATTAAAATCAGAGGGAAAATGGGTCAAAAAGAGGACAAATTTAAATCTTCTTGAGTGGATCTTTGGATTTGGAAAAAAATATTAAAGGGGGTCTGGGGGTCTCCACCAGATTAAATTTGCACTGAAATAAAAGAAATGCTCAAATAACAGGGCGCCCTGCTAGATTAGTAGTTTGGTTCTGTTAAAAACCCGGCTTACACGTCAACTGCTAGGACGGTATACCAAAGATCTGCTGAGACAGTAATAGCACGATTGCGATTTTTGCAGAACAAAAATTGCTGAATCAGCATTTCTATTCTGTGATTTTCGCAGAACAGAAACTGCTAGAATCAAAGTATCAAACGGTAATTCAGCATCTTTTGAATTCCGAATTTCGCGTAACGGGAGTTGCTAAACTGAGCGATGTGAAGCCATGTGTCAAATTTTTGGAGACTCTAGTAAGTATCAGGAATAATGTATTTGGATATGTAAAAGGATAACCGCCAATTCTTCGCCGAAATACACGTTATCTCAATAGTATGCCGACTAAATCTTGCAACGGAAATGTTACCACTTATGATTGCCACTCAGAATTATAGATATTTGAATCTTCCTGGCAGATTTTGACGCTGAGCACGGTCACGAAAGTCGGCAATAAAGCGGGCTCCTAAGGGGACCCCAATAAATAGGGAAATGCTTGCAAATGTGAGAAAAGAAGTTTAAGTAGGTTGGAAAGGTAAGTAAATACATAATTAGATTAATTTGGCCAGGAATACGGGTCGACTTAATAATGTCAAAGATGATTAGTGGAAAATAATAAGCAGAAAAATAAATTGTAATGGTGAATAAATAAGATACATAAGTATTTTCAATAGCGGAGGAGCATGTGTCACCTAATTGATGCAACAGTAGTCTTGTCAGTGTAACGCGACTGCGCGGTGCTCCGATAAGAATCCGCAAGATCGGGCGTAACGTGGCGATCTTGTTCTAATACATATGGTTAGTGCGTGACGTTGTATCAAGCAGCGTGTGCTGCTGCGTTATGCGATTTTTGCAGGTAGAACAACATTTGCTGACACAGCAATCCCCTTTTTTTTAGTGTGCGGTATTACCAACTTTAGACTTTTATTCTCGCCTAATGATCCGCCATTACTGCAGATTGCTCTGCTTCACCAGCAGAACTGCTCTTCTGCAAAAATCGCAGAACAGCATTCCCTAAGGCAACAATGCTTTAATGTTTGGTGTGCTGTTTCATCAAATAATGTTTGCTATTTCATCAACTGAAATTGCTATTTTTGCGGTTGTTATGGTAACGTAGCAAACATATTTGCCATTTTCATAAATGTATCGCTGAAATAGCAAACTGTGCTGGTAAAGTAGCAAAATCAATTAATGCTCTTCCAGCAAATTGTTCAACTGCAGTATTATGACTTTGCAATTGTTTGTCTCATGGAATGATCTGCTAATACAGCAGCGTGCGCTGTTACGTCAGCAGAACTCCTGTAATGCGATTTTTGAAGAACACTTTTTGCAGAGACAGCATTATTTTTTTTTTTCAGTGTGATGTGAGAAAGTATTCGTAGGGTATTCCCTACAATTTATCTCCTAAGTGTCCCGGTTTTGGAGATACACACAAGTAAAGTTGTAAAAAATCGTGTAAGTAGTGATTTCACTATGCAGGATTTCCATTTAAAACAATGTATTTTGGGCCAATGCATCTTTGTTATCAGCTCATCAAGTACTATCATTTTCTATATAAAAAACACAGCATTTCGGACCCTTGCAACTGCCCCATTGTTTTTGAAAATTATTCTAGTAAACAGATATTGTTATTTGTAAAAACCTGCTTGGTTGGTAATAGACAAGCAAAGCGTTGAAATATATAATGAGGTATGCGCCATGAGTTGTTGCAAAGATTGCGTATCTTCTCCTTGATTATCTAAAATACTGAGTGTTTGCTAAAGCAGGCTTTTTCTGGAAAAAATCATTCATTAAAGAAGAAATATCGTTTCACTGGACGTCATGGGTAATCTGTTTGGCGAAAAAACAACTGCACAATCTTTGCAACGTCTAATGGCGCTTGCCTTGTTATATATTTCAACGCTTCAAGTAAGAGAGGAAAAGTCAGAATGGTCCACGTGGTGAGAGGATCTGGTGACGCATAAATAAGATATGTTGAATTTTGATGGTCTGACAGTACATTAAACTGATCTGCTGACTGAATATCAAATTATGTAGTACCTTAGAGGGGAGATTCTGAGAGAAAGGGCGCACAGTCAACGCTGTTTGAACGCAGGCCACAGCAGCAGTTCTTAGAGCTTCAGCCGACAACCCTGCTCGCCAAATCAGCTGATCTTTCAAAACATCTGTGACAAAAAAAATTGGTCAGTGATTAAAGCTGCGGCGAACTGCTTTTGCCGCTGGTACAGAAACATAAAAGTACCAGCAACAATTTTTAAGAGTAGGATTCAGCCATTGAAAAACATTTTCATGTTTGAAACATGGTTTGTAATATAATTTCATCAGGAAAAATCTTTGTTAGTCCTAAAGCACAGCAAAATTTATTTTCATAGCTACATTGCAATGGTTCAAATCAACAGTGTTTTTTTTTTTTTTTTTTTTTTTTTTTTTTTTTTTTTTTTTTTTTTTTTTAAGGTAAAATAGACCTCGGATGATACAAACTCCACACTTTTGCCCAGCGGTCACATGGCAACTCGTTGTGTTGCCTCAAGACCCAATGTTTTTTGATAGGCAGATTTTTTAAATTTTTAAACCTCTAAATCTTTAAATCTTCATATTAAGAACAAATCAAGCATAAAGTACGAGTACAATCGTCATACAGGGTGTGGCAAAAGTCCCCCCCCGTCTAACTTTTGAACGATTTGAGACAAAAAGTTGCAGTTTGCGCCATTCTTCATCATTTTAGGTCTACTTCCTATTTCGGGGGGTCAGTCATTACCCCCTATCCCCCCCAGGGGGACTTCCCTGAAGGGCTATCTCAAAATTTTCAAAGGTACACTCCTATCAAACGATACATCATCGGAAAGAACACAAAAAGATAAGACTTTTGGCGCAAACCGCAGGTAAATAGCTATCTCTGCTTCAAGATGGCAGCCATTTGAAATTTGAAAATTTTAATCTTTGACCCGCTGCCATTTCAATATGGTTGGTGATAAAGACTTCCAGCTTGCGCTAAACTTCTTCTTTTTTATGAGCTTTTAAATGAGCCATTGGTCAATAGGTTTACTTTGAAAATAAAAGTCCAGACTCTCATGTGGAAAAATTGAGGGGGCCCCAAGCTCCGAGGGATAGTTTTACTTTTAAAATAAACCTATCGACCAATGGCTTGTTTAAAAGCTCATAAAAAAAGAAGTTTAGCACAAACCGGAAGTCAAGTCATGTTGGTTTTAACATTCCCCAGAGGGACCTATTTGTTTTTTTGATATTGTTAGATTAGTTATGGGTGAAAAATGGTTTCCATTAAAATCAATGGGGAAAATGGGTCAATAAAAGGAAAAATTTAGATACTTCTTAAGTGTATCTCTGGATTTGGATAAAAATATTAAAGGGGGTCAGGGGGTCTTCACCAGATTAAATTTGATGTGAGAAAGTGTTCGTAGGGTAATTCCCTACAGTTTATATTACATTACCCATGAGTTCCTCGATAGCTTCAGCAATGTTTCCAACTTGAGATAGTGATTCCTTCCAATTCGATAAAATACGGGCGATGATCATTAAAAATTTCAGCACAACCTCTGGGTCATTGTCAACTTTCAGCGCAATCTTCAAAATTTCCAGAATGGGATTGATATGTTTGCCAATGACTGGACCTTGAGATTTAAAACAGGTGACCAAAGGAATCAATAAGAAAAGTAATCATTGTTTTAGACTGAGGAAAAATACTATGAACATTTTTAGCACTCAGAGTAATAGAGACCTTGACTCACTTGAAATTTAATTTAATATTTCAGTCAGCATTCCTCTTGGAGAGAGAGAGCGGAGGGTTTTTGAAGCGCAATTTCAGAAATCTTATTTTCAGATGTAAATGAAAGAATATTTTTATTTTCTATTTTTTCTTTTTTGGATTTTTTCTAAAGTTTGTTCATGAGAACAATAAATATTATTGCACACCTCTGTACAGTCAAATTCATTCAATGGTAAATTAACAAAGCATGATTTAATTTTAATTTTAATCAACCTAACTCTAAAAAAAAGTCACTTAGAGAGTAATAGGCCCCTTTCAATAGAAGCATTTCAGCCTCCCTAAAGAAGATTTGGGGCTCTGTTCTTTCTTCAGCCCATCAGGTAGCTTATCGAAGATTTTAGCTACCAGTGAGTATTACCCGGTACCGTAGCAACTAGTGCCTACAGAAGACAGCTACAGAATGAGATTATAGAAGAAAACAACATAGCAGATTTCAGAAAAAGTTTCGAAATTTCCTTAAAGTCAAAAAAAAGATTGAACCGATAATTTGAGTTTTTATAAAAATTTGAAGGGGGAAGATTGAAGGAATGTTTACATACAAAATAATTTTGACGCACAAATTCATACTCAGTAATGCTAATGAGGTAATGAAGATACTCACCAGTGTAAACTAGAATTGCTTCAAAGATAAATTGCTCCGGACATTGTATGGAGAGAGCTTCCACAGAAGTTTTTAGAGTCTCCAGTTGAGACTCAATGTGCTCTTCGTACAATGTTTCTAAAGTTTCATGGCCACAGGCAAAACTAAGGGCGCTCAGCAATTCTGTAAAAAAGAAGGGACAATAAAGGACGTTTTTGTCTAATTAGATCGGTTCATGGCAAAGTAACATAAAATTTCTCTTTGCGCGCGTGTTTATTTTCTTATCATTTGCCTTGTGAAGATAGCCTGAAATCACGCCTCAGAGCAGCTGAATGGAGCTCTTGCAAGGTTCTGCTACAGGCAAATGGATTATCAATTTTAGTGTAAAATGCTGCGAAAATAACGATGAGACCATTATAAAAATCTAAAACTCACTCCTTGCAGAGAATACTTAACTTGAAGTTTCGGGTGACCACCCTTGCACATATGCACTAACCTCGGATTCGCACCCTAAACAAACAGCCGCCATCTTGTTGTTGACAATCGCTGTAGTACATATATATCGGTGTACCACCGCTATGAACCTTCCGAAAAGAGAACGGCTACTGAAACGAACATTGCGTAACCATAATTTATTTATCTAGTCATGTTAGTGTTTTGTGAACATCAGGAGAAAGTTTATTCTCACATTCGCGATTGTCAACAAGCAAGATGGCGACTGTTTATTTGGGGTGCAAATCCGAGGCTGGTGCATACATGCAAGAGTGGCCACCTGAAACTTCAAGCTCAGTTTTATCTGCGAGGAGTGAGTTTCAGACTTTTTTAATGGTCTCATCGTTATTTTCGCAGCATTTTACACTAGAAATGATAGTCCATTTGCCTGTAGCAAAACCTCGCAAGAGCTCCATTGGCAAAATTTCCAAGGGGAGGATCTTCGACCCCCTTCCCCCAAACTGAAAGTTGTTTACCCAAGACTCCCCAGTGGGATTCCCAAACTTGACCCCCTCCCCCTCTCCCTCCCTAGAAGAAATTTCTAGCTAAGCCCAAGATCATGCGCCAGTTGTCGTAAATGTGCTGGGTCCTTTGCTCTAACAAAAGACGGAAACAAAAAGTTAATACTAATTGCAACAGACTCTAGGAAGAGAGTTGCCATTCTCTTTTACTCTGTGTTATAATTACCAAGAGCTCGATCCCGTACGTCTTCACTGGCTGCCAAGCCCAGAACCGAGAGTAAAGTCACAAACAGTGGACTGGATTCAGATTTACAGTCCTCTTCGCAAACGTTCAACAAGGAGCTACATACTTCCAAAAGGTGAGTCTGGTATAGAGACTGCAAAGGAAGACACAATAAAATATTAATAGAGTTTGGAAAATTTTGCTGCTATTTTTTCCAAATTTTGATGATATTCTTTATTGATTTCGAGGTTATTTTAGGCTGATTCTGATGTTATTTATTCGAAGCACTCTTTGGGATTTTCAAGATAAACATCAACTCAATGTTTTTTTTGCTGCAATTTTTGGATCTTTCTTTATTTGAAAGCATACATCAAAGGATCATGCAAAACAATTCTAAATATATATCTGTCTGTTTACATAAACACAGGTCAACCTCCCCTGAGGAAAAAGAAAGAAAAAAATAAACTGTAGGGAATATCCTACGAACACTTTCTCACATCAAATTTAAGCTGGGGGAGACCCCCAGCCCCCTTTAATATTCTGGGAGAGACCCCCAGACCCCCCTTTGATATCCTGGGGGAGATCCCCAAACCCCCCTTTGATATTTTTATTCAGATCCATAAGATCCATGTTTGAACAATTTAAATTTTTTCCTTTTTTTGACCCATTTTCCCCATTGATTTTAATGGAAACCATTTATCATTTAAAACTAACAAGAAAAGCCCCTCTGAGGAATGTTAAAAGCAACATCTCTGCAGAAATTGGATGTATATGGATCAATAGTTCAAAAGTTATGCTGGGTTTCACGTTTTATGGCTACAGACAGACAGACAGACTGACAGTTTGTGCATTTACATCTCCAAGCCACATATGGTTACATAAGATTGAAACTTCATGGATAAATATTCTTCGGGATAGTATTAGGCAAGATGAGAGTCAATTATTTTGCAATCATCATAATTTATTTAGTTGCAGAGGGCCTAATATCGAAACAAAATACCTTACAAATCTCTGCGCCATTGCAATACTTTCTCTATTTCTAACTTTGTTAGTTGTGAGAAAGTAAATAAAAAGTCACCCTAAAGAGAGCAAATTGGCAAGTGTTTAGCAAGGACCAGCATCACTGCTACGCGTTCAGTCCATTGCATACCAAAACAAATCAATTCATTTCATTATTTACCCATTCTTTTATTTATTCAATAATTTTTTTTTTTTTTTTTTTTTCAAATCAGTTGAATTGAGACTGAATCTACTGGATCAAACTTTCAATGTACGAACCTCTTTACTATGACAAACATTGCTTCTAGACAAGGGATTTGTGATGTCCCCAAGGAGAGGTGCCAGCGCATCTTTCCGGGAAGTAGAAATCAAAGCAGCAAGTAATCGCACGTGACCAGCATGATGATTTTCTTCCAGATGAGGCAAGACTAATTTGCAATAAACCTCAGGAGGCACAAAATAACCGATTGTTTGAGCTCCTCTCTCAATCTAGACAGGTAACAGGAAAAGAGAAATCCGCTGTTATTTTTTCTATCGACAAGGCACTGCCTCAAAGAACCTTTTTAA
Organism: Trialeurodes vaporariorum; assembly: GCA_011764245.1. Classification (NCBI taxonomy): domain Eukaryota; kingdom Metazoa; phylum Arthropoda; class Insecta; order Hemiptera; family Aleyrodidae; genus Trialeurodes; species Trialeurodes vaporariorum. The sequence continues at coordinate 5,302,528 of VMOF01000379.1, forward strand.
GGTTTCAGGCCTAGGAAAACAGAGGCAAATAGAGATGGAGCACTACGCTTTAAATGCAGGGGGAAGAGTTGAAGCACACTGAATTTTCAGAGATTCGATAAAATAACATGTAAAACAACAGTCAACAGCTTTTGATGTCACATGGTGTTGAGCGGTGACATTCGGCAGACACAGGGGGGGATAGGCTGGGAGGTGTAGAGGAGGGTGCTCAACAATCAACACCATGCAACGTTGACTGTTGTTCTGTTGAGTCTGCGAGAATTTAGCGTGCTTCTGCTACAGCCATTAGTGCTCCGTCTCTATTTGTCTCTGTAGGAATATGGCTGGAGATTTTCCGGAGGCAAGATTTTTAAAAGCCCAGATGTTCTTGGAGCAACTTGGAGATTTGGAGGGCAACTGGATTGTAAAATAATCCAGTTGCTCTATCTACTTGTTTTTTTTTTTTTTTTTTTTTTTTTTTTTATAATAATTTGCTTATATAATATTAATACTAAATACAATTATATTACTTTCTTGCTATTATTAAATACTTATATATGTTAAATCATATTAGATATTTTTATTTATATTAATAGTAATTTTATCATTATATAATATAATTTCTCTATTTAGAAATCAATTATTTATTCAATAGATTATTGATTGATTATACATAATATTAAGAATATTTATAATATTATTTTTACACTTCATATATAATATTTACTTGGAGTAACAAACTTTTGACTAAAAATTCATCCGTTTGTTCATTTAAAGTCATTCACAGTAACATCTTTGGATTTTGTTTAATTCTGAGACAAACTCTAGATTTTTGAGGAATGCCTATGGTAGGGGCATATTCCCTCTTGATTTCCGATAAACTTTTCTGCTTTTGTTACAAGGAGATTCAGGTCCTTGGATGTGAACCGGTCTTTCAAAAAAATATGCGGAGTGAGTACAAAACAGAAAAGACAACAACTTACATTTTCAGACACTCGAACATCTGAATCTATGATCGCTCGATACATAGTGGGCAATATTTTCTCCAAATGCATTGTGACGAGGTATTCACCATGTAAAAGGACGACAGCTAACAATTGGGCCGACTTCACTTTGACATCATCAACCTAGACAAATTGAGGTTGAAAAATACGTAAATGAACTGGAAAATGTACATAAATAATTTAATATCATAAGTAAATAATAAATTGAAAGGCCTTGATCTTTTCGATCATTTTCTTGAATTTTATTTATAAAAAACATTAAGACAAGAAAATCATAATAAAATCATATTCTATTTTCAGATGTTTTTTTATTCTTACTCAAATTTTATAAGACTTATTTTAATTTAATTTTAATTATTAATTTTATTTATTTTTTACTTTATTTTTATATAATTTTTTGAAGATGGCTAGTGTTTTACTTACGGCCGAAATGTTTGTTTCTTTCATCCGTATTTATGATTGTTTTGTCTTTATGTTTTTTTAAGAATAAAAATTAAGAAAATTAATAAAAAGATCGAGGCATTTCAGCTTATTATTAGCTTACAATATCATAAAGTAATAGTGCGAGGTTTTATTTATTTATTTATTTATTTATTAAATTTACAGGCATTAAATGCCTAAACAGACAGTAATACAAAGAATGTTAAGCAGTTACAAACAACAAAGTAAAAAAAACTAAGAACAAAAATAATTCACAAAATATCAAAAGTAACTGAAATAAAAACTGTCTGTTTTGATTAAATTAATAAATTTAATTGACATAGGTCTAAGTCTGTGTAGTTGCAGTTAGATACATTAGTTTCTTTTCGCCTCTGTTGTCATATTTGTTTTTCGTTAAATTATTTTCGTCCCAATAAACTAACTTTGAAGTTTTAAAAATTGCCTCCAGCATCACTCACTGTTTCTCAAAATCTCTTCGTCTCCATTATATTTTAAACCAGCTCTTGAAAAACTGCAGCTAAAAAGATCAAAGAGTGATGTAATCAGCCTTCGAGTTTCAGCTTTCATGCATGGCGGTCGCAAACATTTGCAGTCAAAGTTTATAAACAGCTTTGACCGCTTAAGTGTTAAGGGATTAATTTTACAGTAGGTTGGTTGCTGAATGTCTTTGCAAATGTTCATCTAAATTCAAACAGCTATATTTGAAATATTCCAATTTTTCCCTATGTTAACCCATTTTCCTATTGATTGTAATGCGAACCCACTTATCCTCCGTAACATGCTTTCTATTTGAAATTTCGAACAGACCCTCTGGGGTATGTTAAAAGCAACTTCTCTGCAAGACTTGGATGCATATGTACCATTGGTTCAAAAGTTATACTGGGATACAGACAGACAGAGTTAGACATCTGCGCCATCGCAATACATTCTCAATTTCTAACTTTTTTAGTCGTGAGAAAGTAAAAACCTTGTTGCATTACATTTTTCTTTGGGATAGTCAAAAGTATTAAAAAAATGATTTGCATGGGTCTGTTGCAAACTTTTGCTACAACGATAAAGAGTGTTTCATCGTATGTAAAATCCCCCGAAAAGTCCATTGGTGGTATCAAAAAGTCATAAAATGCAATAATAAACTCACGAGAGGCGTTTAATAAAATCCAAGGTGGCGGTAAAATATCGAGTAATCGGTATGCATGAACCTTTAACATCCAAGGATTGCCAACGTTGACAACCTCACAGCTTCGGAGGTTATGAGTTTATTTACGTTGTGATTGGGTGAGATCGATATTGTGAGGTTGGCTATCCTTGGATGTTCGTGGTGCATGCATACAGGTTGCTCAATATTTTACTGCCATCTTGGATTTCATTAAACGTCTCTCGTGAGTTTTATACTGCATTTTGAGACTTTCCGATGCCACCAATGAACTTTTCACGCGATATTACATGAGAGTGAACACTCCATAGCGCTGGAGCAAAAGTTTGCAACAGACCCATTGAGCTGCATACAAAAAAAAAAAAAAACCTACCCAGTCTTCCAACTCTTTTGCTATGGCTGGAAGAAATTTAGACATTTCTCGCTGGACTAAAGATCGACATCCCAGGTTGGGCCTCTCCACTAAAAACAAGGAAACCATAACTTGATAATTAGAAAAGTGTACATCAAACCGCGCAGGAATTTCTTTGAAAGCTGTGATAAGTAACGACAGAGCATCGTTCAGAGAAGAGGACATCTGAACAATAAAAATTTAGCAGGTTCACAGTCAGGTCCTTTCTGTTTTCTTAAAATATGCAAACTGTTTGATACCTCAAAACCCTAACGGCTGTAATAATCACTAAATTTGTCGTCCATCTGATGCATAGGCATAAGTTGAATCCAGCGTTTCATGATCATCTTTCACGTTTTAAATTTTTTGAAGGACAATGCATGTACGAATATTCCTTGTTCTTCATGAGTCATGAGTCATAGAATCACAGAAAAATATTAATTGAAGTAATTGAATGATTGATCGCCGTTGAAAAAATGAAAATATGTTTGGAAAGGACGTGGCACAATCCTTATGGGAAATGGCCTACGGTCAAACTTAATAAATGTGGCATCATTTTTTTCGTCTCGTCGTCCTGATCAAAAAGTCTCACGGGCCCAAAAAATTATCATCGCCCGTTTTCGAGATAATCGAGCTTAAAGTTTGAACAAATCTCGGCACTCAGGGACGAATTCGCTCGGTAATTGAGCGTGCGTCTTACACTGGAAGCGGCTTACCGCAAACTGGCGATGGCTGCCGCCCCTTTTGCTCACACTCTGTCCGGAGAGCGTGTTGAAGCGTTTGGAATGGGAGAAAAAGGAGCATCACCTCCGGACGGAGTGTGAGCAAAAGGAGCGGCAGCCATTGCCAGTTTGCGGCAAGCCGCTTCCAGGGTAGGACGCACGCTCAATTGCCGAGCGAATTTGTCCTTGAGTGCCGAGATTTGCTCAAACTTTAAGCTCGATTATCTCGAAAACGGGCGATGATAATTTTTTGGGCCCGTGAGACTTTTTGATCAGGACGACGAGACGAAAAAAATGATGCCACATTTATTAAGTTTGACCGTAGGCCATTTCCCATAAGGATTGTGCCACGTCCTTTTGAAATGTTGGATTCGACTTATGCCTAGGCGTCAGATGGACGACGAATTCAGCTTGTTAGCTTTTCAATATGCTAGAGATGACCTCGAAACACATATGTAAAGAGGTCAAAGAGTGCAAAAACTGATTTTTTTGTGACCTTGAAATGAGCGGATATATGCCTATTATTTATTCTGCCTGCCCATTTTACAAGCCACTTGTAAAATTCCTGAGCATGTAAATTTCCTGCAACACATCCACACTATTAAACATTAAATTTAAATTCATTGTGTACTTTTTTTGCGATTTTTTTGCGAAAAGAGTAATGTGTATTTAGAACTTTCTAGGCATAGGATGAAGTTAACAAAGCAGCAATTTTATGACAAAACCCTTGCAATTTCAGGAGTTTACTTCCGAGACAAAGACAGAAATAGGTAGTTTTGATTTCCACCAAGAGTTAGTACATTCCACTGGCCTACACAAGACATTGCGATTGTATTGGGCATTGCTTTGTAGGTTGTGAGATCCTGGAAGTCTCATTGGCAAGTTGATTTGTTCCTGAGGCTTGAAGGAAAAAAAAAAAAAAAATATTATTATTTAAGTATCAATAAAATGTCGCTGTAGGTTGATAGCCCCGATTGTGGGGCTGACCAGTTTTGTAGTGTAAATATCTTTGTCAGAACAAACGTTTTTTTTTTTCAAAAATTTCAATAAAGCGTTTAAAAAAAAAAACCGAATAAAGATCCACTGTCTACGGGTACATACATTTCTCCGGATAATGATCTAGCTTTTCAGGTAGGAAGTCAATTTTCTCTTGAAGGTCCTTTTCATTTTCTTTGAGATACTGAAGACCCACTTTATCCCACAAAACTGCAGCTTCAATTTGATTATCTGGAAAGTCATCGGATAATCTGGAAAGAGACGTAAAAAATATACTGATGAAAATAAGTTCAAGACTGGAGCAATAGTTTGGTAAACAAATGACGACAGTTTAGTAAAATTCACCACTCTACAAATGCATAACAAATCACGACCACTCATGGCCTCTATTGGCTACTCTTTACTAATTTTTTAATTCAGGAAGTGTTTCGATCGCAATTTCTAGATGGTGCGATGGTAATTAACAAAGAACTAGTATTAAAATGAATCTAGCGACATTATACTTAATTCATAGTTGGTCTTTTGAACACTTTGGCAGCAGTGATGTAGGGCAACAAATAGATTCCAGCTTAATTGAACGTGCACCTGCCACTACTGCTGAAAAGCAAAAAAAATAAGCGCTTTTTGAGTAATTTTTCCCTGGACACTACGTAAAGAATACCTCTGAAGCTTATACGGAAAAATTAAGGAAAGTTTGACCAAAATCCCTGACTTATTCTCCTGATAAAGATAAAATGCAATTATTCCCAAAATTAATGACATAATGATACTCACGATGTTAGTATTAGAGGAAGCAAGAATCTAAAATACGAATATCTGTCGCGGAGATTCAACAGCCAGTTTCCAACAATAGCAGTCACTGCTTTGCGGACTCCTGGGGATTGATCAAATAATCTTTCAGCAAGCGGACCAGAAACAACTTCAACACTTCTATTATTCCCATTTTGTACGACCAACCCTGCGAGAAAAAAGGAAAAAAATAGAAGATTAATTTAAAAAAATTGATTTTAGAATTTTCTGGCAGTGGCTTTGGGGGGGCCTTTAGAGGGCGAAAGCCGCCCCCCCTCCAACTTCTAGGAGTGGAGGGGAAGATAATATTTTGCCAAACGCTCATCAGCAGAAGCCCCAACCAAAAAAAAACCTGCGTACCCCACTGGTTGCTGGTAACAATTTTGGGTTCACTTCTTCACTTCTTGCGAGAGATGAATCAAACTTTTTGGAAAAAGTTGTCAGGTTTCCAGGGGTTTTTCCTTAGACCTTTAAAGAGGATACTCACCCAATACCTCCTTATCATACCAGAACCCGGGGGTTTGAGGTTATGTGATTAGGTTGCCAACTTTAACACAAGCTCTTATGCGGGAAAGAGGAATTTTTACGTTTTTTTCTAGTTTTTATTAATTTTTCGGCTGTAAAAACCAGATTTACTTGGTCAGGGCACTTTCCTGGATGTTCCATAGCGTTTCCGTGAAAAACCACTTTTTTCACAAAATTACACACCAAAATATGTAACACCAAAGGGGGACCCTTGCTTACTTTGGGTTGGTGTGAAAAGGGAGACCCTTTGGTGTTTCGCGTAATTTTGTGAAAAGTGTTTTTTCTTGAAAACGCTCTAGAACATCCAGGGAAGTGCCCTGACCAAGTAAATCTGGTTTTTACAGCCGAAAAATTAATACAAACTAGAAAAAACTGCGAAATTCCTTTGTCCCTCATAAGAACCCGTGTAAAAGTTGGCAACCTAATCACATAACCTCAAACCCTCAGGTTCTGGTATGGGAAGATGGTATTGACTCACCAGTGGCATGCGATACCAGCAAGCCAGGCAGGCACTGCCGGTCCTAAGATTTTCTCAATTATTCAAAATTTTACCCTAAAAAAATATCAATTTTCTTTGATTCCTCTAAATTTGCTAGACTCTGCACTTAAGAATTAGAAAATAAAGGTTTCTTTAATATAGGAGTCTCCGAATGGAGGTTTTTCATTCAGGCATCTCTGAATGCTCATCTTTGCAATGCAAATTGCCTGTCATGATTTCATTTCCACCACACGCCAATGGTGCTCACACCAGTAGCGGCTCGTGCTACTTGGCAACAGTGTCTCTGCTCCATTTGAATCTATGTAAAACAATCGATTGCTGGTGAAGCGCTGCTTCACTTTCGAATCGATTATTTTACATACAATCAAATGGAGGGATAACATTGTTGCCAAATAGCACGAGCCGCCACTGGCTCACACTTGAGAAGGGAGGGGACAAAAATTTAATCACCAAATGGTGGTGAAGTACCTAAATACAGCCTTGAGTACAGACAATAATGTATAATTACCAATTGCGTTTATGGCACTGATTCGAATTTTAGACTGATGATGGCCCAGAGTTTGAACAAGAGATGATATCAAGGATTCTGACTGCATATGAAAATCCTCAGGAATGGCTTGAGACAATTCTGACGCACACTGACAGCTTGCAACTTTAACCTCAGGAAATGGATCAATGATAGAATTCCGCAATATATCTATGATATCATTGAGATAGGGTTTCAGATGAGACGAATACTTGGACACTAACGTGCGTAAAACAGTTATAAAAAGCAATCGGACTTCTTCAGAGCTCTCGATCACTTTAACTCCTCCAAGGCGTTGGTGAAGAGTTGGAATCAACAGCATGAGATACTTTTCGTCAACAGCGGACTCTTCCAACAATCGTTCGGCTAAAATTGTGGCCTTTTCCCGGCAAACTTCTGCAGGATCATTGAAGCACCTGATAACTGGTTTGTGAATCTGATACATAAAATTTGTGAGAAGATTTTCGCTCAGAGGAGACTTGGAAATCATATCGCTAATTTCCACTAGAGCAGATTTGCGGACAAATTTACTTTCATCCGCCAAAGAGTTTGAGTATTTGCTCACAAGATTTTCCATAGTATCTTCAGTCAATGACATCTTAAAATATATCTTCAGAAACAAGGGAGGCGAATGATTATAATGCACAACGTAAAAATAGTGAAACAGAAAACGACAAGAAGAGGTAATTGGATTGCAAGTGAACTGCAAGACCTCAGCTTAAGCAGAGTGAAATAATATTAAAACTGATGTAGTTTGTAAAATGATAATTAGGTAAGTAATAAAAGTAAAACTTGAGGCGATTTAAGCACTAAGAAAGAGTTGAAACATTCTTATAGCGAATCAAATTGACTAGGAAAGGAACGTTTCTGACTTCCGGGCAAGACAGTATTTGAGGTTAGTTCACATGGTTACACATTCTTGTTTATTTACATACATGCTTTCATGGCTTCCAACATGCTAAAAACAGAATGTCCTGAATGTCAGGGGGGTGATCACGGAGGATCGTTATCGTTATCGTTATCGTTATCGTTATCGTTTTCGAGTGCAGCAGTTACTCGCGCTGTAGTAGGCTATCCTCTTATTTCTTCTTCTTCAACACTATTCTACTCGATAACGATAACGATAACGATAACGATAACGATCCTCCGTGATCACCCCCCAGGCCCTTGTTTCAAGCTTGTTACCAAGGGTATCATTCCATTGCCACCGACGCGGTATGATTTGAATAATCGCAAGTAGAATTCTTGAGCGCACCTCTTAACACTTTAGCTTACTTTCAATTCTTTCAGAATTAATGCTAGAAATCCAAGCTAGCACTTATTTCAGTACCTACTGTCATTTTGCGGATATTTATTGTAAAGTCATTTGTAAAGTCATTTAAAGTCATTGAACCGGATTTCTAATAATTATTATACTATGTGTAGAGATTGTTACTAACACTTAATTTATTCAATTTATTTTCACCTTACATTTAAACCTCTTAAGTCAAGATAATAGATTATGATATGATTTGGCAGTCCCCCGGCAGAGCAGGGGACGCTTTGAGGGCCCTGCGCCTTGTCAGCGATTAAAAGCCCACCAAAAAGACAGGTCTGCTCGTAAGTCTGTTTTCCCATTTAAAATAACATTGGCGGCGCCCCGGAACAGCAGAAGAAACGTTTTGAGACCCCCGCGGCCCCTGCGCCTTGTCAGTTATTAAAAGCCCACCAAAAAGACTTATCTGCTCGTAAGTCTGTTTTCTCATTTAAAATAACAATAACACTATTGCCACCGATTACATTGGGTTTCCGTATCAGCTCCGTCCTCACGAGGTGTTCTCGCGACACCACACAAGAAAAAGAAGCATACAATTGCCATAAGATTGAGGCGGCAACGGCCGCCATTATATATATAGTCTCGCGTTTGAAAGCATTTTATGAGTTTGGGAATGAATTTCGTTATTTTTACTGGGTTTTACCCCATTATCAACCATTAATAAGCAAGTAGCAAAAGTTTGTAACAGCTCCGTTGATGGCTGTAACCGTTGAATTTTCACTGAAACTGTCTATGAAAAGTCTCCTTGTAGCATTTTAATACAATTCATAAGAGGGCCATAAGTATTAACAATTTTTACGATCTTTTCCGCCCAAAGTAATAAATTTATCGATTTGAATTAATTTTATCAATGTAACTTGGTTGCCAAACATCCAGAGCTTAGCTGAGCATATATGGTCCAAACAAAAATAGTGATACGTTTTCATAAGAAAACAAATCAAATTTTAAGTATTTTCTGAATTTAATAGCTGTGGAATTTGTTTCCGCAATTTTGTCTTTGGGCATAAATTGGTCATTCAAATGTTTGGACCACTCATGGAGAGTGGCTGAACATATTTTGAGTGTGATAAATGGATAATTATTGAGCGTATCAATTTGGTTTATACTAACACGCTGGATGTGAATTATTATTGAATATAAGATTTTGGACCGATCGTATAATGGACGAGTGTTTCTAAAATTTGATTTTCGGAAGTAAATATTGACACTAGAGCATTTATTACGCCGAAAAATGACGACTTTTCATGGCTGGAATAATCCAAGCTACGTACTAGTGTGTGCCGATGACGCCGAAGTGATTGATTGGAGTACGTTGCAAGCGTCTTTAGATCATAAACCTACGCTTAGAAATGGGTCATTCTACAGTAAAGTGGACATGATATGCAAAAATTGAAATTTAAAAATTAGTGCCTAGTAGTATTGTTTTGCATTAAAATGCAACCAGAGACGAAAATATTATCTAAATCTAATAAGGTCAAACGTATTGATGTTACAGCAGGTTTGATGTGTATTTTCAATAACGAAATCACTCGCGCCCCACCCGTTACAAAACCTACTGTCCCACCCGTTATGCTACTTTTTAATTTTTTTACAGAAAAATAATTTAGTAAATGAAACAAACTTTATATAGGATCAAAGCTTATAACCTCACCTTAAACATATATTTTTTCCAAATTTATATCTCTTCAAAACTCACAGAGTTTCAACTTCTTCTGAAGTGATTCAAAAACTTTGTCCATTTTCTGTCCCACCCGTTACTTACAGCCTTATTTCGCTTTTTTCTCAGCTTTGGATAGACTTTTTTTAAGACCGTTCTGTTGGTGGGATAGTTTTTTCATTTAAATTATTAAAAAGTTGACAAAAATTACTTCAAAGTCGTCTGAATATCTCACCAGTTACAAAATAATGACCGCAATGTGACCTACAAGCAGACCTGTCCATTTGGTGGGCTTTTCATCGCTGACAAGGCGCAGGGCTCTCAAAACGTCCCCTCTGCTGTTCCGGGGCACCGCCAATGTTATTTCAAATGAGAAAACAGACTTACGAGCAGACCTGTCTTTTTGGTGGGCTTTTATCACTGGCAAGGCGCAGGGATCTCAAAACGTCCCCTCTGCTGTTCCGGGGCACCGCCAATGTTATTTAAAATGAGAAAACAGACTTACGAGCAGACCTGTCTTTTTGGTGGGCTTTTGTCACTGGCAAGGCGCAGGGATCTCAAAACGTCCCCTCTGCTGTTCCGAGGCACCGCCAATGTTATTTCAAATGGGAAAACAAGACTTACGAGCAGACCTGTCTTTTTGGTGGGCTTTTAGTCGATGACAAAGCGCAGGGCTCTCAAAACATCCCCTCTGTTGTTCCGGGGCACCGCCAATGTTATTTCAAATGGGAAAACAGACTTACGAGCAGACCTGTCTTTTTGGTGGGCTTTTATCACTGGCAAGGCGCAGGGATCTCAAAACGTCCCCTCTGCTGTTCCGAGGCACCGCCAATGTTATTTCAAATGGGAAAACAAGACTTACGAGCAGACCTGTCTTTTTGGTGGGCTTTTAATCACTGGCAAGGCGCAGGGCTCTCAAAACGTCCGCTGTGCTCTTCCGGGGCACCGCCAATGTTATTTCAAATGGGAAAACAGACTTGCGAGCAGACCTGTCTTTTTGGTGGGCTTTTAATCACTGGCAATGCGCAGGGCTCTCAAAACGTCCCTCTGCTGTTCCGGGGCACCGCCAATGTTATTTCAAATGGGAAAACAGACTTACGAGCAGACCTGTCTTTTTGGTGGGCTTTTATCACTGGCAAGGCGCAGGGCTCTCAAAACGTCCCCTCTGCTGTTCCGGGGCACCGCCAACGTTATTTCAAATGAGAAAACAGACTTACGAGCAGACCTGTCTTTTTGGTGGGCTTTTATCACTGGCAAGGCGCAGGGATCTCAAAACGTCCCCTCTGCTGTTCCGAGGCACTGCCAATGTTATTTCAAATGGGAAAACAGACTTACGAGCAGACCTGTCTTTTTGGTGGGCTTTTATCACTGGCAAGGCGCAGGGATCTCAAAACGTCCCCTCTGCTGTTTCGAGGCACTGCCAATGTTATTTCAAATGGGAAAATAGACTTACGAGCAGACCTGTCTTTTTGGTGGGCTTTTAATCACTGGCAAGGCGCAGGGCTCTCAAAAAGTCCTCGCTATTCTTACGGGGCACCGCACCGGCAATGGCCCTGGAAATTAAGTCTACGCCTCTGTGTCTCTTGCTCGTTGTAGTAATTGTTGTTTTTTGTACTAGAGAACGATATCGGCTTCACTAAAATCAAAAGCAGCCACGCCAGCGACGTTTCTTGTAGGACAGGCAAAGAATGAACTACTCATTATAAATTTAAAGCTAATTCATGATTTTTTTCCGTTTACTCAGCTTAAAAGCGTACGTGTTCTGCTTGTTGCATAGACAACATTTTGCAGGGGGAATAACTTCCTTTACTTCTTTTCTATATCCTGGCTGATGGTGATATAATTTTGCAACTTTGCCTTTTGAAAGTAACAATAAAACACCAAATGGAGCTCTTCCGATATTTTGCTTCAGGGGATTGAAAATTTGGTTCTTGCATAAAAACCTGTAAAAATGACAAGGAGTACACTAAAAAAATCACAAAACTCACTCTCAGAATCGGGCTTAGTGGCGGAGCTACGCAGGTATCATGGGAGATTCCTATCTAAATTGAGACATATCTTTGTGTTTCCAAAAAGTAACAAATTAGACAGGAATCTCCCATGATACCCGTGTAGCTCCACCAATACGATCTTACCGTAATAGAAGTTTTGTGAGTTTATAACTGAATGTTCCATACAATAAGATTGATTTTCGTGATTTTGGTTGGTCTCCTCATCATATTTGACTGATCGTTTGTTCCTGGCAAAAGTTTGTAAGAGTCCATTCTTAGATTTTCTCCACAAGGAGCAAGAGGCATAGATGCGTGGTAGACTTAGTTTCTAGGGCCATTGGCGGTGCCCCGGATGAGAAGAAGGGACGTTTTGAGAGCCCTGCGCCTTGTCAGCTCTTAAAAGCCCACCAAAAAGACAGGTCTGCTCGTAAGTCTGTTTTCCCATTTGAAATAACATCGGCGGTGCCTCGGAACAGCAGAGGGGACGTTTTGAGAGCCCTGCGCCTTGCCAGTGATAAAAGCCCACCAAAAAGACAGGTCTGCTCGTAAGTCTGTTTTCCCATTTCAACGAACATTGGTGGTGCCCCGGAAGCGCAGGGGGGACGTTTTGAGAGTCCTGCGCCTTGCCAGCGATTAAAAGCCTTCCAAAAAGGCAGGTTTTCTCGTAAGTCTGTTTTACCATTCGAAATAACATTGGCGGTGCCCCGGAACAGCAGAGAATGAAATTAAAACGAGCTCTTCTACACGGAAAAAAAACTACGGTGAAAATAACCAGACGGATATCTAATTTTGGCACCTGCTAGATGTTATGGTAATGTTAACCAGAAGTATACCATGTTTTGACCAGGTACTAGGTGATATTACCTGATTGCATGTCGAATTTACTTAAAGTATCGGTAAATGTACCATACTTCTGGCCAAGTTTACCATAACATCTAGCAGGTGCCGAAATCAGGTATCCTTATGGTTATTTTCATTAATCTAATTTTCCGTGTATTATTACTGCCCTACGCCAACATTACGCTCGTGCAAATAAATGCGTTTATTGAGTTTAGGAGTGGATTTCGGAAGTTTTTAGAACTGCCATCGTCACTTTTAGAGGTTTTTACACCAGAATCGACCGTTAATGTTGAAGCACCTGTTGCAAAAGTATGCAACAGTCCCATTTGACAACGCTGATCCCCGAAATGTCCAGCGGGCCGATCATTTACTTCATCGTTAAACCGATCGTTAAGACTGTGTATGAGTGATTCTTTTGGTCGAATATTGTAAAACTTAGGCGTTGCTATGGTAACCATCGTTATAGTGTCCGTTTTTTAAAGGTTACTAAAGAATAGCCTTTATGAAACGAGACTCTTAACGATGGTTACCATAGCAACAGCCAAGTTTTACAATTTTCGACCAATAGCAAGCTCACTCGTAGACAGTTTTAACGACCGGTTTAAGGATGAAGTAAATGATCGGCCCGCAGACCTCCAATATCGATCGAATGCTACGCAGCAATGGCGTAGCGTGCAATTTGGCAACGTTTCAGTTCGTCCATTTAAACGCATTAAAAATATCGAAGTATTGGGTGTTCGGTGAACACCTTTGCATTCGACCTTTTAAATGGGTTTGAATGGACAGCTTACGCCGTTGCCAAATTGCGCGCTACGCCACTGCTACGCGCGTAGAGGCGACGATCGAAGTAAATATGTACATATTAAAGAGGAATCAAAAAAGAGGATAAAAGAAGAAGAAAAAAAAAAAAAAAAACAACAAAACTAAATTCGAAGGTCAGTAAGCTTCGCGTGTTGCAGCAACTGAAACAGAAAGTGTGAGTGATATGATATGACCCCCCCCCCCCCCACCCCTTCCTCTGATGTAACCGTCCCCCTCCCTCTCGCCCTGACTTATGTCTGTGGTGACCGAACGCAGCGCCAGCGCTTAAAGCGCGGTTCATCCGTTTGAGGATACCGGGATATTCCTTCGCTGCTTCACTTTGGTTATTTTATCAGTCGGTGCTGAGAAACCGGTTGAGAGACATGTCGCGGCCGTAAAGTTGTTACCTCTCCTTTGATCCGGTTCTTTTTACGTGTTTTGTGTGATTTGTTCAGGACTTACTATATACATACATACGAGCGGGATCCAGCAAGGTAAGTTCCTTTGGCGCATAAAGTGCGATTTGATAGTGGATAAAAAAAAAAAAAAAAAGTGAAAGCAAAATAATGAGAGCTGGTGCCTTACCAATTGTGATTTGTAAACAACCTATTTGAACCTATGCTAAAGTATCGATTTTTAGGGGGGGAGGGGGGGGGGGATCAATTCTTCTTTCATGAGACTCGGTTCTTTTCCATAGGTTTTTATGGAGGAGACTTTGATTTATTGCATTTAATGAGCCACCATCTCCGATCAATTACCGTATAATTGCTCCTAGCCATAATGCAATAGTAGGTATCGATTCATTTGGGTTCCAATTCTACCCTCCAACGAAACTCAATTCTTTTCCATAAGTTTTATATGGAGGAGATATCGATTTTTCGCGCTTAACGAGCCTTTCCGATGGATTATCGTGTTTCTTTTATTTGAACCTATATGCAAAAATATCAATTTTTTTGGGAGCTCAATTCATCTTCCATGAAACTCGATTCTTTTCCATAGGTTTAAATGGAGGAGTTATAGATTTTTCGCATTTAACGAGTCACCCTTCGATCGATTACCGTGTTTCTCCTATATGAACCCTTGCAAAAGTATCGATTTGTTTGGGGTTCAATTCTACCTCCCGTTCCCTATGAGACTCGATTTTTTCCCCCGTAGGTTTATATGGAGGAGATATCGATTTATCGCATTTAGCGAACCACCGTTCCGATCGATTACCGCATGTCTCTCCTATTTGCACCTTTGCAAAAGTATCGATTGTTTTGGGGGTTCAACTCTTCTTCCATGAGACTCCGATTCTTTTCCATAGGTTTTCATGGAGGGAATGTAGATTTTAATCGCATTTAAGGTGATTCTATGGCAAACTCCCGAAAATTTTAATCCGATAGATGGCGTTACTTGTCGCTGGCTCCGAAAATAGCCGTTTTTTGACGGTTTTCGGCTGTTTTCTCTGATGAGATGAATAATAGACAAAAAATTGGAATGTCAGCACCTGCTTATTTTTTGCTTGATTTTTTGAGCCATAAACGGGCCAAATTGGTTCTAAAATAAACGCGAAACTATGCAAAGAAAAAATCATGTGTAAATTGGAGTTGTATCAGTAAAGATTACAGGGGAAACAGAAACCTGTAATCTTTACTGATACAACTCCAAATTACACATGATTTTTTCTTTGCATAGTTTCGCCTTTATTTTAGAACCAACCAGGGGAAACAGAAACCTGTAATCTTTACTGATACAACTCCAAATTACACATGATTTTTTCTTTGCTTAGTTTCGCCTTTATTTTAGAACCAATTTGGCCCGTTTATGGCTCAAAAAATCAAGCAAAAAATTAAGCAGATGCTGACATTCCGATTTTTTGTTCATTATTCGTCTGTCACAGAAAACAGCCGAAAACCGTCAAAAAACGGCTATTTTCGGAGCCATTGACAAGTAACGCCATCTATCGGATTAAAATTTTCGGGAGTTTGTCATAGAATCACCTTAATAATCCACTACTGTTAGATGTTACAAAGTCGGAATTAAACTAACGACATAAACCTGTAATCTATTACCTAACCTATAACGCCTAATCTAATGTGACCAAGCCTAGCGCATTATTAACTTTCGCAGTTTTTGTAGACGTTTTGCAGAGTGGTAAGAGCTAGCTATGTCCCTCTAGACGTGATGTATCTTGGCAAGCGCTTTTAAAGTAAAGTTTTGTTAAAAGGTTTAAACTTTTTGTCTTTCAGAATAAGTTGAAGCCAAATATCGCAAATGGGGCTCTTGCAAACTTTTGTTATACGGGATTGAAGAGTTGATTCTTGCATAAAAAACCGGTAGAAATGACGATGATTACACTAAAAAATCACGAAATTCACTCTCAGAATCGGGCATAATGGCGGAGAGACGCAGGTATTAGGGGGCGCCTGGCTCGGTTCTGTGTCGAAATTGGTATCTGTTGTATTCGGTGGAAATAGGAATAATTATAAATGAGAAGAGATTCATTTATAGAAACGTATAGATATGCTTGGTTTTATTACAATAAAAGGATTCGCTAAAATAGAACACACAGTATTTGTTGCGAAAGTAGCATCAAAATTGATATTTGAGGGATCAGAATTTCAAAAATTTTCCGGGGAGCCCCCCCCCGACCCCCTTCGGTGGGGGAGGCCCCCCTGGCGTCCACTAACAAAGCGGGGGCGCCACCTAAATTTTGCCCATGGGCGCCAGAGGTGCTAGAGCCGGCACTGCTGACATGAGACATATCTCTGTGTTTCCGAAGAGAAAGTGACATATTTGACAGGAATCTCCCATGATACCTGCGTTGAACCGCCATTACGATCTTGCCGTTATGCCGTTAGCAGTTATGTGAGTTTATTACTAAATTTTAGTCTTTCTAAGTGTAGTTTTCGTGATTTCCGCTGGTCCTTACATCAGATTTGACTATTTATAGAGCAAAAGTTTGCTAGATACCCCACTGAGTTGCTGATTTCAGAGATAATGGGTCTGTTGCAAACTTTTGCTACAACGATTAAGAGAGTATAATCTAATGTAAAATCGCCTGAGAATTCCATTGGTGACATCAGAAAGTCATAAAATGCAATAATAAACTCACAAGAGGCGTTTAATGAAATCCACGATGGCGGAGAAATATCGAGCAATTTGTATGCATGCACCAGGAACATCCAAGGATAGCCAACCTCACAATATCGATCACAACCAAACACAATGTAAACAAACACAGAACCTCTACCTCCAGTGAGGTTGTCAAAGTTGGCCATCCTTGGATGTTCACGGTGCATGCATACAGATTGCTCGGTATTTTACCGCCATCTTGGATTTCATTAAACGCCTCTTGTGAGTTGATTATTGCATTTTATGACTTTCTGATGCCACCAATGCACTTTTCAGGCGATTTTACATTAGATTACACACTCTTAATCGTTGTAGCAAAAGTTTGCAACAGACCCATTATTTTTGAAAGAGCGGTTCATAAAACAATGAATGTGCTCTTCCAGAGAATTGTGCATTGGGAGGAAATGGGTGTTTTTAGCTATAGATATAGCACAACTGTTGTTTTATAGGGTATTAATTCTTCCAGAATTGTCTTCAATTTGAATTATCTCCGCTAATTAATGTCTGATTTCTGTTTTTGTTTTTCCGTCAATCATTATAAAACAAAGAAAAAGGAGATAATAAGGTATACGTTTAGTCCAAAATCGGAATCAGAAACTCTCAATATCTTTTCCCCTTACGGAAGATATTCCTAAAAGGAGTTTTCATATCCCAACTATTTCGATTTTTTAATGTTTTGATGGAAATCACCGCATGTCTGGAAAGAGTAAAATTCCTTTCTCAAACTCGACTGTGTCTCGCAATCTTGACCCAAAATACTCTTTTGAAAGTGCATGAATACAGAATAACACTATGAAAACATTCCGTTCTTCAAAAACCAAGAATTGGGTCTTAAATTATACACCGCGGACCAGTCATTTGTTTTAATTAGACTTTTAAAGTTGACCGGCAACGAATGTGAAAGAAATGATTCATGAATCCACATTCAGACTTTGGAAATAGCACCTTTCCATCAACAGCTCCTTAAAAGGTTCCTTCAGGTCCTTCAGCGTTCAGTGCCGATTTCTGCCACCAGAGCGCTACCATTCGATTAATGTCAAATTATAGGCCGGAAATAATTTATATTTGAGAGAACGGAATGCCAGTTAGTAGTTACTATAGATAATCATCTGAAGAACGGTCTCTGCAAAATATCTCGTCAATTACTTCAAAAATGAGGGCGAAAGTACCAAAAAATGGAATATCGCAAATCGATTCTTGCATCGAAATGCTATATTTCATTTTTTGGTACTTTCAGCCTTATTTTGAAGTTATATTGATGAGATATTTTGCAGAGACGTTCTATTTTTAGTAACTGACACTCCGTTTTCTTAAATATACATTCCTCTCGGCCTGTTATTTGTCATAAATCGAACGTTAGCGCTCTGGCGGCAGAAATCGGCACTAAATACTGTAGAATCACCTTAAGACGGTTTCAGGAGGAAGGGTCCATGAAACATGAGGTGCGCTCTTTCGAAGAAATCTTAATGTCAACGCAAGGCTGGTTTTGTTAGAAGAGTAGACCCGAAATTTTAATGGGATCTAATTCTTGAAATAGCCTTAAAAAATTCAAATAAAAATTACATATTGGCGGTGAAGTATTCTCAAGATCATTTGTGTAGTAATTATTTTGTTCGAAACCATACGAATACAGTTGTGCAACGAGAAAATCTGTCTCTCTATTTTTTACACGAAAACATGTTTTTTTAGACAAGGGCAGACATTAGAGAAGTAGTAAAACACTATCTTTATCATTTTCCGACTCATACAGTCAAAGGTGTCAGTCCCGCCGCTGACAAATATGTAGACGGAAAAAAATCGTACTTCTTCATTCCCCCATTTCTTCCCATTTCTTCCCATTTCTTCCCATTTCTTCCCATTTCTTGCAATCCAGGCAAATTTTGGGGGAAAGCACAGTTTTTGTTCCTTGAATTCACCATGAGAGCCGACATTTTGAACTGTGCCAAATCACATGGCTAAATGGCTAAACGTTTTTTGTTTCCAAAATTGTCTGGGGAGGGGGGGGGATTTAGGAGCACATTCTACTACTAACCTCAATTTTTAAAAAAAAACATGTCACTTAGACCCCCTGGTTTACCAAACTTCTGACATCATTTCAACGAAGATTTATATTGACCAGTGTACACTCCAGGATCTCTTTCATCTCTCTCATTTCCCATTTGAACGTATAAGTAGGAAAAGGACAGAAAGAGGGGGTTTCATCCCGTTGTTCATCCTTGTCTAACATACGTTTCTTAATGGAGAACAGAGAAAGAGATGAAACTCTCGGTGCGCTACTGCCAGTGTATAATTTAGTCCAGAATTAAGGGCACAATACACTTTTTGGTCTAACTAGGCACGTTTTCTTCAATATAGGCACGCGAAATGACTGTGCGTCCATGCAATGTCACACTGTCCGGCGCTTGAATGAAACCTAATTAATGAAAGAAAGAAAAAACTACGAAAAACCGTGTGATTAAACAGGTTTTATTATTATTTTTTTTTTAACCTTGCATGGGCCTGAATTAATTTAAAATTTCTTAGTATTTTGTTCTAATTAATCCATTGTTTGTTTAACCCTTCACTGCATGATTTTTTTTTTCAAGCAAATGTGGATTTTTCAATGTATTGCAAGGCGCAGGGCTCTCAAAACGTCCGCTGTGCTTTTCCCGGGGGCACCGCCAATGTTATTTCAAATGGGAAAACAGACTTGCGAGCAGACCTGTCTTTTTGGTGGGCTTTTAATCACTGGCAATGCGCAGGGCTCTCAAAACGTCCCTCTGCTGTTCCGGGGCACCGCCAATGTTATTTCAAATGGGAAAACAGACTTACGAGCAGACCTGTCTTTTTGGTGGGCTTTTATCACTGGCAAGGCGCAGGGCTCTCAAAACGTCCCCTCTGCTGTTCCGGGGCACCGCCAACGTTATTTCAAATGAGAAAACAGACTTACGAGCAGACCTGTCTTTTTGGTGGGCTTTTATCACTGGCAAGGCGCAGGGATCTCAAAACGTCCCCTCTGCTGTTCCGAGGCACTGCCAATGTTATTTCAAATGGGAAAACAGACTTACGAGCAGACCTGTCTTTTTGGTGGGCTTTTATCACTGGCAAGGCGCAGGGATCTCAAAACGTCCCCTCTGCTGTTTCGAGGCACTGCCAATGTTATTTCAAATGGGAAAATAGACTTACGAGCAGACCTGTCTTTTTGGTGGGCTTTTAATCACTGGCAAGGCGCAGGGCTCTCAAAAAGTCCTCGCTATTCTTACGGGGCACCGCACCGGCAATGGCCCTGGAAATTAAGTCTACGCCTCTGTGTCTCTTGCTCGTTGTAGTAATTGTTGTTTTTTGTACTAGAGAACGATATCGGCTTCACTAAAATCAAAAGCAGCCACGCCAGCGACGTTTCTTGTAGGACAGGCAAAGAATGAACTACTCATTATAAATTTAAAGCTAATTCATGATTTTTTTCCGTTTACTCAGCTTAAAAGCGTACGTGTTCTGCTTGTTGCATAGACAACATTTTGCAGGGGGAATAACTTCCTTTACTTCTTTTCTATATCCTGGCTGATGGTGATAAAATTTTTGCAACTTTGCCTTTTGAAAGTAACAATAAAACACCAAATGGAGCTCTTCCGATATTTTGCTTCAGGGGATTGAAAATTTGGTTCTTGCATAAAAACCTGTAAAAATGACAAGGAGTACACTAAAAAAATCACAAAACTCACTCTCAGAATCGGGCTTAGTGGCGGAGCTACGCAGGTATCATGGGAGATTCCTATCTAAATTGAGACATATCTTTGTGTTTCCAAAAAGTAACAAATTAGACAGGAATCTCCCATGATACCCGTGTAGCTCCACCAATACGATCTTACCGTAATAGAAGTTTTGTGAGTTTATAACTGAATGTTCCATACAATAAGATTGATTTTCGTGATTTTGGTTGGTCTCCTCATCATATTTGACTGATCGTTTGTTCCTGGCAAAAGTTTGTAAGAGTCCATTCTTAGATTTTCTCCACAAGGAGCAAGAGGCATAGATGCGTGGTAGACTTAGTTTCTAGGGCCATTGGCGGTGCCCCGGATGAGAAGAAGGGACGTTTTGAGAGCCCTGCGCCTTGTCAGCTCTTAAAAGCCCACCAAAAAGACAGGTCTGCTCGTAAGTCTGTTTTCCCATTTGAAATAACATCGGCGGTGCCTCGGAACAGCAGAGGGGACGTTTTGAGAGCCCTGCGCCTTGCCAGTGATAAAAGCCCACCAAAAAGACAGGTCTGCTCGTAAGTCTGTTTTCCCATTTCAACGAACATTGGTGGTGCCCCGGAAGCGCAGGGGGGACGTTTTGAGAGTCCTGCGCCTTGCCAGCGATTAAAAGCCTTCCAAAAAGGCAGGTTTTCTCGTAAGTCTGTTTTACCATTCGAAATAACATTGGCGGTGCCCCGGAACAGCAGAGAATGAAATTAAAACGAGCTCTTCTACACGGAAAAAAAACTACGGTGAAAATAACCAGACGGATATCTAATTTTGGCACCTGCTAGATGTTATGGTAATGTTAACCAGAAGTATACCATGTTTTGACCAGGTACTAGGTGATATTACCTGATTGCATGTCGAATTTACTTAAAGTATCGGTAAATGTACCATACTTCTGGCCAAGTTTACCATAACATCTAGCAGGTGCCGAAATCAGGTATCCTTATGGTTATTTTCATTAATCTAATTTTCCGTGTATTATTACTGCCCTACGCCAACATTACGCTCGTGCAAATAAATGCGTTTATTGAGTTTAGGAGTGGATTTCGGAAGTTTTTAGAACTGCCATCGTCACTTTTAGAGGTTTTTACACCAGAATCGACCGTTAATGTTGAAGCACCTGTTGCAAAAGTATGCAACAGTCCCATTTGACAACGCTGATCCCCGAAATGTCCAGCGGGCCGATCATTTACTTCATCGTTAAACCGATCGTTAAGACTGTGTATGAGTGATTCTTTTGGTCGAATATTGTAAAACTTAGGCGTTGCTATGGTAACCATCGTTATAGTGTCCGTTTTTTAAAGGTTACTAAAGAATAGCCTTTATGAAACGAGACTCTTAACGATGGTTACCATAGCAACAGCCAAGTTTTACAATTTTCGACCAATAGCAAGCTCACTCGTAGACAGTTTTAACGACCGGTTTAAGGATGAAGTAAATGATCGGCCCGCAGACCTCCAATATCGATCGAATGCTACGCAGCAATGGCGTAGCGTGCAATTTGGCAACGTTTCAGTTCGTCCATTTAAACGCATTAAAAATATCGAAGTATTGGGTGTTCGGTGAACACCTTTGCATTCGACCTTTTAAATGGGTTTGAATGGACAGCTTACGCCGTTGCCAAATTGCGCGCTACGCCACTGCTACGCGCGTAGA
This sequence comes from Trialeurodes vaporariorum, assembly GCA_011764245.1. Classification (NCBI taxonomy): domain Eukaryota; kingdom Metazoa; phylum Arthropoda; class Insecta; order Hemiptera; family Aleyrodidae; genus Trialeurodes; species Trialeurodes vaporariorum. Next base: position 5,324,652 of record VMOF01000379.1, read on the forward strand.
GGCGACGATCGAAGTAAATATGTACATATTAAAGAGGAATCAAAAAAGAGGATAAAAGAAGAAGAAAAAGAAAAAAAAAAAAAAAACAAAACTAAATTCGAAGGTCAGTAAGCTTCGCGTGTTGCAGCAACTGAAACAGAAAGTGTGAGTGATATGATATGACCCCCCCCCCCCCACCCCTTCCTCTGATGTAACCGTCCCCCTCCCTCTCGCCCTGACTTATGTCTGTGGTGACCGAACGCAGCGCCAGCGCTTAAAGCGCGGTTCATCCGTTTGAGGATACCGGGATATTCCTTCGCTGCTTCACTTTGGTTATTTTATCAGTCGGTGCTGAGAAACCGGTTGAGAGACATGTCGCGGCCGTAAAGTTGTTACCTCTCCTTTGATCCGGTTCTTTTTACGTGTTTTGTGTGATTTGTTCAGGACTTACTATATACATACATACGAGCGGGATCCAGCAAGGTAAGTTCCTTTGGCGCATAAAGTGCGATTTGATAGTGGATAAAAAAAAAAAAAAAAAGTGAAAGCAAAATAATGAGAGCTGGTGCCTTACCAATTGTGATTTGTAAACAACCTATTTGAACCTATGCTAAAGTATCGATTTTTAGGGGGGGAGGGGGGGGGGGATCAATTCTTCTTTCATGAGACTCGGTTCTTTTCCATAGGTTTTTATGGAGGAGACTTTGATTTATTGCATTTAATGAGCCACCATCTCCGATCAATTACCGTATAATTGCTCCTAGCCATAATGCAATAGTAGGTATCGATTCATTTGGGTTCCAATTCTACCCTCCAACGAAACTCAATTCTTTTCCATAAGTTTTATATGGAGGAGATATCGATTTTTCGCGCTTAACGAGCCTTTCCGATGGATTATCGTGTTTCTTTTATTTGAACCTATATGCAAAAATATCAATTTTTTTGGGAGCTCAATTCATCTTCCATGAAACTCGATTCTTTTCCATAGGTTTAAATGGAGGAGTTATAGATTTTTCGCATTTAACGAGTCACCCTTCGATCGATTACCGTGTTTCTCCTATATGAACCCTTGCAAAAGTATCGATTTGTTTGGGGTTCAATTCTACCTCCCGTTCCCTATGAGACTCGATTTTTTCCCCCGTAGGTTTATATGGAGGAGATATCGATTTATCGCATTTAGCGAACCACCGTTCCGATCGATTACCGCATGTCTCTCCTATTTGCACCTTTGCAAAAGTATCGATTGTTTTGGGGGTTCAACTCTTCTTCCATGAGACTCCGATTCTTTTCCATAGGTTTTCATGGAGGGAATGTAGATTTTAATCGCATTTAAGGTGATTCTATGGCAAACTCCCGAAAATTTTAATCCGATAGATGGCGTTACTTGTCGCTGGCTCCGAAAATAGCCGTTTTTTGACGGTTTTCGGCTGTTTTCTCTGATGAGATGAATAATAGACAAAAAATTGGAATGTCAGCACCTGCTTATTTTTTGCTTGATTTTTTGAGCCATAAACGGGCCAAATTGGTTCTAAAATAAACGCGAAACTATGCAAAGAAAAAATCATGTGTAAATTGGAGTTGTATCAGTAAAGATTACAGGGGAAACAGAAACCTGTAATCTTTACTGATACAACTCCAAATTACACATGATTTTTTCTTTGCATAGTTTCGCCTTTATTTTAGAACCAACCAGGGGAAACAGAAACCTGTAATCTTTACTGATACAACTCCAAATTACACATGATTTTTTCTTTGCTTAGTTTCGCCTTTATTTTAGAACCAATTTGGCCCGTTTATGGCTCAAAAAATCAAGCAAAAAATTAAGCAGATGCTGACATTCCGATTTTTTGTTCATTATTCGTCTGTCACAGAAAACAGCCGAAAACCGTCAAAAAACGGCTATTTTCGGAGCCATTGACAAGTAACGCCATCTATCGGATTAAAATTTTCGGGAGTTTGTCATAGAATCACCTTAATAATCCACTACTGTTAGATGTTACAAAGTCGGAATTAAACTAACGACATAAACCTGTAATCTATTACCTAACCTATAACGCCTAATCTAATGTGACCAAGCCTAGCGCATTATTAACTTTCGCAGTTTTTGTAGACGTTTTGCAGAGTGGTAAGAGCTAGCTATGTCCCTCTAGACGTGATGTATCTTGGCAAGCGCTTTTAAAGTAAAGTTTTGTTAAAAGGTTTAAACTTTTTGTCTTTCAGAATAAGTTGAAGCCAAATATCGCAAATGGGGCTCTTGCAAACTTTTGTTATACGGGATTGAAGAGTTGATTCTTGCATAAAAAACCGGTAGAAATGACGATGATTACACTAAAAAATCACGAAATTCACTCTCAGAATCGGGCATAATGGCGGAGAGACGCAGGTATTAGGGGGCGCCTGGCTCGGTTCTGTGTCGAAATTGGTATCTGTTGTATTCGGTGGAAATAGGAATAATTATAAATGAGAAGAGATTCATTTATAGAAACGTATAGATATGCTTGGTTTTATTACAATAAAAGGATTCGCTAAAATAGAACACACAGTATTTGTTGCGAAAGTAGCATCAAAATTGATATTTGAGGGATCAGAATTTCAAAAATTTTCCGGGGAGCCCCCCCCGACCCCCTTCGGTGGGGGAGGCCCCCCTGGCGTCCACTAACAAAGCGGGGGCGCCACCTAAATTTTGCCCATGGGCGCCAGAGGTGCTAGAGCCGGCACTGCTGACATGAGACATATCTCTGTGTTTCCGAAGAGAAAGTGACATATTTGACAGGAATCTCCCATGATACCTGCGTTGAACCGCCATTACGATCTTGCCGTTATGCCGTTAGCAGTTATGTGAGTTTATTACTAAATTTTAGTCTTTCTAAGTGTAGTTTTCGTGATTTCCGCTGGTCCTTACATCAGATTTGACTATTTATAGAGCAAAAGTTTGCTAGATACCCCACTGAGTTGCTGATTTCAGAGATAATGGGTCTGTTGCAAACTTTTGCTACAACGATTAAGAGAGTATAATCTAATGTAAAATCGCCTGAGAATTCCATTGGTGACATCAGAAAGTCATAAAATGCAATAATAAACTCACAAGAGGCGTTTAATGAAATCCACGATGGCGGAGAAATATCGAGCAATTTGTATGCATGCACCAGGAACATCCAAGGATAGCCAACCTCACAATATCGATCACAACCAAACACAATGTAAACAAACACAGAACCTCTACCTCCAGTGAGGTTGTCAAAGTTGGCCATCCTTGGATGTTCACGGTGCATGCATACAGATTGCTCGGTATTTTACCGCCATCTTGGATTTCATTAAACGCCTCTTGTGAGTTGATTATTGCATTTTATGACTTTCTGATGCCACCAATGCACTTTTCAGGCGATTTTACATTAGATTACACACTCTTAATCGTTGTAGCAAAAGTTTGCAACAGACCCATTATTTTTGAAAGAGCGGTTCATAAAACAATGAATGTGCTCTTCCAGAGAATTGTGCATTGGGAGGAAATGGGTGTTTTTAGCTATAGATATAGCACAACTGTTGTTTATAGGGTATTAATTCTTCCAGAATTGTCTTCAATTTGAATTATCTCCGCTAATTAATGTCTGATTTCTGTTTTTGTTTTTCCGTCAATCATTATAAAAACAAAGAAAAAGGAGATAATAAGGTATACGTTTAGTCCAAAATCGGAATCAGAAACTCTCAATATCTTTTCCCCTTACGGAAGATATTCCTAAAAGGAGTTTTCATATCCCAACTATTTCGATTTTTTAATGTTTTGATGGAAATCACCGCATGTCTGGAAAGAGTAAAATTCCTTTCTCAAACTCGACTGTGTCTCGCAATCTTGACCCAAAATACTCTTTTGAAAGTGCATGAATACAGAATAACACTATGAAAACATTCCGTTCTTCAAAAACCAAGAATTGGGTCTTAAATTATACACCGCGGACCAGTCATTTGTTTTAATTAGACTTTTAAAGTTGACCGGCAACGAATGTGAAAGAAATGATTCATGAATCCACATTCAGACTTTGGAAATAGCACCTTTCCATCAACAGCTCCTTAAAAGGTTCCTTCAGGTCCTTCAGCGTTCAGTGCCGATTTCTGCCACCAGAGCGCTACCATTCGATTAATGTCAAATTATAGGCCGGAAATAATTTATATTTGAGAGAACGGAATGCCAGTTAGTAGTTACTATAGATAATCATCTGAAGAACGGTCTCTGCAAAATATCTCGTCAATTACTTCAAAAATGAGGGCGAAAGTACCAAAAAATGGAATATCGCAAATCGATTCTTGCATCGAAATGCTATATTTCATTTTTTGGTACTTTCAGCCTTATTTTTGAAGTTATATTGATGAGATATTTTGCAGAGACGTTCTATTTTTAGTAACTGACACTCCGTTTTCTTAAATATACATTCCTCTCGGCCTGTTATTTGTCATAAATCGAACGTTAGCGCTCTGGCGGCAGAAATCGGCACTAAATACTGTAGAATCACCTTAAGACGGTTTCAGGAGGAAGGGTCCATGAAACATGAGGTGCGCTCTTTCGAAGAAATCTTAATGTCAACGCAAGGCTGGTTTTGTTAGAAGAGTAGACCCGAAATTTTAATGGGATCTAATTCTTGAAATAGCCTTTAAAAAATTCAAATAAAAATTACATATTGGCGGTGAAGTATTCTCAAGATCATTTGTGTAGTAATTATTTTGTTCGAAACCATACGAATACAGTTGTGCAACGAGAAAATCTGTCTCTCTATTTTTTACACGAAAACATGTTTTTTTAGACAAGGGCAGACATTAGAGAAGTAGTAAAACACTATCTTTATCATTTTCCGACTCATACAGTCAAAGGTGTCAGTCCCGCCGCTGACAAATATGTAGACGGAAAAAAATCGTACTTCTTCATTCCCCCATTTCTTCCCATTTCTTCCCATTTCTTCCCATTTCTTCCCATTTCTTGCAATCCAGGCAAATTTTGGGGGAAAGCACAGTTTTTGTTCCTTGAATTCACCATGAGAGCCGACATTTTGAACTGTGCCAAATCACATGGCTAAATGGCTAAACGTTTTTTGTTTCCAAAATTGTCTGGGGAGGGGGGGGGATTTAGGAGCACATTCTACTACTAACCTCAATTTTTAAAAAAAAACATGTCACTTAGACCCCCTGGTTTACCAAACTTCTGACATCATTTCAACGAAGATTTATATTGACCAGTGTACACTCCAGGATCTCTTTCATCTCTCTCATTTCCCATTTGAACGTATAAGTAGGAAAAGGACAGAAAGAGGGGGTTTCATCCCGTTGTTCATCCTTGTCTAACATACGTTTCTTAATGGAGAACAGAGAAAGAGATGAAACTCTCGGTGCGCTACTGCCAGTGTATAATTTAGTCCAGAATTAAGGGCACAATACACTTTTTGGTCTAACTAGGCACGTTTTCTTCAATATAGGCACGCGAAATGACTGTGCGTCCATGCAATGTCACACTGTCCGGCGCTTGAATGAAACCTAATTAATGAAAGAAAGAAAAAACTACGAAAAACCGTGTGATTAAACAGGTTTTATTATTATTTTTTTTTTAACCTTGCATGGGCCTGAATTAATTTAAAATTTCTTAGTATTTTGTTCTAATTAATCCATTGTTTGTTTAACCCTTCACTGCATGATTTTTTTTTTCAAGCAAATGTGGATTTTTCAATGTATTAGGTGGTCAAATACATGGGAAAAATAGTGAAAAAAATAATTTGACGGTTTTTCGGTCAAAATTCTCTTTTTTCTATTTTTACTCGTTTTTTTACAAGTGATATAACACCATAAGAAATGGCGGGAATTTTTTATTTATTTTTTTTTAAATTTTAATTTTTTTTTTTTTTTTTTTTTTTTTTTTCTTTAATTGGATTTTTCAAAAAGCCAATGCCGGAAACTTTATAAAAATAATCAAAATGAGGTCAGTTTGGATACGGGGGCAAATTTCCCCCCTGACATGATTTCGATTACGAACCCTTCACTGCATGATGTTTTCTTTCAGCCAATTTTTTTTTTTTTTTTTTTTTTTTTTTTTGTGAGCTCAAAACATACTTTCTCCCGCGTTGACCCACCATGCGCCAAAGGCATATCTCAAAACCTGTATTTTATATGAGCGTTTGAAGAATTTGTTCCACCGGTGGAACTTCATGCAGTGAAGGGTTAAATGAAACTGAGTTTCCCAAAATGTGTTATATTTTTGTCTGCACTTTAAGGTTGATTTCGCTATAGTGGTAATTGTATGACAAAGACTAGGGGCTTTGGACCATATGTGAAGGATACAAAGTTAAACAGCAGTGATTTTTCATCGTAACTATATGTATGTGCGAGATAGGCACTTAGGCAGTGGTGTAGCATGCAATTCGGCAACGTTGTTCTATGTCCATTTAAACCCATGGAAAAGGTCAAATGCGAAGGTGTTCACTGAACACCCAATAGTTCCGAACGTTGCCGAATTGCACGCTACGCCACTTGATGGAGGGGGAAAATCACAAGGGGGAATAAATTACACTATGCAACAAAATTTGACTTTTGGTTTGTCCACGGGTTGAGACCTATTTTTTCTGACTCCTAGTGACCAAAGAAGTCAGAAAATGGCCATGAAAGTGCCGGGAAAATGTGTATGCGCCCAGGACGCCGCCATTTTGAAAAATCAGAAATTCAGCCGACTTGCCGTCGGTTTTTTGAGGCTAGCGTCCTTAATTTTTACTCAAATTAAAAAAAATGTGGACATAAAATGAAAGAGCATAAAATTTCCTACAAGATGAGTTACCTCAATTTGTTTTTCAATCAGCAAAAGTATACAAAAACTGAAGTTTTTTAAATTATTTTTTTTAAAAAATCGAAAATTTGACGATTTTTTGGATGAATTTTAACTCATGCCGTCAAAAATAGAAATCATAGAAAAAAACAGATTGATGCATTGAAAAGAGCGTCAAAGTGGCTACAAGATGATGTACTACAAAAGTTTTTTGTGATTATTTTTTGCCACTTTTTAGCCATTAAAATGATTTTCCCCAAAATTCAGTTTTCTCCCTCTATGCTCCCTAATTTACAAACGGCATCGTTCAATAACGTCGATTTGGTTCCTCTCATGCACCCTCGGACCAAAATAATCCATTTTCCATCAAAAGTGACCGTGAATATTGGTGGAAAAAGCTTGGCTCATAACATTTGATGCCCATATTTACATTAAATGTGTCTACGCATGCATGCAGCTCCTCTCAAATATCCCATGCTAAAAAAAAAAAAAAAATCCGTTAAAGGCAGATATTTTTTGAAGTTTTATTTCACACTCAGCCGGTATTAATGAAAAACAATATTGGTTTTAGAAAAATTCATGTTATTAGTTGCTCTGGATAGAGCAGATGGGATCAATGATGTGCTGAGAACAATAAAATAAGTGGTGGCCCTGAGAAGAACGGTTTTTAATCGGGTTGGGTATCAGTATATTCCAGTGCGGTTATATTAGGGAGAGTGATGAGATTCCTGAGTCCATACTGGTCTAAAAATGAGAGGATAAAGAGAATTTGAAAAAGTGGCGCACCAATTTTTAGCCGTTTTAGGTGGCTCTGAAAAGAGCTGTTGCACTGTCTGTCGTTACTTATGCACATGCAGTGTCCGTTCCTGTCCTTCTTAAAATTTAGACCTGGCACTTGGCAGTTACTTGTATAAAAGCCACGCATAATGATGCTTGACTTCAGCCTGCTGTACAAGTCAAGGCTTCAAATTCACTAAAGCATCTTATAAAAATTTAAATATGTGTTATCAAAAAGGTCCTTCCTCAGGGCTACCAAATGAAATTGAGAATTTCTGAACAATCAAATTACAATTGAGCAAAAGTAAACAAAATCTTAAAAATTAAATATGTCTTTTTTCATTATATCAAAGTGTGAGCAAGGCACCGGGTGTAGAGCAAGGTGGTGTAGAGGGCTATTGGGGCTATAGCCCCCCCACACTTTTTTGAGGATGCGGGGCTAACACTTAACAAAAAAAAAAAAAAAAAACAAAAAAAAAATGATTTTTTTAGCCCTCCCTTATTTCGACCCCACGCGCCGCCCATGGTGAAATTCATGACGAATAAAGGAGAGAACTCGTTCTCAACTCGATTTTCGCCATTATTCACGGTCACTTTTGATGGAAAATGGATTATTTTGGTCCGAGGGTGCATGAGAGGAACCAAATCGACGTTATTGAACGATGCCGTTTGTAAATTAGGGAGCATAGAGGGAGAAAACTGAATTTTGGGGAAAATCATTTTAATGGCTAAAAAGTGGCAAAAAATAATCACAAAAAACTTTTGTAGTACATCATCTTGTAGCCACTTTGACGCTCTTTTCAATGCATCAATCTGTTTTTTTCTATGATTTCTATTTTTGACGGCATGAGTTAAAATTCATCCAAAAAATCGTCAAATTTTCGATTTTTTAAAAAAAATAATTTAAAAAACTTCAGTTTTTGTATACTTTTGCTGATTGAAAAACAAATTGAGGTAACTCATCTTGTAGGAAATTTTATGCTCTTTCATTTTATGTCCACATTTTTTTTAATTTGAGTAAAAATTAAGGACGCTAGCCTCAAAAAACCGACGGCAAGTCGGCTGAATTTCTGATTTTTCAAAATGGCGGCGTCCTGGGCGCATACACATTTTCCCGGCACTTTCATGGCCATTTTCTGACTTCTTTGGTCACTAGGAGTCAGAAAAAATAGGTCTCAACCCGTGGACAAAATGGCTGTTGCATAGTGTTATCATTGCCGTGGAATATATCACGCTTTTTTGGGTGGAATTGGGTAGATTTTGTTTTACAGTCGCCAAGAGGGAATCTTAGATTCAGAGAACAATTTTTCGACGAAAAACAATAAAAAACATTTTCTGCCTTGCTGTGAAATCACCATTATTCACGAGGAAAGATTATTCAATTTGTATCGTATGAATAAGATCAATGTTGAAATGTGCAAAGTTATAATTATACAGCCAGGAGCTGCTTAAAATCAGTGCGTTTTTTTCTTCTCTAGAGTTCGTCAAAATGTAGCTTTGGCGCTATCCATCGTAAAAATGATGAGCAGAGAGAGGCAGACAATGTTGCTCAAATGTAAGCAGTACTTTTACAAACAAGCGCAGAATTTCCGTTTATATAAGCAGAAAACGTAGTGCTTAAAATTAGCTGACTCATGAAAACAGAGCTTGTGTATAAACTAATAGCACTGTAGGGCGCAGGCACAGGATAAGAAATCTTTTGAGCATAGGCGGATCCAGAAATCTGGCAATAGTGTATTCGTCTCATTTGATTGCATCGCAAATAATCGATTAGTCACGGGGCCATGGCCCCTTCAAGAATCGATTGTTTATCATACATTCAAATGGAAATAATGCGCAGTTGCCAGATCACTGGATCCGCCTATGCTTTTGAGCCACTCATCTCAAAAACTACTTATACTCTGTTCACGATAAGAAGGCGGGTGAGAATTCAGGTAGTAATGCACTATTTAGCAACAGTGCGGCTACGCCGGCTACTCCAACCCTTCGCAGTGGCCCTTGTTCTCCCGACCTCTCTCTTGGCACGGAGAATGGAGCTGTTGCAAACTTTTGCTACAGGCTTATTAATAGTTGATTTTGGGGTAATACCCTGTAAAACTAACGATTAGCGCACTAAAAAATCACGAAATCCACTCCTAAATTCACAAAATGCTTTTAAATGCAAGACCGTAATGGCGGCCGAGGCCGCGGTTTTCTTATGGCAATTTTATGCTTCTTCTTCTTCTTGTGTGGTGTTGCGAGAACACCTCGTGTAGATGGCGCTGATTGAAGATAGGGAACCCCAATGAAAACCGCGGCCCCGGCCGCCATTACGGTCTCGCGTTTAAAAGCATTTTGTGAGTTTAGGAATGGATTTCGTGATTTTTTAGTGCGCTAATTGTTATTTTTACTGGGTAATACCCCATTATCAACTATTAATAAGCCTGTAGCAAAAGTTTGCAACAGCTCCATTCCGAAAAACTATACCGTTAATCGTATTCCAACTCGAGGGAGTTGGAATTGCCTATATGATGAATTGAAGGCGCCCTAAAAAATCTTATGTTCCAAGTGTTTTCATCTATCCGGATTAAAGACTGAAACAGTTGGAAATAGACTAGCGGAGAAAAACGAGTATACTCGGGCTTGGTCCGTAACGGGTTCAGCTCAGTGGCGGCTCGTGCAATCTGGCAACCGTGCACTTTTACCATTTAAACGTATGCAAAAAGATCGATACTAGGTGAGGCGCTACGCCTCACCAAGTAATCGATTATTTTACACAGTTTTAAATGGAGGAAATCCATTGTTGCCACATTGCACGAGCCGCTGCTGGTTCAGCTTGATTTTAGAGTTTCGAGTCTCATTTCAAGGTTTAATTTAAATTAATTGACGATGAGTACACTTAAAAATCAGGAAATTCACTCTTAGAATTGGGCTTAATGGCGGAGAGACGGAGGTGTCAGGGGAGATTTTCTATCTAAATTGAGAAGTATCTTTATGCTTTCGTAGAGGAAAATACATAATAGACAGGAATCTCCCATGATACACGGAAAAAAAACTAAGGCGAAAATAACCATACGGATACCTGAATTTGGCACCTGCTAGATGTTATGGTAATGTTAACCAGAAGTATACTATGTTTTGACTAGGTACTAGGTAATGTTACCTGATTGCATGACGAATTTACTCAAAGTATCGGTAAATGTACCATACTTCTGGTCAAGTTTACCATAACATCTAGCAGGTGCCAAAATCAGGTATCCGTATGGTTATTTTCACTAATCTTTTTTTTCCGTGTACCTGCGTTGAACCGCCATTACGATCTTGCCGTCATAGCAGTTTTTTGAGTTTTCTACGGAATTTTAGACTTTCTTTGTGTGATTTTTGTGGTTTTTGCTGGTTGTTACATCAGATTGTACTATCGACGAATTAAAGATTGTCACGGGATTTTCACGAGCTAAGTTTTGCCTTCAAGGTTCTGGTTCGGCCACTCTTCATACTCCTCACACCTTGGAGCTGAGAGTCCAATGCGGGTGGGGCGGGAAAGCCGTTGCAGATCAGTCCCACACTCACACCTATGACTGAAAATGAGTGAAAATCTCGCGACAATCTTTAATTCATCGATAGTACTATTTAATTGCTCATAGAAAAAGTTTGCAAGAGCCCCATTGATAAGAAATTTACTTTCTAATTTTACGACACTTGTTGACGATTTCAGAGTTCAGACCATACTAATAACACAGAATAATACAATCAGAACGGAAACTCTGTCGGATTTTGAAGCAAATTCATTTCGCGTCCGCCATATTGGGATATAGGATGTTTCCATCTGGATTCGCGCGTGAAAAAAAAATATAGGACACGATCCGCGCAATTTTCATTCTGAAATGCCATTAGAATAAAAGTGAGGGCGGAAACTTAAGGTTTCTTACCAGAATTTATAGAAATAAATGAGTTTCAACACAAATCACACACGTCCGCCATGTTGGGATATAGGACCACAGCGTTGCCTATTGGTGCCATTAAATTCCAAACTTGCTTCCATTGGCTCTTATGGGAGTTTCCGTTCTGATTTTATTATTCTGTGCTAATAAGTCGCCCAGGCCAAAATCAGAAAACGCAATCTGAAGGGCAACCAAAACACTTATTATACACGAATCAGCTCATTTCGGACATTTCATTGAAACCTGGCCGTTTTGACACGGTTTCTATTTATACAGGGGCGTGCCGAGGTTTCTGGAGACGGGGGGGGGATTGCAATTTTACCGCCCTCTGCGAATTGCCGCTCATCATCAAAATAATGAATTTTCGATTTTATTTTGACTTCAGAAATGATTTTTCTGGACCTTTTGACAAATTGACTCGTAAGACTAAACATCTAGTTAAACCGCAACGATGTATCAGGTACATAAATACATTTAACAGACTGTCCAACCAAAAATCTATGCAGGAATATGTAATTTTTTCGTCTGACTTTTAGAACCATTATAGATTTTTCTTGAGCACGATATACAGCATCGACCGATGAATAAAAATAACTGAAAATAATCAGAGAGCGTGGATCTGGACCAGATTTGAATAGATTTATTATTTATGCGATGTATAAAAGGCAGATGCAATATCAATGTAAATATTCTTGTTGCATGCTGATTGCGGTGGGTTGAGTGGATGTGTCGGTATAAGTTAAAAATTGGCATTTAAGCAGTAGACAAATGTACTTACAGCGCATGGGCGGATCCAGCGATCTGGCAACTGTGTATTCTTTCCATTTGAATGCGTGAGAGACAATCGATTAGTCAAGGGGCCATGGCCCCCTCGAGAATCGATTCTTCCTCATACGTTCAAATGGGAAGAATACATGGTTGCCATATTGCTGGGCCCGCTCTTGTTACAGCGTGCGACAGAGAGGATGTAAAATTTTGATCGAACCAAATCCGCGTTGCTCCGCATATGTGTAGAAATAGCCACAGCAAGAAATCAACAGTTTTTTTTTTTTTTTTTTTTTTTTTTTTTTTTTTTTTTTTTTTTTTTTTTTTTTTTTTTTTTAATGCAGTTATGGTAACTTTAATAACAAACTATTTACTCCCTCTCTCTTTATTTTTAAAATTTTAAAATACTTATGCCTTGCTGAACGAAATCTTAGCTCCAGAAAAACTCAGATATACAACTCAAAAACAAATGTTAGTAACGTCGCCATCCAAATTTGTAACGCCCTCCCAGCCAGCATGAAATACGTATTAACGAAAGGCGACATAAAATCATTTTTAAATAGCTTGAGGGCCTTTGTCTTATAGGGTGTCTACTACAGTGTGGATGAGCTATTGTCTTCACACTGGTTGCTTGTAAATGGAAGATCATACTGTATGTAACCACTTTTGTAATCTTCAAATAAGCTCGTTTTTCATTTTTTTTTCATTTCTTTTTTATAATTTGTTATAAAAACAAACAAAAAACCAAAAACCCCGTACATAGTACTGTGGTGTACTATAAAACCCGGATATACGAACCCAGATTCGGATGTAAATGTACTAAAAGAAAATACATAAATAAATAAATAAATAAATAAATAAATAAATAAATAAATAAATAAATTAATAAATAAATAAATAAATACACAAATAAATAGATAAATAAATAAATAAACAAATAAATAGATACATAAATAAATAAATAAATAAACAAATAAATAGATAAATAAATAAATAAATAAAAATCCTAGGTAATTTGAATCGATATAATGAAGGGTGTCATATTGGCAATATCAATTAACGAAAACCTGATTTAAGTTACCTGTGAAATATAAAAAGAGGCATACTTGGTGAGAGATGTCGCTGCAGATTTTCTTTGCGAAAATTGTCGCTGACCAAGAGAGGTAAAATGAAACGGTGTGGCCTGGCCTCAGCGAAAAGTCAAGTGATTTATTTCTCATACGCGCTTTTCTTCGTAATGATTCTATTGCAAATTTTTGAAACAAAGTTATGGAAGGTCGATTCCGACGTATAAAATCAGGTGAAAATCACATTGAAAGCATCAAATAGTTTCAAAATTCACTTATAAACAGTAAACTCAATGAATGCGTTTAAATAAATTCAAAGACGGCGATCGAAATAGCCAGTCACAAAAAGGGGAAGTCTCATCTCGTCATCTGAACCACTCTTGAGTCTTGATGAACCAGTTTTCCCATCATAGAAAGTTGCGATTAGATTTAGATAGGACTCCCCAATTTTGACCCGCTCATTTTACCGTACAGCAGTGGCGTCGCGCGCAATGTGGCAACAATGTATTGTATCCATTCAAATTCATGTAAAATATCGAATTCAGGGGGTGCACAGTGCATAAGGAAAATTCGATATCTTTAATGAGTTTAAATGGAGCAGTTGCATTGTTGCCAGATGGCACGCGACGCCACTGCCGTACAGTGACTTGATAAACCACAGTGCGGCCATGTCGGTCGTCTTCCTGATTGGACGGATTCCTTAGATCGCGAATTTGAGCATTTAGAAGTATTTTTACGGTTTTATAGGGTTCTCGTATGCAAGTTAGACACGACTGAAGGTCTTCTGTCAAATTTGAAACATATTGGTTAGCAAAATTGAGAGAAATCAACGATTCCCCGTAACTGACCCCCCGCGGTTGCGCACCCAACTTAACACGGGCGCCATAGGGAGGAAGTGTGTTCCTGAGTTACTCGCAAAAAATATCGCAACCCCCCCCCCCCGCCCTTATAACGGTTTATACATAGCATTAATGACTTTTTCAGACAGGGGGTAGAGAAATCTTCATTCCGAAACCCAAGAACAATCATACTCTCCATGCTGCTCATGCTAAAGTGGGTGCGCTCTTGAGGGGTGGAGGGCAAATGGCCGCACTGTGGTTTATCCAGTCACTGTATTTTACCGCCATCTGTGTGTGTTAAAACGCATTTACTAAGTTTGTCAGTGGATTTTGATGTTTTTAATGTTATGTCCGCGCGAGTTTACGGAGGAATTGACCCTTCATAACTTTTGCTTTAGCAAAAGTTTGCAACAGACCCATTTTCAGCAACTAAACCTCTATGGATCCCTGTTTCGATTTTTTCCAGCAAAGACTTTGAACATGAGAAAAAATAAATACGATACGTATAATTAAAAGTACTAAAAGTCACCCCCAAATTGAACCGGTCAGTGCAATGACAGTCTCAGTGGAAAAATTAAACGTTTCTTGAGAAAACAAGCTTTAAACATTTTGCCACCCTAAATGAGACGTACTCCTACAAAAAATGTTATAATTCTCTCAATTTTCAATATTTCCTCATGACATAATATCAGGATATATTCTTTGACATAACTGCATTCAGAAAGTGAGGCACGCGCAGAAAGAGCTTATGAGTGGGCAAAGTCAAGGTTTGTTAATAACAGGTCAGTCCGGTAGAGTTTAATCTCCGATCTTCGTTCCATAAGCGCAGAGTAAAAGCAGCACATCGTTTCCAGATTTAATTGAACACCCTCCTCTCCCACCATTTTATTTAAATTTGTATTTTTTCCTAAATCGGGAACGACTCAAAGCTTAAAGCTCTTACTGGATTGACCTGTTATTAATGAATCATGTATGGGGCAATGGGGCAGAGTATTATATGGGCTTCTTCGATTCAAAGAGCAGCGAAAGAAAACTTATTACGCGGTATTTTGCTGATCTCGTGGAGCGAAAGAATCTCTGCGTACCTACCCTCACAAAACCACATGCCTCCCCCTATTCCCCCTTTTTCTTGAGGAAAAATCTTCCAGACATCCCACCCTCTGCCTCTGGGGGGGGGGCTAAAATTCAAGGTTAAATAGGGCCTCAACACATGTAAATCCACCCCTGGGCACCGCCTATATTATTTTCAATGGAAAACAGACTTACGAGCAGACATGTCATTTTGATGGGCTTTCAATCGCTGACAAGTCGCATGGCTCTCAAAACGTCCGCTGTGCTCTTCCGGGGCAGCGCCAATGTTATTTTAAATGGGAAAACAGACTTACGAGCAGACCTGTCATTTTGGTGGGCTTTCAATCACTGACAAAGGGCAGGGCTCTCAAAACGGCCGCTGTGCTCTTCCGGGCCACCGCCAATGCTATTTTAAATGGGAAAACAAACTTACGAGCAGGCCTGTCATTTTGGTGGGCTTTCAATCACTGACAAAGGGCAGGGCTCTCAAAACGGCCGCTGTGCTCTTCCGGGCCACCGCCAATGCTATTTTAAATGGGAAAACAAACTTACGAGCAGGCCTGTCATTTTGGTGGGCTTTCAATCACTGACAAGGGGCAGGGCTCTCAAAACGGCCGCTGTGCTCTTCCGGGCCACCGCCAATGCTATATTAAATGGGAAAACAAACTTACGAGCAGGCCTGTCATTTTGGTGGGCTTTCAATCACTGACAAGGGGCAGGGCTCTCAAAACGGCCGCTGTGCTCTTCCGGGCCACCGCCAATGCTATTTTAAATGGGAAAACAAACTTACGAGCAGGCCTGTCATTTTGGTGGGCTTTCAATCACTGACAAGGCGCAGGGGCCGCAGGGCTCTCAAAACGTCCGCTGTGCTCTTCCGGGGCATCGCCAATGCTATTTTAAATGAGAAAACAAACTTACGAGCAGGCCTGTCATTTTGGTGGGCTTTCAATCACTGACAAAGGGCAGGGCTCTCAAAACGGCCGCTGTGCTCTTCCGGGCCACCGCCAATGCTATTTTAAATGGGAAAACAAACTTACGAGCAGGCCTGTCATTTTGGTGGGCTTTCAATCACTGACAAAGGGCAGGGCTCTCAAAACGGTCGCTGTGCTCTTCCGGGCCACCGCCAATGCTATTTTAAATGGGACAACAAACTTACGAGCAGGCCTGTCATTTTGGTGGGCTTTCAATCACTGACAAAGGGCAGGGCTCTCAAAACGGCCGCTGTGCTCTTCCGGGCCACCGCCAATGCTATTTTAAATGGGAAAACAAACTTACGAGCAGGCCTGTCATTTTGGTGGGCTTTCAATCACTGACAAGGGGCAGGGCTCTCAAAACGGCCGCTGTGCTCTTCCGGGCCACCGCCAATGCTATTTTAAATGGGAAAACAAACTTACGAGCAGGCCTGTCATTTTGGTGGGCTTTCAATCACTGACAAAGGGCAGGGCTCTCAAAACATCCCCTCTGCTGTTCCGGGGCACCGCCGATGTTATTTCAAATGGGAAAACAGACTTACGAGCAGACCTGTCATTTTGGTGGGCTTTCAATCACTGACAAAGGGCAGGGCTCTCAAAACGGCCGCTGTGCTCTTCCGGGCCACCGCCAATGCTATTTTAAATGGGAAAACAAACTTACGAGCAGGCCTGTCATTTTGGTGGGCTTTCAACCACTGACAAAGGGCAGGGCTCTCAAAACGGCCGCTGTGCTCTTCCGGGCCACCGCCAATGCTATTTTAAATGGGAAAACAAACTTACGAGCAGGCCTGTCATTTTGGTGGGCTTTCAATCACTGACAAGGGGCAGGGCTCTCAAAACGGCCGCTGTGCTCTTCCGGGCCACCGCCAATGCTATTTTAAATGGGAAAACAAACTTACGAGCAGGCCTGTCATTTTGGTGGGCTTTCAATCACTGACAAGGGGCAGGGCTCTCAAAACGGCCGCTGTGCTCTTCCGGGCCACCGCTAATGCTATTTTAAATGGGAAAACAAACTTACGAGCAGGCCTGTCATTTTGGTGGGCTTTCAATCACTGACAAGGCGCAGGGGCCGCAGGGCTCTCAAAACGTCCGCTGTGCTCTTCCGGGGCATCGCCAATGCTATTTTAAATGGGAAAACAAACTTACGAGCAGGCCTGTCATTTTGGTGGGCTTTCAATCACTGACAAAGGGCAGGGCTCTCAAAATGGCCGCTGTGCTCTTCCGGGCCACCGCCAATGCTATTTTAAATGGGAAAACAAACTTACGAGCAGGCCTGTCATTTTGGTGGGCTTTCAATCACTGACAAAGGGCAGGGCTCTCAAAACGGTCGCTGTGCTCTTCCGGGCCACCGCCAATGCTATTTTAAGTGGGACAACAAACTTACGAGCAGGCCTGTCATTTTGGTGGGCTTTCAATCACTGACAAAGGGCAGGGCTCTCAAAACGGCCGCTGTGCTCTTCCGGGCCACCGCCAATGCTATTTTAAATGGGAAAACAAACTTACGAGCAGGCCTGTCATTTTGGTGGGCTTTCAATCACTGACAAGGGGCAGGGCTCTCAAAACGGCCGCTGTGCTCTTCCGGGCCACCGCCAATGCTATTTTAAATGGGAAAACAAACTTACGAGCAGGCCTGTCATTTTGGTGGGCTTTCAATCACTGACAAGGGGCAGGGCTCTCAAAACGGCCGCTGTGCTCTTCCGGGCCACCGCCAATGCTATTTTAAATGGGAAAACTAACTTACGAGCAGGCCTGTCATTTTGGTGGGCTTTCAATCACTGACAAGGCGCAGGGGCCGCAGGGCTCTCAAAACGTCCGCTGTGCTCTTCCGGGGCATCGCCAATGCTATTTTAAATGGGAAAACAAACTTACGAGCAGGCCTGTCATTTTGGTGGGCTTTCAATCACTGACAAAGGGCAGGGCTCTCAAAACGGCCGCTGTGCTCTTCCGGGCCACCGCCAATGCTATTTTAAATGGGAAAACAAACTTACGAGCAGGCCTGTCATTTTGGTGGGCTTTCAATCACTGACAAGGGGCAGGGCTCTCAAAACGGCCGCTGTGCTCTTCCGGGCCAACGCCAATGCTATTTTAAATGGGAAAACAAACTTACGAGCAGGCCTGTCATTTTGGTGGGCTTTCAATCACTGACAAGGGGCAGGGCTCTCAAAACGGCCGCTGTGCTCTTCCGGGCCACCGCCAATGCTATTTTAAATGGGAAAACAAACTTACGAGCAGGCCTGTCATTTTGGTGGGCTTTCAATCACTGACAAAGGGCAGGGCTCTCAAAACATCCCCTCTGCTGTTCCGGGGCACCGCCGATGTTATTTCAAATGGGAAAACAGACTTACGAGCAGACCTGTCATTTTGGTGGGCTTTCAATCACTGACAAGGGGCAGGGCTCTCAAAACGGCCGCTGTGCTCTTCCGGGCCACCGCCAATGCTATTTTAAATGGGAAAACAAACTTACGAGCAGGCCTGTCATTTTGGTGGGCTTTCAATCACTGACAAAGGGCAGGGCTCTCAAAACGGCCGCTGTGCTCTTCCGGGCCACCGCCAATGCTATTTTAAATGGGAAAACAAACTTACGAGCAGGCCTGTCATTTTGGTGGTCTTTCAATCACTGACAAGGGGCAGGGCTCTCAAAACGGCCGCTGTGCTCTTCCGGGCCACCGCCAATGCTATTTTAAATGGGAAAACAAACTTACGAGCAGGCCTGTCATTTTGGTGGGCTTTCAATCACTGACAAGGCGCAGGGGCCGCAGGGCTCTCAAAACGTCCGCTGTGCTCTTCCGGGGCATCGCCAATGCTATTTTAAATGGGAAAACAAACTTACGAGCAGGCCTGTCATTTTGGTGGGCTTTCAATCACTGACAAAGGGCAGGGCTCTCAAAACGGCCGCTGTGCTCTTCCGGGCCACCGCCAATGCTATTTTAAATGGGAAAACAAACTTACGAGCAGGCCTGTCATTTTGGTGGGCTTTCAATCACTGACAAAGGGCAGGGCTCTCAAAACGGTCGCTGTGCTCTTCCGGGCCACCGCCAATGCTATTTTAAATGGGACAACAAACTTACGAGCAGGCCTGTCATTTTGGTGGGCTTTCAATCACTGACAAAGGGCAGGGCTCTCAAAACGGCCGCTGTGCTCTTCCGGGCCACCGCCAATGCTATTTTAAATGGGAAAACAAACTTACGAGCAGGCCTGTCATTTTGGTGGGCTTTCAATCACTGACAAGGGGCAGGGCTCTCAAAACGGCCGCTGTGCTCTTCCGGGCCACCGCCAATGCTATTTTAAATGGGAAAACAAACTTACGAGCAGGCCTGTCATTTTGGTGGGCTTTCAATCACTGACAAAGGGCAGGGCTCTCAAAACATCCCCTCTGCTGTTCCGGGGCACCGCCGATGTTATTTCAAATGGGAAAACAGACTTACGAGCAGACCTGTCATTTTGGTGGGCTTTCAATCACTGACAAAGGGCAGGGCTCTCAAACGGCCGCTGTGCTCTTCCGGGCCACCGCCAATGCTATTTTAAATGGGAAAACAAACTTACGAGCAGGCCTGTCATTTTGGTGGGCTTTCAACCACTGACAAAGGGCAGGGCTCTCAAAACGGCCGCTGTGCTCTTCCGGGCCACCGCCAATGCTATTTTAAATGGGAAAACAAACTTACGAGCAGGCCTGTCATTTTGGTGGGCTTTCAATCACTGACAAGGGGCAGGGCTCTCAAAACGGCCGCTGTGCTCTTCCGGGCCACCGCCAATGCTATTTTAAATGGGAAAACAAACTTACGAGCAGGCCTGTCATTTTGGTGGGCTTTCAATCACTGACAAGGGGCAGGGCTCTCAAAACGGCCGCTGTGCTCTTCCGGGCCACCGCCAATGCTATTTTAAATGGGAAAACAAACTTACGAGCAGGCCTGTCATTTTGGTGGGCTTTCAATCACTGACAAGGCGCAGGGGCCGCAGGGCTCTCAAAACGTCCGCTGTGCTCTTCCGGGGCATCGCCAATGCTATTTTAAATGGGAAAACAAACTTACGAGCAGGCCTGTCATTTTGGTGGGCTTTCAATCACTGACAAAGGGCAGGGCTCTCAAAACGGCCGCTGTGCTCTTCCGGGCCACCGCCAATGCTATTTTAAATGGGAAAACAAACTTACGAGCAGGCCTGTCATTTTGGTGGGCTTTCAATCACTGACAAAGGGCAGGGCTCTCAAAACGGTCGCTGTGCTCTTCCGGGCCACCGCCAATGCTATTTTAAGTGGGACAACAAACTTACGAGCAGGCCTGTCATTTTGGTGGGCTTTCAATCACTGACAAAGGGCAGGGCTCTCAAAACGGCCGCTGTGCTCTTCCGGGCCACCGCCAATGCTATTTTAAATGGGAAAACAAACTTACGAGCAGGCCTGTCATTTTGGTGGGCTTTCAATCACTGACAAGGGGCAGGGCTCTCAAAACGGCCGCTGTGCTCTTCCGGGCCACCGCCAATGCTATTTTAAATGGGAAAACAAACTTACGAGCAGGCCTGTCATTTTGGTGGGCTTTCAATCACTGACAAGGGGCAGGGCTCTCAAAACGGCCGCTGTGCTCTTCCGGGCCACCGCCAATGCTATTTTAAATGGGAAAACTAACTTACGAGCAGGCCTGTCATTTTGGTGGGCTTTCAATCACTGACAAGGCGCAGGGGCCGCAGGGCTCTCAAAACGTCCGCTGTGCTCTTCCGGGGCATCGCCAATGCTATTTTAAATGGGAAAACAAACTTACGAGCAGGCCTGTCATTTTGGTGGGCTTTCAATCACTGACAAAGGGCAGGGCTCTCAAAACGGCCGCTGTGCTCTTCCGGGCCACCGCCAATGCTATTTTAAATGGGAAAACAAACTTACGAGCAGGCCTGTCATTTTGGTGGGCTTTCAATCACTGACAAGGGGCAGGGCTCTCAAAACGGCCGCTGTGCTCTTCCGGGCCACCGCCAATGCTATTTTAAATGGGAAAACAAACTTACGAGCAGGCCTGTCATTTTGGTGGGCTTTCAATCACTGACAAGGGGCAGGGCTCTCAAAACGGCCGCTGTGCTCTTCCGGGCCACCGCCAATGCTATTTTAAATGGGAAAACAAACTTACGAGCAGGCCTGTCATTTTGGTGGGCTTTCAATCACTGACAAGGGGCAGGGCTCTCAAAACGGCCGCTGTGCTCTTCCGGGCCACCGCCAATGCTATTTTAAATGGGAAAACAAACTTACGAGCAGGCCTGTCATTTTGGTGGGCTTTCAATCACTGACAAAGGGCAGGGCTCTCAAAACATCCCCTCTGCTGTTCCGGGGCACCGCCGATGTTATTTCAAATGGGAAAACAGACTTACGAGCAGACCTGTCATTTTGGTGGGCTTTCAATCACTGACAAGGGGCAGGGCTCTCAAAACGGCCGCTGTGCTCTTCCGGGCCACCGCCAATGCTATTTTAAATGGGAAAACAAACTTACGAGCAGGCCTGTCATTTTGGTGGGCTTTCAATCACTGACAAAGGGCAGGGCTCTCAAAACGGCCGCTGTGCTCTTCCGGGCCACCGCCAATGCTATTTTAAATGGGAAAACAAACTTACGAGCAGGCCTGTCATTTTGGTGGGCTTTCAATCACTGACAAGGGGCAGGGCTCTCAAAACGGCCGCTGTGCTCTTCCGGGCCACCGCCAATGCTATTTTAAATGGGAAAACAAACTTACGAGCAGGCCTGTCATTTTGGTGGGCTTTCAATCACTGACAAGGGGCAGGGCTCTCAAAACGGCCGCTGTGCTCTTCCGGGCCACCGCCAATGCTATTTTAAATGGGAAAACAAACTTACGAGCAGGCCTGTCATTTTGGTGGGCTTTCAATCACTGACAAAGGGCAGGGCTCTCAAAACGGTCGCTGTGCTCTTCCGGGCCACCGCCAATGCTATTTTAAGTGGGACAACAAACTTACGAGCAGGCCTGTCATTTTGGTGGGCTTTCAATCACTGACAAAGGGCAGGGCTCTCAAAACGGCCGCTGTGCTCTTCCGGGCCACCGCCAATGCTATTTTAAATGGGAAAACAAACTTACGAGCAGGCCTGTCATTTTGGTGGGCTTTCAATCACTGACAAAGGGCAGGGCTCTCAAAACGGTCGCTGTGCTCTTCCGGGCCACCGCCAATGCTATTTTAAGTGGGACAACAAACTTACGAGCAGGCCTGTCATTTTGGTGGGCTTTCAATCACTGACAAGGCGCAGGGGCCGCAGGGCTCTCAAAACGTCCGCTGTGCTCTTCCGGGGCATCGCCAATGCTATTTTAAATGGGAAAACAAACTTACGAGCAGGCCTGTCATTTTGGTGGGCTTTCAATCACTGACAAAGGGCAGGGCTCTCAAAACGGCCGCTGTGCTCTTCCGGGCCACCGCCAATGCTATTTTAAATGGGAAAACAAACTTACGAGCAGGCCTGTCATTTTGGTGGGCTTTCAATCACTGACAAAGGGCAGGGCTCTCAAAACGGTCGCTGTGCTCTTCCGGGCCACCGCCAATGCTATTTTAAGTGGGACAACAAACTTACGAGCAGGCCTGTCATTTTGGTGGGCTTTCAATCACTGACAAAGGGCAGGGCTCTCAAAACGGCCGCTGTGCTCTTCCGGGCCACCGCCAATGCTATTTTAAATGGGAAAACAAACTTACGAGCAGGCCTGTCATTTTGGTGGGCTTTCAATCACTGACAAGGGGCAGGGCTCTCAAAACGGCCGCTGTGCTCTTCCGGGCCACCGCCAATGCTATTTTAAATGGGAAAACAAACTTACGAGCAGGCCTGTCATTTTGGTGGGCTTTCAATCACTGACAAGGCGCAGGGGCCGCAGGGCTCTCAAAACGTCCGCTGTGCTCTTCCGGGGCACCGCCAATGCTATTTTAAATGGGAAAACAAACTTACGAGCAGGCCTGTCATTTTGGTGGGCTTTCAATCACTGACAAAGGGCAGGGCTCTCAAAACGGCCGCTGTGCTCTTCCGGGCCACCGCCAATGCTATTTTAAATGGGAAAACAAACTTACGAGCAGGCCTGTCATTTTGGTGGGCTTTCAATCACTGACAAGGCGCAGGGGCCGCAGGGCTCTCAAAACGTCCGCTGTGCTCTTCCGGGGCATCGGCAAGGTTATTTTAAATGGGAAAACAAACTTACGAGCAGGCCTGTCATTTTGGTGGGCTTTCAATGGATGTCAAGGCGCAGGGCTTCCCCTTTTCCCCCCTCTTTCTTCCAGACACCCCACCCACCCTGCCGCTTGGGGCCTCATATTCAAGGTTGCGTACGGTCTCAAGAGATGTAAGTCCGCCCCTATTCACGGGCTTTGAAGACTTTAGTAGGGTTTAAAAAACATCTATCTTACTGTTTTAAACTTCCTTGCTTAAATTTGTTGAGGCAAAATTTGATTCTTCTAGAGAAATAACGTAATTAGCTCCTACGCCAGAAGCGCCGTGTAAAAAGACGCCGGACGCCTCGTCGGCAAACCTAACCAATCAGAGTGGACGCCTCCTTCGCCTCCGTGGACTCTTTGGTGTAGCGTGCAATTTGGCAGCGTTGTATTTTTGTATTTAATACCATGTAAAAGGTCGAATGCGAGGGTTTTCACCGAACACCCAATACTTCGATATTTTTCATGGCTTTAATTGGACGAACTACAACGTTACCAAATTGCACGCTACGCTACTGCGTGGACTCTAGCTTTCTTCTTCTTCATTCTTCACATGATGACGACTCTTTCATATACAGGGACTCTAGTTGTTACTTATTCAAAGTTCAACAATAATTTTAAATTATATTCACGCACCACAAACCCAGTTTCCCAATGCATTGGCTATTCCAGATTTTCTTCCTTGCTTGATATGCACATATAAGAAACATGAGCATGATGGCTTAAATGATCCGATATTTTTCCTCATTCGATGAATTATTTGTCCATGGATCATAGAGTTCTAAGAATAAAATTTTCATTAATAAATTAAAATTATAGGGTTTTAAGGATAACATTTTGACGACTTCAAAGCCGAGTCGTCCACCAGGAAAAAACGAGGTAACAGAATATATTTTTTCGGTAGTTGCATAATGTAAGCCTCGGATAGTTTTCCGCTGACATTCGCGGTCCGCAACCGACCGACGACCCGCACCCCGCAGCTTCACTTTTGAAACCTTTTCGATTCATGCAAAATTTATGAGTTTCCGACTACGGAATTATAGTTATTAAATTATTTCGACGCTAAACTATTATCGAAATCGCACTTTGAGGCTGACTTGATTCATTCATCTCAATACGACCTTGATATGTCTGGAGTTTGGCAGAATGGGACGTAGAGGAGTCACTCTTTTTTTTTTTTTTTTTTAATTTATATCTAAAGGGTAACGGACACGCCGAAGTATTTCAAGACAGTTAAATCAGGTTGATTTAATCATCATACATTTATACTATCTTTAAATTGCATCGTCCGTTCACCAACAAAAAATCAATTGCAAATCAATTCATCTGGGAGTATTATTAAAGTGGGCATAATCCCATCCATTAAAGCTTAGAATGTGATGTATATTGAAATGAGGCGCATTTTCCTTTGAATTTTCTACGGGGGGGGGGGGGAACCACCCCTGCGATAGGTGGTTTTTGGAAGAAAGCCGGCGCACACTGGACGAAAACGTCCTTGTGCCCGGACATGGCTGGTTTCGCGCTCCTATCTTTGTTTTTTCGAGTTGTTTTGGCTATTTTTCTTTAAAACCGACATCCTTTTAACTTATTTTCATTTTTTATTATTTTTTTTTTTTTTTTTTTTTTTTTTTTTTTTTTATTTTTTTTTAAATTTTTTTTTATTTTTTTTTATTTTTTTTATTTTTTTCAAATTTTTTTGTGTGTTTTCCACAAGAATCACCCTATATAATGTGTTTTTCGACTGTAGAAACAATCGCATTTTTATTTTCAGTAGTGTATTTCGTGTCCGACCCTCACCCATTGACTCGCTCCAATGTGCGCCGCGTCGTGCTATTACACGATTATTTCTCGTATCCGCAGTTTATCGCAGCTAAAAATCATTGAGGTGGCTTTTCCAAGTTGTAATAAACACTACTAGCTCAAAGTTCACATTAAATAAGATTAAACAGCCTGTTGAAACTGTATTTTAATTTTTTTAAACCTTCAAATGTTAAATTTGAACAAAAACCATCACTACATACATCTATATTTGCATGATTTTAAAAAACTATAGGTCGAAAATTATCTCCATGCAATGGTGAAAATGACTATTGTATCGTCGTTTGTTGAAAAAAAGATTAACACATCTTTTTAAGGCAAAATAAAACACGAAATTTTAGCGTCAAAATTTCAAACCGCACCAAGAACCCGTTATTCGACAATGGTGAGGTATAGTGCTGGCTCGAGGAAAAAAAAACAATGTCAGGAAAGTTACAATTGGGTTCTAAAATACTACTTTTTGTCAAAAAGTTGAGGTTTTCTGCAGATTGACTTGACCCCCCATGTCCGAGCATAAGGGTATTTTCGTCCAGTGTGCGGCGATGAGATAGACGAACCATTCTGGATTGAACTCTAACAAAAGTTACTATTAAAAAAAAAATAAAAAAATAAAAATGAGAATACATTTTATTGGTATCGCCTTCAATTCACAGTGTATGCAAAAATCATACCGTCACGCCGGAATAGTTAACTACCTCAGGAGCAGCAGGTTGTCACGACAAGAACTGCAGGTAGTTAACTATTCCTACTTACCTGTATCGTTATTGCATACACTCTGAAATGAAGGCGACTCGCAACTCCATGCCTTGATTTACGTTTGGTCTGTTTATTCAACTTCTTTCCGATTACTTACTCAAGATCCAAGAGCCGATTGGTTACGCGATAGTACCTTTTACGCGACGCAAATTACAATTCTATTACCTTGTACTTGGTGACCTAGAGAAATTCAGATTTTGAATCTGGCTACATTTTTCTGGTAAACTAGTACTTAATCTTGTTAAATATTGAGATTGTTTCTTTCCAAAAGAGTTGCTGAGAAAGACTTTCTGAGTTGAATAAAATGGTAAACTCCGATTAAATACGTTCTCTGGTATTTAAATTTAATATGTAGGTACTCATGAATTTGACCTGTAAACCAACGAAAACGAACAAAAATGTGCAATGGACGAACCAAACTTTTTTTTTTAGGACCAAAAAAAAAAATAAAAATAAAAAAATAAATAAATAAATAAATAAATAAATAAATAAATAAAAAAAAATGGACTAATATTACAGGTCAAAAGACATACTCTGAACCTAAAAATAATTGGACTATAAACTCTTGGACGTTCCAGTAGAGGACGAAAATAATGAGTGGACCAATTGAACATGCTCATGCGAAAACGTCCGATGTCCAAAATATTTTTAATGAGAAGACAAATATAAAAAAAATAAAAAAAATTCGCAAATTAAAAAATAAAAAATTAAGGAAAACTGATAAGACAAGGGAAATATGAGCAAGAAGTCGGGGAAAATTTCTGATCAGGATTTATACAGACGCAGTGTCTTTTTTAAGAGTGATGTGCGCTCACTAAGTCGAGTATAAATGAAATGGACAACGGACGTTTTCGCATGAACCTGCTCAATTGTTCTACAGGACGAAAATCGATAGGACGACTTATCAAGGACTATAAATGTCGCGGACGAATAAAAAAAGAAGGAGTCAGCTAGAAAAAGGATGTGATAATGAGTAAGAAAAGGAGGATAAGAGGATGGTTAAGGAAAGGAGTTTACCTATCAACTGGAGTTGATTTTGAGATGACAGTGGCCAGATTGATTTTTCACAAGGGCGCCCATTGGAGCTGGGGGGGCTGCCTTTCCTCAGAAATAGGAACTTCTGAATGAGACATATGATGACCACGTGCACTATTCTATGATAGTTATAGTTGTTGGGGATTTTATAACAAACCCCCCCCCCCCCCCCACACAATGAAATTGAATTATTGGGCCAACCCTATTTGGATTTGGACAAGTGAGCTTCCATGATTTAGCGAGGTGGACTGTTCGTAAGTAAATTGATAAATGATATGCTTCCATACAAATAATGCATCGCATTCTTATAGGAAGTACTTACTTGTACGCAATGCTTCCTGACCGATATAATTTACATATTTTTGAACGATCGGGTCTCAGAAATATTAAAGGTTATACTGCATGCAACGTAGGTAAAATATATTTGCAACATCGACACCAAGTTATGTTCATGTAGCGAAACGCATTAAATCGACAGGAAGATAAAGGTCGAATAATTCACTAAAGAGCTATTTTTTTTCTTTTATTCATTTTTATCAATAATAATGTCCTTTATTTTATTACTTATGTTACTCACATTATTACTTTACATCAGAATTTTACGAGTCAATTCCACATCGCTACGTTTTAGGAGAACTTTAAAGTTTGACTAGACAACCTTGGTCGATAAAAGCTTGGCAAAGATTGTTCGCGAAGCAAGTGTGGAGCTCTCCTCTCCAAATTCGTACATGATCAGTGATCACATCGATTACAATAAAATATACCCATCTCAATCAGGAACATCTTCTTCCGCCTGATTTTCATGCATGTGATGATTTATTTATCTTTCTGGTTTGGTTATTCACTAGAGCTGCCGTTTTGCGTATAATTTATGACATTTTTCACTTCACCGATGATTCCACCGGTTGAGAAAAGATTACACAGTTATATGACTGTAATCCACGAAAATACTCACATCTGTAATCTTTTCTCAACCGGTGGAGTCTTCGATGACATTAAAAAACTTGCAGATATTTTAATAACTAAACGGCGATTGCACCGATGAAGAAAATATTACAGATCAGCGTATTTTCGTGCATCACAGTCATACACTGGACTGAACTATGTAATCTTTTCTCAACCGGTAGAATCATCGGTGAATTGAAAAAATGTCACTAATTATACGCAAAACCGCAGTTCTATCACCGCACTCTTGTGCGGGAGACTTGTAAGTTTTAACCTTTGACATTTGAATCAAGAATCAAAATATATAACAGGTACGTTTTTTTTTTTTTCATTATTATCATTTTTGTTATTATTTCTTCGAGCGACTATTAGTTTTTTTTCCTCTCGTGTTTTAAGATATTTCGAGTTAATCATTAGAATATAAACAAATAACTTATCACCAAGGATTTTCAATTAAAATTAGGCGCGATCGAAAGTTTGTTGGGCGAAACAAAGAGATTCGTCAAAAAGCAAATTATGATTTCAAATCTTATTAGCTTGAAGCGAACCGCTAAAATACTTGACCGCCTTATGGGTCATTCTACAGGAAAGTGGACATGATATGCAAAAATTGAAATTGATTTTCAACTAGTGGTAAAGCCTTTATCTGATGCCAAATTACTTCTACTTTCTGGAAATACGTGGTTCATTGGGTTTTTTTCTGTTTAAACTCTCATTTTTAGCATGTTTTAGTGACTTTAACTTTTCAGAAATTAATCTAGTCAATCATTGCAAAGTTGGCATTAGTGTTCCTGGATTCCCTCCATGTGAAACTTATGAGTCATGTTGACAAATTAACAATGAATATATAATAAGTCATCCCAGAAACTTTCAATTTTGAAAAGTGAGTAGAATATGTTTTATTGAACTTTAAAGTTAAGAACTTCTGTGTCCCACCCGTTACACGAAAACATCGATTTTTCAATCTGTACTTCTTAATTTTTGGCACAGATACCTAATTTTTTTTTCCAATGTTAGTTTATCATGTCCTATGTCTGTGAATTTTTATCTTGTCTGGCTTACTCATAATCGATGATCATTTCTCTGTCCCACCCGTTACAAGGGTGGTAACGGGTGGGATACATATGGGTGGGACACTTGGCACTGGCCTTGAAGTAATTCAGTAAAAGTTAGGAGTTAGGCATTGGGGAGTTCCTAAGTCTATAGTTAACTATCACAACCAATAACTTTAGTTTCTAAACCAGTCAATAGTCTCTTCTTTGTTGGTTTTTAAGAACCTTGAAAGTACTCGTCCGCGATGTTTTTCAAAGATTGCGTTATTTGAAGTGAGGTCACCTGATATAATAGTCACAGAGCATGTGTGCACGATCACCATACATGTATCAGCACAATCAGCATGCTGATATGATGGTACCTACTAGCATTCCAGTTCTTAGCATATACTGGATCTGAAGTCCCCCCCCTCCCCCTAAAGCCTAACTTTTACTGAAGTACTTAAAGGCCAGTACCAAGTGTCCCACCCATGTAACGGGTGGGACAGAGAAATGATCATCGATTATGAGTAAGCCAGACAAAATAAAAATTCACAAAAATTCACAGACATAGGACATGATAAACTAACATTGGAAAAAAAAATTAGGTATCTATGCCAAAAATTAAGAAGTGCAGATTGAAAAATCGACGTTTTCGTGTAACGGGTGGGACACAGAAGTTCTTATAACTTTAAAATTTAATAAAACAGATTCTACTCACTTTTCAAAATTGAAACTTTCTGGGATGACTTATTATATATTCATTGTTAATTTGTCAACATAGATAACTTGTAAGTTTCACATGGAGGGAATCCAGGAACAGTGATACCAACTTTGCAATGACTGTCTGGGAAACTTTTAAAGTTATTTATTATAACCAGCTAAGAATCTCCTTTCTTAAAATTTTTTTGTACCATTAAAGTTATAGTTTTCATTTGAAGTTTAATAAAAGTTTATGTTTTGCCACTTTCATTGATTAGTTCTCTCTCATTCTTTATCATGGATGAGTTAAAGATTTGAAAGTCAAAAGATATTTCCCGTAATTCGTAAACATAAAATTACTCTACTAAAATAAAGAAAATCACTAAAATTAGTGTCTAGCAGTCTTGTTTTGCATTAAAATGCAACCAGAGACGAAATTATTATCTTAAATATCTAATAAGGGCAAAGGTGTTGATGTTACATCAGGTTTGATGTGCATTTTCAATGACGAAATCGCACGTGTCCCACCCGTTACAAAAACCTGTCCCATCCGTTACACTACATTTTAATTTTGTTAGAGAAAACTAACTTACTAAATGAAAAAAGCTTTATGTAGGATCAAAGCTTATACTCTCACCTTTAACTTATATTTTTTCCAAATTTTTATCTCTTCAAAACTCACAGAGTTTCAACTTTTTCTGAAGTGATTCAAAAACCTTGTCCATTTTCTGTCCCACCCGTTACACCCTTATTTTGCTTTTTTCTCGGCTTTGGATAGACTTTTTCTAAATTTCGAAAATTCTATCACTATCTAAATGTTGAGAGCTTTCTTTTGATGGGATCGTTTTTTCATTTAAATGATTAGAAAGTTGAAACAAATTACTTCAAAGCCGTCTGAATGTCCCACCCGTTACAAAATAATGACCCTTATTGTAGACCTGGCGTCCCTCTCAATATACTCTCCTTTAATCTAATTTATTTTGACTTATTGCTAGCCTCTTTTTTTCTCTTCTACTGTTGACTTAACCCTTTCAGACCTGGAGTCCATTCCAATTGACATTGGAATAACACGAAGTCTTATGGAAAACATAAGAAAAACAATATGCGCATTAATTTAGATGAGGAGACAACGCTCAGATCAACCATGTTCGTCAAAAATCCGTTTCTGAACAAAAATAATTTCAGGTCTGGAAGGGTTAATCATCTCGTAATATTAAGACACTTCCCCCTCCTCCACCTTCTAATGATAGGTTTGGAATTGAGCCTTCTTCGGACAAAGGCGGACCCAGGAATTGGTAATTCTTTCTCTATGGCCATCATTTTTACACGTGTGTTAGAAAAGGATAAAAAAGGGGGCTAAAATCACATGATAACTGATTCTTCTACCCTACTCTAACGCACATATTCAAATGGGCCGAGACAGTGAAAAGCAATGGGCCTGTTGCAAACTTTTGCTACAACAATTAAGAGAGTTTAATCTAATGTAAAATCGCCTGAAAAATCTATGGATGGCATCGGAAAGTCATAAAATGCAATAATAAACTCACAAGAGGCGTTCAATGAAATCCAAGATGGCGGAGAAATATCGAGCAATTTGTATGCATGCACCACGAACATCCAAGGATAGCCAACCTCACAATATAAATCACAACCAATCACAACGTAAACAAACACATAACCTCTGCCTCCAATGAGGTTGTCAAAGTTGGCCATCCTTGGATGTTCGTGGTGCATGCATACAAATTGCTCGATATTTCTCCGCCATCTTGGATTTTATTAAACGCCTCTTGTGAGTTTATTATTGCATTTTGTGACTTTCTGATGCCACCAATGACCTTTTCAGGCGATTTTACAGTAGATTAAACACTCTTAATCGGTGTAGCAAAAGTTTGCAACAGACCCATTGCATTTCCTGAATCCGCCTACTATGTCTCCAGATTTAGTTTTGTCGGCTAACCCGTGTGATCATCCGCCGAAACTTGTCATCGAAGAAATTCTGAAATTGCCATTTAAACGACTAAAAAGCTCATGAGGTCCAAAAACAGTATCATAGTCAGAGTTGCCAATAGTGGCTAGATTCGACCACTCGTGGACTATTTTGATGAGAATTTAGCCACGCTCTCGGTATTGCGGTTGCGGCTCCTCCGCATCCTCCCATCCCTATCCACAGCGTAGCTATAGTAACCAACTCGAAAACTGTCCACGCGTGGCTATTCCACCCCGTCCAAACCTGGCAACACTGATCATAGTGAGTACATTTTGAGCGTGCTACTAAAATTAAAACAGAACAGAATATA
Source organism: Trialeurodes vaporariorum (assembly GCA_011764245.1). Taxonomy (NCBI): domain Eukaryota; kingdom Metazoa; phylum Arthropoda; class Insecta; order Hemiptera; family Aleyrodidae; genus Trialeurodes; species Trialeurodes vaporariorum. Next base: position 5,356,589 of record VMOF01000379.1, read on the forward strand.
TTTACGTAAAAAAATAATCAAAATCGTCAATCCGATAGCAAAGCAAAATACGGTTATATTAACGCTATGAACCATAAAGTAGGCCTCTTTAACGACATAACTGTCCGCGAAACGCACTAAACATCAGTGTTCGTTTTAACTAAATTTTGATGTATTTCAATGAATTTTCTTGTAAATTACATTAAAATTGTGCTAATCCTCAGTATTTGGGACGCTAATTTCAAAAATTGTATCATTTTTTACTTAACTCGTCCCGATTTTACGCATATTCCACTTTTAAAAAATGTTCGTGATAAAGTTTAAATTGTGGAAAATCTAGAATATTTCGATCAAAACTAAGGCCAAATTCGAACTCGGCAGGTCAATTTACTCCGAAGCACACTCTAATTGCTCTAAAGCAGGTCTAATTATAAGAAGAAAAAAAAAACCCATGTTTGTGTCTAGGGACCCATGTTTTGTGTACATTGGGGGGTGGACATCTATGTCGTTAAAGCGTATAAGAATCATGAACCATATGCCTATAGGCGCCGATATAATGGAGCTGTTGCAAACTTTTGCTACAGGCTTATTGATAGTTGATTATGGGGTAATACCCTGTAAAAATAACGATTAGCGCACTAAAAAATCACGAAATCCACTCCTAAACTCACAAAATGCTTTTAAACGCGAGACCGTAATGGCGGCCGGGGCCGCGGTTTGCATTGGGTTTCCCTATCTTCAATCAGTGCCATCTACAGGAGGTAGTCTCGCAACACCACACAAGAAGAAGAAGAAGCACACAATTGCCATAAGAAAACCGCGGCCTCGGCCGCCATTACGGTCTCGCGTTTAAAAGCATTTTGTGAGTTTAGGAGTGGATTTCGTGATTTTTTAGTGCGCTAATCGTTATTTTTACAGGGTATTACCCCATAATCAACTATTAATAAGCCTGTAGCAAAAGTTTGCAACAGCTCCATTGTCTGCTTGAGAGTATATGGTCAAATTCACTAAAGAATGGTAAACGCCACTTAACTTGAAAAGTTATAGTAAACTGGTTATTTTGCTCTACCCAATAGAAGGTACTCTTGTCAAAATTATCTGTGGGCATGGTTGTGGTTAATAGCAGGTATACTAACTGTGCTTGTCTTTTCCGCGAATAAGCAGGAAAAATCAAAACTTGTGGAATTTTTTCGAAGCAACAGAATTTTTAATGCTGGCGATTTTTTTTTTTTTTTTTTTTTTCTTTTTCCAAGCAACAGAATTGTAAATTCTAGCGCGTAAAAGTGTACACTTAGACTACATATTATTTATACTCGTTTCAAAATCAAGGACGAGCAGTTTTGCCCAACTCCAAATATACACCTATATGTATATTATTGTTTATACTTTAAACGAGACGTAAATGTAAACTATTTTGACCCATTCATTTAAACTACTCGGCAGCAGCAGCGGTTCGTGCAATGTGGCAACAATGGACCTAGTAGTATCGATCTTTTTGCATACGTTCAAATGGCAAAAGTGTACGGTTGCCAGATTGCACGAGCCGCCACTGCTCGGCAGAGGTTCAGATCTTAGATGCTCAGAGACTGCGAACCTTGTTACCCTGGAGGAAGAAGAGTATTAAAAAGATGCATAATATAACAGTGATGAGAAAAATTTATTATTATTATTATTATTATTATTTTTTTATTTATTTTTTTTTTACGATCTTTTCCTCTTTTTCATATTTGCAAATTCCTCAACAAAGACTAAATGAATTTTAATTCAACTGCGGTCGTTTAGCGCCAGACGATAGTCTCCGTCTGTAAACGCATTATGTAGATCTTAAACGACTTTAAGACGGACTTAGTTCGGACTTAGTTGAGATTTAGTACCGCAATTTCTCTCGTATAATACGCGTGTATGTTCATCCATATCTCTCAGCTCAGCAGGCAGGCAAAGTCAAAAAGTATCTCCGAGCCAAGTAATTTTAAAATCCTCCGCCATCGCTCGACCGGCAGTTTGATGATAGAAGGGGTCATGACCTAAGAAAGTATGTACTTTGTTAAAAAAAAAAAAGAAAAAGAAAAAAACAAAAACAAAAAGATACCGTGTTTTTGAATTATTATCTTTACTTATTTGTTGAGTATGTCTCATTTTCCGCTGTGATTTTTGAAAAAGGAATGAGTAGATTTTTTTTTTTTTTTTTTTTTTTTTTTTTTTTTTTTTTTTTTTTTTTTTTTTTTTATATACTACATCGTTCATAGTTTAAACAAATTAATACTGTGTTCCCCAATTAGCAAACATGGAATAATAAATTAGGGGGACATTTCATGCATTCATGTAATATATGATATAAATTAGGGGCATTGGTTATGGACCTGTATGGGCCGCTTTCACCAGGGTAGGCTGAAAGTTCTGAAAGATGGAGTATCGCATTTTGATACCAGAACCATTTTGCGAGCTTTGATGGTACTTTCAGCTTTAATTTTGCAGTTATTGGAAAGATATTTCTTAGCAGATGACACCCTGGTAAAAATGACGACTATACGACTATTCCAAAAACGACTATAAACATAGTTGCCGACTATAATCTATAGTTGGCCAACTATGGATTATAGTTGGCCAACTATGTTTATAGTCGTTTTTAGAACGGTTATAGTCGTCATTTTTACCAGGGTATATCTAGTACTCCAGCCTCCTTTATCTTAACTTTAAATTACTTTCGGCCAATTATTTAACAGCAATCGAACAGTAGCGCTCTGGTTTGACAGAAATCGGCACTCAGCGCTGATGATTCACCCTGAGCTTTGAATTTAACTTGCAGTTAATGAAATTAGCTTGAAGTTAAGTTGCATCGAAATCCTTGAGCCCATTGGCGGATCCAGCAATTTGACAACAGTGTATTCTCCCCATTTGATTGCATGAGAAATATCTAATCGATTTGTCTAGGGGCTGTAGAACCTCCAAGGATCGATTGTTGACCATTCATTCAAATGAGAGGAATGCGCAGTTGCCAGATTGCTGGACCCACCTATATGCTCGAGCCTCTAGTAGAGCTCATTTCAGAAGTGTAGGCGCACCTAAACAATAATCTTCGGCGTATTTTCAACTTTTGTTAGTTTAAATCAAAACAAAACTTGCCCACAACTAAATTATTTTGCTTTTAAAGTGTCCGTTATTGAAAAGTGAACACTCGAACTCATTTTCTTTCATTTTTGTTATGTTCACACAGAACACCTTGTATTACATTGATTGCACAAGGGTGCACTCTTTAAAGGAAGGATTTAACAAACACATTTCTTGGTTAGAGATTTTACATCTATTTACCGATACTTCATTTATACAATTTTACTTTAGACATTTCTGGCTTCGCACTGTGCACACCACTGCGACTACACAACCTGCTGTGTGCAGTGTTGCCAACATGACATACATTACAATTTTCATTGAGTAATATCATGAATAATGTTGTCAAATTCCAAAGATTATCGGTCTAGGTGCGCCTATACTTCTGAAACTACCTCTAGATCCTCGGAAATGCACCGTTACGTCAACGCGCATCTTACGAAACCGGCCAGGGCATTGAGAGAGCCTTCCATAGGTGCAGTTTATTCTCTCCAGCCCAAAGCGGAAACGTATGGTTTAAGGAGTTTCCCGTGTCTCCGGATGCGCGTGCCCATGCGCAGAGCGGTGAACGGTGTCGTCTTCGAAAACAATGTGATTAATCAGCAATGAAGCATCTGCGCGGAGGCGCAGAGTCATCAGGTGACGTTAACTGTACTTCGTAAGTACAAGTCTGCGCTGTGGGGGAGGGGGAAGGAGGAGAAAAGAGGAGATCAGCGAACTCTGACGGTGGTGAAGTGACTTACGTCTCTCGTACTCCTGCCTGAGAGCTGAGTTCAACAGCTCATGAAGAAAGAGGGTGACCGACTGCAACTTGCGAGTGTCCGACTGCGACTGTCCGACCTCTCCATACAAAACGAAACAAAAAGTTAACTCTCTCGGAAGACATCGCGACTGGGTTGGGCCCGGCTGAAATAGGGAATCTGTGTCGGCCGCGCGGCCACGCGCTGCGCACACTCCTTTGACTCATAGAAAGATAAGGACAAAAACCAGAGCTGCCGTTTCGCGTATACATCAGTAGTACTTTTCAATTCACCGATGATCCCACCGGTTGAGAAAAGATTACACCAGCGGTTCCTAACCGGTGGTCTGTAGACCAAGTTTTGGTGGTCCGCGAAGACTTTTCCGAATTTTTCCCGTTTTTTTTTTTTTTTTTTTTTTTTTTTTTTTTTCCCGCCCGAAAGTGGAAACGTTGAATTGGTGACCAATAATTTTTTATGCAGCAAAAGAAAATTAAGTTATCATCAGAACGAGTCATAATCTAAATTTTTATAAGTTTATAATTTAATTCCTCCTTCGAGGTTTTCATTTTTCGGTTTTTAAATTCAAAATTTATTTCAACATTGAAAGTTTTCGATTGTTGTTTTTGTTCAATAATTAATTGTCTCAGCGGTTCCCAACCGGTGGCTGTATTTAAAATAGCAGGATAGGTTAGTTTTTATTTCCTCCCTAAATTGTCAAAGAAAGAAAGAAAAAAAGGTAATCGATTGTTCATTTTTTCAAGTTGGTGGTCCGCGGCTTCCACCGATCGTCCGATTGGTGGTCCGCGACCAAAAGAGGTTGGAACCGCTGGATTACACATTTCAGCTCAGTGTTTGACTATACTGCAGCACGAAAACATTCTGATCGGTAATCTTTTGTTTTAATCAGCGCAATCGCTGTTGGATTATTGAAATATCCGGAAGTTTTTTAAAGTTACCGACGACTCCTCCGGTTGAGAAAATATTACAGATTTGAGTATTTTCGTGCATTATAGCCCTGCACAGAACTGCACTGTGTAATCTTTTCTCAACCGGCGGAATCATCATCGGTGAATTGTAAAATACCGCTGATTACACGCATGACGGCAGCTCTGACAAAAACAGATACACATCAAACACAACAATTTCTAAGTAGGCCTCTTTAACGACATCACTGTCCGCGAAAGCACCAAACATCAGTGTTTTTTTAAACTAAATTTCAATGTTTTTCAATGAATTTTCTTGTTACATACATTAATAGTGTGTTAATCAATAGTATTTGGGGCGCTGATTTCAAAAATGATATCATTTTCTACTTAACTCGTCCCGATTTTACGCATATTCTACTTTTAAAAAATTTTCGTGATAAAGTTTAAATTGTGGAAAATTTAGAATATTTCGATCAAAACTAAGGCCAAATTCGAACTCGGCAGGTCAATTACCATCGGAATTGTCAATGTCTACGCGAATTGAGGTCCAATTATGAGAAAAAAGCCCACATGTTTGTGTCTAGGGACCCTTGTTTTGTATTCATTGGGGGCGGACACCTATGTCGTTAAAGCGTAAAAATCACAATTTCTGGACACGGGGCCCTTGTAAACGGGGCGCTATGCACAGAAAGAAAAAAAAAACGGGAAAAAAAGAACTTGGTGGCGCTAACAACAAAACCTCTGGTTTCGCTCAAAATTGGTTCATTTCAGCATACGGTCGTCCAGCTGATTGTTAACATTTTTTTAAAAATTTGGAAGTAGAAAAATGCTTTGTTTTGGGGTTGTCCACTTTTAAAAATAAATGGCAGATAACTACAAACATCAGATAAAAACGTTTGTTTTATATCTCAAAATAGATCGAGTAAATTAAATTCTATTACGACGTGAGTGGAGAAAAACGGTCTTCTGAAAATGGCCAGAGTTCCAATAAAAAGTTCCCGATAAGAAATTCTAACTGTTCTCTAGAGAATTCTGGTGTTTTCAAGAAGAATTCTGGCATTTTTCATTCGATTATAAACGGTTTAAGTGCGAACTCTACTAAAAATTTGTCATTGGTGACTAATGAAAATGTCATTGGCCGCAAGTGAATTTCAATGGTAGCCAGCGAATTTCAATGGCCGCCAATGAAATTTACACTGACTGCCAATGATTCCATTGGCCACCAATGCAAAGCATTGACGGTCAGTGTCCCAATTATCCATGTATTTCATTGGCCACCAATGAAAAATTTTTAGCAGGGAAGTTAACGGTTAGCCAACAACCGCAACAATGCACTCATCGGTCGCAATCGGTTGTGATAAAACTCGCGTAGCGTTCCAAACTATCTCACTCACTCTCCCGTGACCCCCATGTATATATCCATCTCTTTCTATAGTTTCGAAATTCGTATACAGGGCCTTGTTTTACGACTTATTATTATCAAAATAGCATTAGAAATGTCTCTAGGAATTTATTTCAGCCAAAAAATTTCACGAAAGATGTCTCTAAATAAGATTTTTGAAATTAGAGTGAGATATGGCAGTATAAATGGGGGTTACGTGAGAGCGAGAGAGACAAACTGTCTTTGTTTGGAACGCTCATCACCGGATGCCACCATTACTGAAACCCTCAATTCTGATCAAATATAGCAAAGAAATCTGGTCAATAATGGAAGGCTTTATGAACAAAATGGCCAGCATTCCACTTAAAAATACAATAATTATCCTGAAAACTGCCAGAACTCCTCTGAGTTTTTTTTTTTTTTTTATTTTTTTTTATTAAGAATTTTGTGGCCATCTTCAGCGGACATTTTTTCTCCGTGTGGCTCTTCTAAAGGAGTCTCTCCACTTGCGAATTTAAAAGCTCGAATTGACTGTGCTTGAGCCAATGGGCTTCTTTGTTGTCGATACCTACATTTGACTCGACCTATCGACTTCAAGGCAGCTCATTGAGCTAATCAGTTTATTCGCGCTTTTAAATTCGCAGGTGGAGAGAGACCCCTTAAGACATTGTAAAGACAGAAACTGTTCTGAAATAAATAAAAGTGCAAACATTTCTTTACTATCCCAAAAAATATATTTTGTGATCCGGAGTGCGGCGTGTAAAGCCACGCTTGTATATGTATACATATACTGCAGATTCGTGAGGCGCGCGGGCGCGCCGCGCCAAGTGCCGGTCGCCTGCGTTACTGTATACTGGATGCAGTTCTGTTGATGTCTTATGCAATGAGAACAAGGGGCCACATGCATGGTTCCTAATAGCGCTGTAGTGTCACGCTGCAGCAGTGCAAGTCGTGGCAGACGCTGAATTCACCTCCGTCCAGTGTTGCCAGATGGAGGGTAAAAAGCCGTATCATCCCCATTTAAATCAATGTAAAGCGTGCGGCTTTTGCACCCCAATCTGGCAACACTCTAGCACAGTGGGGAGAGTCAATGGGAGAGGGTGGACAATGGACATGGCGTTGTCGACTTTAAACAGAGTTGCCAGATTGGGGTGAAAAAGCCGTACGTTTTACATTGATTTCAATGAGGACGACACGGCTTTTTACCCTCAATCTGGCAACACTGACTTTAAATGCGTATATCTTTGTTACTACGCAACGTAGATATGTGAAAATGGTTCCATTGATTTTATTGTAAAATTTCTTTTAAGAATCGCTATATGTAGTTTGTTTTTCGCCGGTAACAACATTAAAATTTGCATTTTTGGTCATATATTTACTGTCCGACCCTTCGCATTGACTTGCTCCACTGTGCGTCGTAAAGACTTGAGACGACCGACACGGACGCGCTTCGAAGCCTCGAAGGGTCTCAGCACTCTCGATGCACATTAAGTGGAGCCCAGAGATTTCCGGACCAAAGAGATTTTATTTAAGAAAGTGGGAAAACTCTCTCTCTGGATTTTCTTTTTTTCGAGAAGAATATGTGTAAAATTGATTTTTTTTTTTTTTTTTTTTTTTTTTTTTTTTTTTTTTTTTTCACATAAAGTGGGTCAGCTAAATGAGTTTTAAAAACTGATTTTGGTGCTTTGGAATCTTCTTTTAGATTTTGTCGGAAACAACAGTTGAACAGTGGTGGCAGTGTGCATTCTGGCAATGTTGCATTTAGTCCATTTAAAGTCATGAAAAAGGTCGAAATATTTGGAAAGCACAGCGCACTCCCTCGAAGCGATATTTTGCGTGGGTTTAAATGAACGGTATTCAAAGTTGCCAGATTGCAAGGGCTGATTCCAACGACAAAAGGCCTTGTTGAGCCGTATTTAGACGTTCACATCGGAACTTCAAAAATAGCGTCAATTAGGGCATTTGATCGTAGCGCCGATTATCAATCGTCCCGATTGAAGAAACCATGCGCCGTGCTGCCAGATATGCGAAAAAAAAGGTATACGCATTTCCCATATGATTCAATGTGCGTATTTTTTTTTTAGCCAGATATGGCAGCACTGATACTATGAACCATTTACAATTAACAACTATTCGGAATATATTTCCACGGGAAGATACAGCATAGGTGTAATAATATAATCACCAATAATTCTTGGTGATATCACCTAATTTAGGAGGCAATGGGTCTGTTGCAAATTTTTGCTACAGCGACATTAAGTGTTTAATCCAATGTAAAATCGCCTGAAAAGTCCATTGGTGGCATCATAAAGTCATGAAATACAATATTAAACTCACAAGAGGCGTTTAATGAAATCCAAGATGGCGGCAAAATATCGAGGAATCTGAATGTATGCACCGTGATCATCCAAGGATTGCCAACTTTGACAACCTCACTGGAGGTTGAGGTTATGTGTTTGTTTACGTTGTGATTGGTTGTGATGGATATTGTGAGGTTGGCTATCCTTAAATGTTTGTGGTGCATGCATATAGATTGCTCGATATTTTGCCGCCATCTTGGATTTCATTAAACGCCTCTTGTGAGTTTATTATTGCATTTCATGGCTTTCTGATGCCACCATTGGATTTTTCAGGCGATGTTACAATAGATTATACACTCTTAATTGTTGTAGCAAAAGTTTGCAACAGACCCATTGGAACAAGATCACCTGAACTTTGGTGACCAGTTTTGCCAGAGCTTTTCACGGGAATACTAATACTGATGATTGTTCGTGGGATGTGGGACGTCTTCTGATGGTTGTTGATTGTAATGAGCCTATCCAATTGTTGATCTGATGAGAGAGGTCTCCTCTTTTCTCCGCTCATCATTGCGGGGCAGTTGCAAGGGTCTAAAATTCGGTATTTTTTTTTTTTTTTTTTTTTTTTTTTTTTTTTTTTTTTTTTTTTTTTTTTTATTTATTTATTTATTTATACGAAGAAAATGAAAGTATTTGATGAGTAAAGCATCTAAGAACAAAGGTTCCTTTGGTTTTTCTGAAGTGTCTCGCGTTTTGGAGCTACACTCGGATAAAGATGCAAAAAAAAAAAAAAATAAGTGAGTTGTGAAGTTACAATGCGGAGTTCCCATTTAAAATCTTAAGATCAAAATGTATCAGGGGCGTGCCGCGGTTTCCAGAGGGGGGGGGGCAATAATGAAATTTTGCCCGCCCTCCGCGAATAAAATTATAGGTAAATTTGATTACCTTTTTTTGGGGGGGGGGGGTTGTTTACCCTGATTTTGCCGCCCTTGGAGAGTGTGCCCCGGGCAAGAGTACCCTCATGCCCCCCTCCCTTCGTTATACGCCCCTGCAATATATTTTGGGCCGAAGTTGCATCTCCGTAGCAATGAAACCTGGTTAGAAACCAAAGGCATCCTTTTTTTTCTACTCACGGTCTCACCGAGTATTTTCATTTGCTTTCTAAAAAAAACACCAAAATTATTGAGACCCTTGCGACTGCTCCATTGCATCGATTGAAGCCATTGGCGGATACAGGGGGGGGGGTGAAGGGGCGACCGCCCCCCCCGTTCGGCCCAAAAAGTGGGAAAAGAGGGACAGGAAGGGGAAAAGCAGGATCGAAAACAAGAAAAGGGGTCATTTAGAGGCGAAAATTCGAAATTCGCCCCCCCCCCCTTCGCGAGGGCTGGATCCGCCACTGATTGAAGCTTGAAGCTCAAACTGCGATGCTAAACCTTCCTGTGGATAAAAGCGCTTTGACTCATCCAGACAATTCCATTCGCCGGATGAACCAGTGGCTGACTTGTAAAAGGAGCTGTTTCCCAGTGATTCATGCAAAAACCCGTATGAGCCCGAATAACCTGTATGAGGCTGTATGATGACAGAAGGGAATTTCTATAGAAATGTGTACACTCATTTCCTTCTTGAGCAGCGGCTAGCGCATCTATGATCCAGTCTTCGACTCAAGCTGTTTAGAAATATCGGCTTCAACCCAGGAGGCAGGAATACTTATAACTCTAGTTGGGGCCAGAGAAAACATACATACAAGTTGGGGCAAAAAACCATGATGCCAATGTAGAGGGGAAAATATAAATAAATCCTCAGCATGTATACCTATATGGTAGTTCAGAGGAGATCCCAGGTGACCTCTATTTTTCAACATGTATAATGTGCAAAATATGTATAATATTTGCACCCTAATAGATTCTGAGCCATTATTTTTGTTACGGACGTTACATTTTCACTCTTCTAATTGGTATATAACACAATCTGTGTAAAATTATGGTGAACTGTTTAGGGGAAGTTATAAAACTAGATGGTTACTACCTCTCTGTCAATTTTCGTAGCAAAATATTGGTTCATTTTTCAGTTACGTTAAAAAATGAAGTGTTACGGACGTTACAAAAAAGACACCCACTTTTCATGGACCTAATTTCGGTTGCTCTTTTTAAAAGCAATTCTAGTTTTTTTCCAAATCTATTTGAACTGAGTCATTCTTCATACCATCTATTTTTAAGAATCATTTTTGTCTAAAAAAATTTTCCTATGATTTTTTTGAGTTATTGCTCTTTTTTGGTGTTACGGACGTTACACGGCATCTGTTACGGACGTTACTAGGTAACAATGATTGGACAATAGATATGTTTTTACTCATTTTATCTTTACTCAGAGCTGCTTATTCCTATTAAATGACCAGGATTTTATTTTATCTTCAATAGATATGTAAAAATATGCCAAAAACTTTTTTTTTTTTCAATTTAAGTCTAAATCTGAAATTAGTTTATTAAAAATGAAAAAATTTACCGCCCTCCATCTTATACTCAGATTTTCATCTAAATTACAAAAATAAATTATGTAGTGACAAGAAAGGTTGAAAATAACCAACATGCAGCATAAGGAAGAAAAAATAAACTTTATTAAGAACAATAAACTAAATTATTTTGAACAAAATCAAAAACTTAAAATTACGAGGGTGGATTTTAAAGTAAGTTTACCTATTTTTTTTCTTAGAAACTATTAATGTTAGAAAAAAAACAAACCCAGCGTTGGAACGTACATACTCTCAGCTTTTTAATGAGCTCCAGTTTTTCAAATTTGGCTTACGCGTTGCGGAGATATCGTGGATTTTCCACACCCATCTCTCCTTCAAACGTGCCCACCTTTTTAGCCTCACAGAAAACATGAGTTTTAGACTTTGAAAAAGTAAAATGGAGCTATTATTTTATTGAAACAAGTCATAACATTGTTGTGAGGCATCTCACCTCATTTTTTGACATAGTTACCCGCTAGATTCTTGAATTTTTCATAAAAAAAAAAAAAACAAAAAAAAAAAACGTAAAATTCTTTCCACATACTCCTGAACCAGGTGTTGACGCAAGCTGTTAATCCAGCTTCAATTCATGATGGTTGCTCTTTCCTTACTGACCGAAAGTTTGAAGATCGAAACAGATTGGATCATTTTCTCAGTAGTAGAGTAGTCTATTCAGTAAACAACATGCACTCAGATATTATTGAAATGTCTGATCCGGAGATAAGCGCATCGCCTGCCGAAACTCGCAGTCTTCTGTTTCTGTAGCTTGTGAAAAGGTGGGCACATTTGAGGGAAAGACGGATGGGGAAAATCCACGATATCTCCGCAACGCATTGGCAAAAATTTGAAAAACTAAAGCTCGTTAGAAAGCTGAAAGTACGCACGTTTCAACATTGGTTTTGTTTTTTTTTCTAGCATTGATATTTTCTGAGAAAAAAAATAGGTAAACTTACTTTAAAATCCACCCTCGTAAAGTAACGGCCCCAATAAACCCTGTATAAAAATAAACATAAAATAATAACACAATTTGAGAATCTTGAAGTGGTAATTGAATTTTTACTTAAATTACACATCTGAGGAGCATCCCAGGTGGTAAAATTTCTCTTCCAGAAGTATACCTACCAGTCATAATAATCTGAAATCAAAATAAATACCTGTCAAACTAAATGTTTTGTTTGAGATGCAAGTAAAAATGCAAAATTATTGACAAAAAATGTGATAATAAATGTAATAAACCAAACCTAACCTAACCTTTGCTTCTTGAAGGCGCACAGTTGCATTTCAGTTATGGAATAATAAGTAAAACAATGGTTATAACGTCCGTAACTGATAAAATTAGGTACAAGGTAATGAATGTAACGTCCGTAACGTTACGGACGTTACAAAATGTAATGTGCAATAAAATGGTCCCTAAGATATCTGTGAAAAAAGTGATCCACCTGGCATGACATAAACATCATGAATGTTTCTTTCACCAAAAATTAATTTAATATACCTACTCAAAAGGAAAATACACTGATTTTTGTTACTTTCCTGTTACGGACGTTACATTTAGAAGCAAGTGGGAATAATTATTAAAATATAGTTTAAAACTTACCCACTTTCTTAGCTGTTAAAGGAAGATGTTATTAATGATCTAACCTCACTCTTACAATGTGTTTGAAGTTTGGATGATGCAATAATTAGTACAAAACAGTAATGTCAACTTGACTCTAAAATCACTAGAGCAAACACTGCACCAAAAAAAAGCTGAAAAACTAGGGAAAAAAAAGAAAAATTGAGTGAAACAACTTAGTTTTATAAAATTGAAGATATAACTCAATGGAGAGAATAATTTTTTTTTCAGTTAGAATATACTTTTTTTTTTTTGAAAATGTCCCGTTTTAAAATAATGGATCTTCTACAATATGAACTGTCTAAATAATGACGACGTCATTCAATGAAAAAGTTCGTTGAGCGTTCCAAATTATCTCTCTCACTTTCCTGTGACCCCTATATGTAAGTACTGTTATCTCATTCTTGTTACTAAAATCATGTATGTAGGTACGTAGAGACATTTTTTGTGAATTATTTTGGTTTTGTAATGAATTTCTAGAATTATATTACAAGCTATTTTGAGGGGAAATGTCGTGTGAAACAAAGCCCTGTTAGCCCTGTACATACGAATTTAGACAATATAAAGAAAAAGAAGGCAGCTATACATAAGGGTCACGTGAGAGTGAAAAAGATAGTTTCGAACGCTATGCGAGTTTTGTCTTAACTGATTGCGACTGATGACTGATTTGGCTCACCGCTGCGCTGACTTCTGTAACGCCGTACTATACTCTGTTCACGACAAGAAGGCGGGTGAAAATTCAGGTAGTAATGCACTATTTAGCAACAGTGCGGCTATGCGAGCTACTCCAACCCTTCGCGGTGGCCGTTGTTCTCCCGACCTCTCTCTTGGCACGGAGGATTTCCAAGAACTGACAGACTCAACAATTTACACACGTCCAGTAAAAATTGCATACGGTCAAAAATACGAAAAAAAGGACGAAATTTTCGTCCTAAAGGGCCAAAACTCGGCGAAAATAGTCGAGTTTGAATATCGATGACTCTCAGAAATTCGATATTAGACGAAATATCCTGAATTTAATTCGGACTAAAAAATACGAATTTCTTGGAGTCATCAATATTCAAAGGCGACTATTTTCGCCGAGTTTTGGCGTCTTAGGACGAGAATGTCGTCCGTTTCTTCGTAAGTTTGACCGTTTGCAATTTTTACTGGACATGTGTAAATGTTGGAGTCTGTCAGTTCTTGGAAATCCTCCGTGCCAAGAGAGAGGTCGGGAGAACAAGGGCCACTGCGAAGGGTTGGAGTATGTAGCCGGCATAGCCGCACTGTTGCTAAATAGAGCATTACTACCTGAATTTTCACCCGTCTTCTTATCGTGAACAGGGACCAAATAGTGTTGCGTCCTCACGGTCCCGCACGCAGATGATCGGTGAGCACTTACGGGGGGTATAAACTACACACAAATATACTTACGTGCGCACCATCCAACGTCTTTCGGAGGACCGTCAAGCCGTAACACTATTTGGTCCCAGAGTATAAAATCGTCTATTTTTCCTCCCTTGTGGGCAGGGCTGCCGTTTTGCGTATAATCAATGCTATTTTTCAATTCACCGATGATTCCACCGGATGAGAAAAGATTACACAGTTCAGTTCAGTTCATGACTGCAACGAACTAAAATACTCGCATCTATAATCTTTTCTCAACCGGTGGAGTCGTCGATGACTTTAAAAAACTTGCGGATATTTTAATTAATCAACGGAGTTTCCACCGATTAAGGAAAGATTACAGATCAGAGTATTTTCGTGCATTACAGTCATACACTGGACTGAACTGTGTAATCTTTTCTCAATCGGTGGAATCATCGGTGAATAGAAAAATAGCATTGATTATACGCAAAACGGCAGACCTGCTTGTAATTGATGCCGGGTGGTTTCTGTTAGGCGTTTATCATTTATGCTCCTCAAACACGTGGTCTAATAGCTCAACGTTTTACCTTAAAATATTTGGCCCGTGTCACATTTGACCTACAAAAATATTTACTTATGACATGACAGTTATAAATGCATTGTGATCCTTTGACAGCTGACTCAGGTGACGATTCTGATGGTGCTCATAATAACAAAAAGCAATAATATTCTGCAAGTTTTGAGAAAATGGGTCTGTTGCAAACTTTTGCTACAGCGCTATAGAGTGTTCAATCTCACGTAAAATCGCGTGAAAATTCCATTGGTGGCACCAGAAAGTCATAAAATGCAGTATAAAACTCACAAGCGACGTTTAATGAAATCCAAGATGGCGGTAAAATATTGAGCAACCTGTATGCATGCACCACGAACATCCAAGGATAGCCAACCTCACAATGTCGATCGCACCCAATCACAATGTAAATAAACACATAACCCTTGAAGCTGTGAGATTGTCAACGTTGGCAATCCTTGGATGTTAGAGGTGTATGCATACAGATTGCTCGATATTTTACCGCCATCTTGGATTTCATTATACGTCTCTTGTGAGTTTATCATCGCATTTCATGTCTTTCTGATGCCACCAATAGACTTTTCGGGCAATTTTACATACGATGAAACAATCTTTATAGTTGTAGCAAAAGTTTGCAACAGACCCATTACGCAAAGCTTGTTTCCCCCCCCCCCCTTTTATTTTCTTTCTTTTTAAAAAAAAAAAAAAAAATGACAGTGAAATTTCAACTAATGCCAGAAAACGAAATTTCATGATGACTCGTGAACTTTTAAGAACAAGTTGCATTGGCTCCGTCATGTCATTTCTCCGGATCGAGTTTAGTTTTGACACGCAAACTGGCGCCCATGATCTTGAATTGTCGACATTATCGGAGGAAGGACTCGTTAAACTAGACTAGTGCTCATTCGAAAAAGTCCCGAATTCTTAGCAATGAAATTCATAATGAACGAGCTTACTCGATGTTTTATGGGCACCACTCTTGGCAATGTCCGTCAATCGAAGACTCCATTGCGCAAGCGACTAAAAGAGTATGCCGGGCTGGCCATGCCCGAATGAAAACGCCATAACAGACTACCTAGTTCATCACACCGGCGGCGGTTAAACTGATAAAAGTTAAGGTCATTGACCTTAATTCTCTCGCGTTTTATCTCTCCGCTTGTATTTTAGATGAAGAGCAATTAATTATCACACTATCACCAATGAGGAGCGTGTATCGATCAATAATCCATTCGGTTATTCATTGAATGAACGTTTAAAAGAATGTCGAGTTGTCGTAGAATTTGTACAATAAATGAGTTGATAGAAAGAAGTAAACTGAAGGGGTCGATAAAGCAGTGTTGCCAGATTTTGCTGCTTTTTATATGTGTTCTTATGGGAAAAGCCGCAAGATCTGACAACACTGCGATAAAGTAATGATGGAGATGAGAAAGTGTTATTTATTTTTCTCCTCTTGCTTATCATAAGTTGACGCGGATTTTTTCGCATGCTGTAATTTGTATTTGCAATCTTCATTTTTTGCGAGTCAAATTATCATCGTATATAGTGAGTATTGACCAGTGACATGGTGTGCAATTTTGCAACGTTGTGTTTTCTTCATTTAAACCCATGTAAAAGGTCGAATACAAAGGTGCACACCGAACCAGGCCCGTCTCATGGGGGGGGGGGGGGGGACAAGGGACCCACAGGTCCAGGGCCCGGGCGTCAGAGGGGCCCGGCGCGGCAGCCTGACTCTCATTTTCTAAGAATTTCTCTTCTTTCCTAATTTTCAAATGATTTCTCTTCTTTTCCTCAATTTTAAAATTTACGCTTGGAGCTGTTCAAATTTTTTATAACGCATTGGTTTAATTTACAATTACCAATTTGAAATAGCTGAAAATCGCAGTTAGTCAGAGAAATCACGAAAAATTTCTCTTGGGAGAACCTTAAAGCCCCCCATACCTCCCCCCCAGAACCCCTACCCAGGACCCACCAAAAGGGGGCCCGAAAGCCCAGTTGGTACCAGGGCCCGGGAGTTAGATGTGACGGGCCTGCACCGAACACCCAATAATTCGATTTTTTTTTCATAGGTTTCAACTGTAAATGGACGAACTGCAAAGTTGCCAAATGGGGCTCTTTCACACTAAACTTTTGCTATAAGCGATTTAATAGTCGATTCTCGTGTAAAAACCTTCAAAAATAACGATGGCAGCAATAACAACTTCCGAAATCCACTCCCAAACTCAATAAATTCTTTTACTTGCGCTGGCGCAATGGTGGCTGAGGGCAGTAATAATGCGAGCTTCCCGTCTAACAATGCTGTAACTCTATCAAGAAGTGACCAATAAGAGACGACTTTCATTTGGCACCAGTGTCACTAGGTGTCAATGCACCATTCATTGGATGTGGATCACTACTCTGATGACTAATTGAACACGCTCATGCGAAAATGTCCGTTGTCCATTTTTTTTATGTGAGCGCACATCGCTCTTAAGAAGACACTGCGTCTTTATAAGTTCTAATAATCAGAATTCTTCCTCGGCTTCTTGCTCATATTTCCCTTGTCTTAGCAGGTTTCTTTAATTTTTTATTTTTTAATTTGCTAATTTTTTTATTTTTTTTATATTTCTCTTCTCATTAAAAATATTTTGGACAACGGACGTTTTCGCATGAACCTGTTCAATTACTCCGTAAATCATCCTTGTCAGCATAGAGAGAGTGGCGAAATTAAGATAGGAATCTCCCATTGTTACTGCCCTCAGCCACCATTACGCCCTCGCAAGTAGAAGCGTTTATTGAGTTTAAGAGTGGATTTCGGAAGTTTTTAGTGCTGCCATCGTTAATTTTGGAGGTTTTTACACCAGAATCGACTATTAAATCGCTCATAGCAAAAGCTTGCGACAGCCCCATTGCACACTACGCCACTGGAGTATTAATTGCTGGCGCCACCGTACCGTTGCGTTGCTGACTAGAACCTCCGGAATATTTTATGTTTTTCCGTTTTTATTTTATTTCATGCTAGACCTCATTTCAAAAGTGGGATTTTGGTTGACCTATGTAATCTCTGGCAAATATTCAACCACTATTTCTCATGACCGTAAAGTTCGAAACAGCTTCTTAATTGACCGAGATGCTTTCATCTCGATTATTTTGAACGTTTTGTATTTGTAGTCAAAGAGAGTCTATTTTAACCCTTCACTGCATGAAGTTCCACCGGTGGAACAAATTCTTCAAACGCTCATATAAAATACAGGTTTTGAGATATGCCTTTGGCGCATGGTGGGTCAACACGGGAGAAGGTATGTTTTGAGCTCACAAAAAAAAAAAAAAAAAAAAAAAATGGCTGAAAGAAAACATCATGCAGTGAAGGGTTCGTGATCGAAATCATGTCAGGGGGAAATTTTCCCCCGTATCCAAACTGACCACATTTTGATTATTTTTATAAAGTTTCCGGCATTGGCTTTTTGAAAAATCCAATTAAAGTATGTTTGGGACTCTAAAATAATAAAACATGAAAAAAGTCACCTAAATAATTCGGAATCGACAGCTCGTCAAAACGCGCCAATCAGAGGCCGCGATTGTTGCACGAGCGAAAATCTCGACTGGCGAAAGACACCCGTGAAAACGCGCCAATCAGCGCTCTCCATTCCAGATCACACTGGACTCATTCAATCATCAATTTAATTCTTCTCATAATTCATATTCTAATCAACCTAAAATTATTCCAATTATATCCAAGCATTCAGAGAATTTTGTATGATTTTTTGATACATTCGTCTTTATTTAATACTCAAAACTCATTTTTAATGTCAATCACGACAAATTCAAGTCTCAACACTCAAGGTCACGTCTCTTCACTCCGCGCACCAGATTTGGCGCCAAAACCGCAATCTGCACCATTCACTTGTATCAGTTACATTTAATTCCAGCAATCATCTAAAATTCTGACAAAAATATATTCGTATTCTCCATAATTTTATAAATTTTTCCAAATCAATAGTTTTGACTTATTAATTAATTTCAATTAATGATTCAAAGAAAATATTCGCATTCTCTGACACACGGCATCCAGTCAACATCAGCCAATCACAGCGCTTCACTACACTTCTGCAATTTCCCGCGCTTTTCTGCGTTGCCAAATTTCGCCAATTAGTATAAATACCGCGGGTTTCCTGGAATTTTTTGTCATTCTTGGCGCACACGCCGACCGAAGCAGCCAATCAACTCTCTGGACCTCTGGACACGGATTCATCTTTACCTGGAATTAATTGCAAGTTCTTTTCAGAACTCTTAGTCAGTGCAATTAATTACCAGTATCCAATCATCTCAATCTCAAGGCCGTGGACGAAGTAGGATTCTCCCGCCAATTCGAAGCTCTCTCTGATTGTGGCGCTATCTAACAGCGTTTGCAAGAACTATTTCGGAAACAAATCAAGTCTATCTCTCTCACTCGTTTCATTCGAGATCTCTTGTACTGCGCTATCTACCAACAAATCCCGTAACTACGAAGCGAACGGAGCCTCTCTTTAAACACTGCGTTGTCATCGGCGTTTGTATCTAAAACAGCCGTTTTCATGGCTTCACGTATCTGAGCGTTTGCCGCTTCTTTGAAGTTGGACCTTTTTCTTCATAAATCTAAATTCCCGTCTTTTTTTATTATTACTTATATTTTTATTCTTTTCGACCACTTCCTGGTTTCCCGCAATATTCGCGGCAGCCGATGCACCTTGGCACTCGGATGACACTCTTTTTTTAATATTGTTTATTGGCCCTTCTGGTCGCACGCTGTAATGCGTAAGCCGGGTCAACTTTGACACCAGGATCCCTAAATCTCTAATAATAAATTAAGTAAACTTCTCTATAAAACTCGCGTCGCGTATTAATCATTTTTTTTTTTATTTTTATTTAAATTCTTTCCTTCCTTTTCCTCTCAGGTTGATCTATACGAGAAATCAGGGGGGATTTGAGTTAACAGAATCAATCTGAATCCTTGAACCTTTCCTCTCTTTCCTCTACGTATTTCGATAATCGATATTTTAGCACACACTCAAACACACGTATTTTCAACTTCATTTTTTCTACAGATTCAAATCATTCAAAGTCTTTATTCTGTCACTTTGTGACTGGTCCCTCGGAAATCAACATTCTTTTTTTTCATTTAGATTTTTTTTATTTTTATTTTTATAATCTTCTATTCAAAGTCCGCACAAAGTAAAAAAAAAAAAAAAAAAAAAAAAAAAAAAATTTAAATTTAAAAAAAAAAAATAAATAAAAAAAATTCCCGCCATTTCTTATGGTGTTATATCACTTGTAAAAAACGAGTAAAAAATAGAAAAAAGAGAATTTTGACCGAAAAACCGTCAAATTATTTTTTTCACTGTTTTTCCCATGTATTTGACCACCTAATACATTGAAAAATCCACATTTGCTTGAAAAAAAAAAAAAAAAAATCATGCAGTGAAGGGTTAATTGCAAGTTCTTTCGTGTTTTAAAGGAACGGATATATTCTTACAAAAAAGAAGCCAAACATTACAAATCGATCTAACCGATTCTTCTGACAGAACCTCGACAATATGTGTCATGCCCATTGAAACTGCGGTGAATAAACTGCATCCACAACCCGCGCCCCGCGAAATCATAAACCACAAACGAAAGGATTAAAATGTATTCAAAATGATGCTGCAGTCAGTCATATATTGACCGAAACAGCTGTGATTGCTTTACCACGACTCAGGCCGCAATGCACTTAGCTCTCTGTTCGTATTCGTAGAATGCAACTTGCAAACTGCAACTCTACGTTGTAACAGTAAGAGTTGCATAGCTTGCAACGTTTCAGCGCCCCGTTTTAGCGCGTTATTGCAAAATAAAGTGAGTTCACGAGCGCAGTGTTGCCTAGTTTAGCTTTCCATAAATGCAATCGGATATTCATCTGCACTTACATAGATGTAGGGAATCCTTACGGTATGTAGTACGTATGAAGGATCCAGTTTTAAACCTTCACTGCGCAATTTTTTCTTTTTTGACGAAACATGAATTTTTCAATTCATCTAGTCACCCTAATAGTGGGAAAAATAGTAAAAAAATCATTGTGTTATTTTTTGATCTACAGGGTGGCGCAAAAGTCCGTTCCCCCCCTTTTATTTTTTGAACGGCTGCAGATAGAAAATTGAAACTTTGGGGTCTAACATAACTTTTTGAGAGCTTTCACGTGAGAGGGTCGAAATTTTCAAAATCGCCCCCCTTAGGGGGGGTTCGGCCCCCAACTCGAAATTTTCAAATGGAACCCCCTATCTTGTGATAGCTTATTTGAAAGAACATAAAAAACTGAGTCTTTTGGCACAAACCGCATGTCAAAAGCTCAAC
This sequence comes from Trialeurodes vaporariorum, assembly GCA_011764245.1. Lineage (NCBI taxonomy): Eukaryota > Metazoa > Arthropoda > Insecta > Hemiptera > Aleyrodidae > Trialeurodes > Trialeurodes vaporariorum. The sequence goes on from VMOF01000379.1 coordinate 5,377,401, forward strand.
TTGTGTTCGAGATATCGAAGTTCAAAGTTCAAAGTGGATCAATTTTCAAAAAAATCATATCTCCCGTTATAAAAGTCGGAATAAAAAAAACTAACCATCTAAAGTACTCTAAAAAACAAGTACTTTCCATGAAAAAATACAAATTTGAACTTAGATTGATGAAAAATGGGGTTTCGGCGCTTCAAAATTGTGTGACGAAATTCCGTGATTTTTGACCCTTGGGCTATCTTTGAAGCCTGGCAAATCCTCAATTTGTCTCAAAAAACAAACGTTGGATCATTGCTCACTGTAAAAAACCCTTCAAATCCATTCACATATCCATTCGACCCCAGATACCTTTGAGAACTGTTGAATTCGACCGGAAGCGTGAGCGGTTTTTGAAGACAGCAGTGTTTCGTGCCATTAGGCAACACCGCATTTTGCTCCTTTAAAGTTTAAACCCGCACGAAAACTCGGGCTTCAACGACTTTTTTTTAACTTTTTCAGAATCTGTACATAACTTCCGTGGGTTTAAATGCGCAACTTGCACGGTTGCCGGATGGCACGCGTCGCCGCCGTTCAAAAAAAAAAAAAAAACCCCTATCTCATCTTAAACCGCTCACGCTTCCGGTCGAATTCAACAGTTCTCAAAGGTATCTGGGGTCGAATGGATATGTGAATGGATTTGAAGGGTTTTTTACAGTGAGCAATGATCCAACGTTTGTTTTTTGAGACAAATTGAGGATTTGCCAGGCTTCAAAGATAGCCCAAGGGTCAAAAATCACGGAATTTCGTCACACAATTTTGAAGCGCCGAAACCCCATTTTTCATCAATCTAAGTTCAAATTTGTATTTTTTCATGGAAAGTACTTGTTTTTTAGAGTACTTTAGATGGTTAGTTTTTTTTATTCCGACTTTTATAACGGGAGATATGATTTTTTTGAAAATTGATCCACTTTGAACTTTGAACTTCGATATCTCGAACACAAGTTGAGCTTTTGACATGCGGTTTGTGCCAAAAGACTCAGTTTTTTATGTTCTTTCAAATAAGCTATCACAAGATAGGGGGTTCCATTTGAAAATTTCGAGTTGGGGGCCGAACCCCCCCTAAGGGGGGCGATTTTGAAAATTTCGACCCTCTCACGTGAAAGCTCTCAAAAAGTTATGTTAGACCCCAAAGTTTCAATTTTCTATCTGCAGCCGTTCAAAAAATAAAAGGGGGGGAACGGACTTTTGCGCCACCCTGTATATGCTCAACAATTTAATTTTCCGCCATTTTTTAACATGCTGTAATGCATACAAGAAGACGAGATTCTTATGTTCTTTTTCAATTAAAAGTTGCTTTTTTTGGTAAAAAAAAAAAAAAAAAAAAATTGTTGAGAGGAATTTTAAAATGATTACCGAAAAATAATTTACAGTCATTATAATGAATATACGTTTTTTGATTCAAGTGACAATTTTGCCATTGACGTGATTTTTCATGATTTGATGTGAGATCTCATACGTAGCGCTCTCTGTTTTCGGGACTGTGAACTATTTTTCAATGCTCTCATATGTGCCGCAAGTGACCCAACGCGCAGCAACGTCATTTTTTTTTTTTTTTTTTTTTTTCCAGTTTCCTCCAAGCAGTAACCCTGCTTGGAGGGAGTTTATTATTTACTAAATGATATACATAATAACCAATAATACACAACTTAATGGGCAAACCCCGTAAGGGGTTTACTGCCCTAAACTAAACTAAACTAAATTAAACTAAACTAAACTAAACTAAACTAAACTAAAGTTGAAGGAAAGTAAAAAAAAAAAAAAAAAAAAAAAAAAAAAAAAAAAAACCAACAAAAGAATACAAAAACAAACAAAAAAAAAACAACAACAAAAAAACAAAAACGAAAAAACTAAACGACTAAACGACGGACGGGTCGATTCCGGTCTCGGCAAGTATGATTATTGAAAGGTATTGCATATGAAAAATTAATTGCTTTTTACAAATGAAAGAAGATAACAATCATTAATGAATGAAATAAAGAAAGAAAGAAAAAGGAGCAATAAGGTTCACAATTGATACATAATAGATACATACTAATAATAGACAATACATTTGGATTATACTGGCTGCTAGTGGGTAGTAAAGTAATTGTTCTTCAGGAGGAACGCTGCGCGATGAAGGGATAAGTTACAGTCATTAGTTTTATAGGTCTCGAATGACGTTACTTTTTTAAATGATATTCGATGACTGTGATCAGTGGCGTCGCGTGCAATATGGCAACAATGTATTCTATCCATTTAAACTCATGTAAAATATCGAATTCTGGGGGTGCACAGTGCACAAGGAAAATTCGATATATTTAATGAGTTTAAATGGAACGGTTGCATTGTTGCCAGATGGCACGCGACGCCACTGAGTCTGTGATCAACGAAACCTTATGGAACATATCGAGTGCCCGTAGCACCAAATACTGAATGAGTACTATCGACGAATTAAAGATTGTCGCGAGATTTTCACGAGATAAGTTTCGCCTTCAAGGTTCCGGTTCGGCCACTCTTCGTACTCCTTACACCTTGCAGGTGAGAGGCCAGTGCGGGTGGGGCGCGAAAGCCGTTGCAGATCAGTCTCCCACTCACACTCATAACTGAAAAAGTGTACAGATCTCGCGACAATCTTTAATTCGTCGATAGTACATAGCATCGGAAATATGAGCCAGACAACGAATCAGTAATGGGGCTATTGCACACTTTTCCTATAAGCGATTTAATAGTCGATTATGGCGTAAAAACCTAAAAAAATAACGATGGCGGCACTAAAAACTTCCAAAATCCACTCCTAAACTCAATAAACGCAGTTACTTGCGCGAGCGTAATGGTGGCCGAAGGCACTAACAATGGGAGATTCCCATCTAACAATTCTGAAACTCCATCAAGAAGTGACCAATAAGAGACTACTTTCGTTTGACACCGGTGTCACTTGGTGTTGCGGTACCATTCATCGGATGTGGATCATCACTCTGATGACTAATTACTCTGTGAATCATCCTTGTCAGCATAGAAAGAGTGACGAAATTAAGATAGGAATCTCCCATTGCTAGTGCCTTCGGCTACCATTACGCTCGCGCAAATAACTGCGTTTATTGAGTTTAGGAGTGGATTTTGGAAGTTTTTAGTGCCGCCATCGTTATTTTGTGAGGTTTTTACGCCATAATCGACTATTAAATCGCTTATAGCAAAAGTGTGCAATAGCCCCATTCCGGGATTCAACTAATGCAAATCAAAGATGGATAGAGTAATCTTCGGAAATGTAAAAGAGTATACGAAAATGCCTTCCTTGAACTTCTCAAAACGACTGTCAGTTGCGGAAACAGTTTGTTTTCCTGCTGCTAAGGCAGCAAGAAAAACAACATGAATTAAAGAAAAAAGAAAATAATGGGGCTCTTGCAAACTTTTGCTACAAGGGATTGAAGGGTTGATTCTTTCATAAAAACCGATAAAAATGACGATGAGTACACTAAAAAATCACGAAATTCGCTCTCAGAATCGGGCGCAATGGCGGAAAGACGCAGGTATCACGAGAGATTCCTATCTAAATTGGAACATATCTCCGTGTTTTCGTACAGAAAGTGACATAATAGACAGGAATCTCCCATGATACCTGCGTTGAATCGCCATTACGAACTTGCAGTTACAGCAGTTATGTGAGTTTATTACTGAATTTTATATTTACTTTCTAAATGTGATTTTTGTCATTTTCGCTACTGGCTTACACTAGTTTCTTCATCAGAATAAACTCTATTCATTTGCTCACAGCAAAATAAGTTTGCAAGAGCCCCATTAAAATAAAAACTTAATTTTACATCTAAAAAAATCAGTGTTCGACGTAAAATTTTCATTTTTAATAATATTTAAATTTATTATAGTATATTATCATTTATAAAAAAATACTAATAATAATTCCTCATCAGGAGATCGAGGGTTTGCCTTTTCAAAATTGACAAAATTATGTAAGTCCGTGATTCATGAAGGATTCTTTCTCAGTGAATTTTGATAAATATAGCCTCCCAGAATCGCCTAAACTGAATCTATGATCATATTTATTCCATAAAATTGATATTTATGAAATTTATGCGAATAAATCTTAATTTAAAAGTTGACTTTTCCGCGACCAGAAAGAAGATAAATATGACTTGCTACCATCTGCAAACACTCGTTCACATTCAAATTAGACGACACGGAAAAAAAAGATTAGTGAAATTCCGCATACGATAGCTGATTTTGGCACCTGCTAGATGTTATGGTAAACTTGACCAGAAGTATGTTACATTTACCGATACTTAGAGTAAATTCGACATGCAATCAGGTAACATCACCTAGTACCTAGTCAAAACATAGTATACTTTTGGTTAACATTGCCATAACATTTAGCAGGTGCCAAAATCAGCTATCGTATGGTTAATTTCACCATAGTTTTTTTTCCGTGGATTAAAAGCTGGCGTCTCTCAAAAGAGGGAGCCACTTGGTACTTGTATACTATAACTTTCCAAATAAAGTATATTTCAGAGTCTAACAGCATTGCTACTTTCAAGCAAGTATGCCTTAAAACATCTAAAACTCTTTGAAAAATAACGGACGGCATTATCAAGGACCGTTTCGACGAGCGGACTTTCTTTTGAAGCTCATAGTACTTCCAATACTTACATACTGACGGTGACAGCAAGAGGATAGAACTTTCTTTCCCTAACCGAAAAAACGCAGTACACTCCTAAAACCTCAAAATAAGGCAATTAGAATGGAAACGAACGCCCCCAAGAGCCAATGAAAGCATTTTTTGGTCTCTTCTGGTGACTTTTTAGGATATCGGACTTATTCTCTGACTGTTTTAGTAGAGTGATATGTCGCATCGATTGCTGTTCGAGGACCTCTGGCTCCAAAGTATAGGCCTCTTTAACGACATAACTGTCCGCGAAACGCACCAAACATATCAGTGTTCTTTTTAACTAAATTTTAATGTATTTCAATGAATTTTCTTGTTAATTACATTAAAATTCTACTGATTCAAAGTATTTATTGGTCCGCTGATTTCAAAAATGTTATCATTTTCTACTTAACTCGTCCCCATTTCACGCATACTCTACTTTAAAAAAATTTTCGCGATAAAGTTGAAATTGTGGAAAATCTAGAATTTTTCGATAAAAACTAAGGCGAAATTCGAACTCGGCAGGTCAATTAACGTAGGTTTCGTCGCCAATCGCGTTAAAAGAAGGTCTGATTATAAGAAAAAAACCCATGTTTGTGTCTAGGGACCCTTGTTATGTGTACTTACAGTGGGAGCGGACACCTATGTCGTTAAAGCTTAAAATTCCTGACTCAAAAAAAAACTCCGACTCAATGCATTTTCCCCATTAGCGCATTTTTGAACGGAAATTCAGGCTATTATTAAATCGAACAATTTATGCGACCTTTTTGCGATTATGAATCTGCACGTCCTCGAAAATTCTGAAGTATGCCTGGTTCCAAGACTGAAACTTCCAAAATCAACAAGATCGATAGTAGGTACCTGCTGATTAAACGATGCATTTGGAGGTTGGGTTTAATCTATAAAATCTTGTTGATTTCTGCAGTCTTAGTCAGGAAACCAGGCATAACTAAGTATTTTACCAAGACTTGGAATTCATCATCGCTAAATGTCGCGTTAATTTTATTTTTTGATTCAATAGCTTTTTCCGTTCAAAAGTGCGCTTGTGGGGGAAAACTAATAAATCAGAGTTTTTCTTTTTGGAGCCAGAGGTCTTCGAACGGATGTCGATACGATATATCTATCCTCTAAAACAGTCCCTGAGGATAGTTTAGAACTTCTCAAGATGGCGGCCCAGAAAATAATCCTTCAAAATGATCCGAAGTTTCCATTCTGATCTTAGTAGTTTGTGTCTTAACCTGTGTAAGGCATCAACAAACTTTAAACGAGTCCATGCTGTAGGGATTCGGTAATATTCTTCGTTGAATGTGGCAACATAGGTCGGCTAGACGCTAGCTGAATGGCGTAAGGGCAAAATAATAATTAGACAGCCAAGGAAGTCAATTTTTTTTTTTTTTTTTTTTTATTATGTTCCGCGAGTACCTTTTGCGTTGTCCGTCCGTACACCCGTGTTGTCCTGCTTTAGCCAAGCTTCAAGTTGTAGGTAAACGAGGGCTTCTCGTCCCCCTCCCCTACCTCTCCCCTACCCCTCCCACCACCCCTCTCTCTATCCCTCCCCCGGTCGTGGTTGCACGACTTTCACACGACCATCCGCGACTCCAGACTCAAGACTCAAAGCTCGAGCCTCAAGACAAGACCGTTTCTGCGAGCCGCTTTTACGGGGACTTGGCAAGTTTTATCGCAATTTCAGAGCACCTGAATACCTATATAATGGCGCACCCAAGAACCTGTATTTCTCTCTCTTTGTCCATAAGAATGAATGAGTTAGAAAAGGATAGAATGTAAGATTATCACGTGACTTTAGCCCCTGCCGCCGTCCTTTTCTGTCCCATGCATTTGTACACGGATGAAGAGAGAGAGAGAAATGCAAGTTTCTCGGATATGCGCCAATCGCGCCGCTGCATGCAGAAAAAGTTCAATCGCCAAAGGTGAAATAAGAGTCTATCTAATTTTTTTTATAAACAACAATTGTGCTCATTAATTGTCGGCTGGTAGAATCGTCTATGGATTCATGTGAGAACTTTTGCCAGCCGCGAGCTAACGAGCAGACCTTTTTTTTATCCCTTTCATACCTGGAGTCCATTTCAATGGACATTGGAATAACATTTTATCTTATGGAAAACATTAAAATACAACATGCACATCAATTTAGATGAGGAGACAGTACTAAGATCAATCACGTTGACCAAACATCCGCACTGAGAAAAAGCTTTGGGCAGAATTATAGTTGCTGAGGCGTCTTTGGGCAGGAGGACTAAAATCTTTGGACAGAGCAACCAAAGTCTTTGGGCGAGGGAAACCAACTTCCAAAGACTTTGGTTGCTTTGTCCAAAGATTTTAGTCCCCCTGCCCAAAGACGCCTCAGCAACTATATAATCACCGCAGACTTTGGTTCCCCTACCCAAAGCTTTTTCTCCGTGCGTTTCTGAAAAAAAAAAAATGATTTCTGGTCTGAAAGGGTTAAGGAAAAAAGCTAGGCTCAGTCAGGGACAGAAAGAGTATCGGATTACTCTTCAGATTTTGGCTGCTTTGACCAGGATTCTGGTGTTTTTAATCAGACCCTGGTAAAAATGACGACTATAACCGTTCCAAAAACGACTATAAACATAGTTGGCCAACTATGGATTTATAGTTGGCCAACTATAGATTATAGTCGGCAACTATGTTTAAAGTCGTTTTTGGAATAGTCGTATAGTCGTCATTTTTACCAGGGGAATTACTGACTTCATCGCCGTCGAGGATGTCGAGAGTTTCTGGAGGAATCGATTGCAATTTTATTGTTTTATTGTTGCATCTAACGCTGCAATTCATCCATTGAAACCCACGAAAAATATCGAAGTATTGGGTGTGTACTGAGCACCTTCGCATTCGACCTTTTACATGGATTTAGATGGAAAAAAATACAACGTTGCTGAATACACGCCACGCCACTGACCGTGCAGTCTATAAAACCTTGGCAACGAGTAGTGTTCGACTGTTCGTTGAGGATTTGCAAGCCAGGACAGTCTGTCATTTTTGGCATTCTCATCATCTTTTATTATATTTTGATTGTGATGAGACAAGAGATTATATAATAATGATGAGGTTGGCCTTCATTTTTCCGAGCGGGACCTCACATAGATCCCACGCAGGGCTGCCAATTTCACGTGTAATCAAGGGATCCCTAATTTCGCAACGATTCGTCTCATGGGCAGGGAAAAAGATTATTGATCGTGAGTTCATTTGAATGGTAAGTTATGACCATATCTTAAAGGAATTACTCAAGTCTGTAACCTTTTCGTCCATCAATTGCACCGCGTCGTTCACCGCAGTGGCTTAGCGTGCAATTTTGCAACGTTGTAATGTGTCTATTTAAACCCGTGTAAAAGGTCGAATGCAAAGGTTTTTACCGAACATCCAATGGTTTGATGATATAATTGATAGCTTTCAAAAAAAGAAAGTACAATGTTGCCAAATTGAACGCCGCTGACTTCTGTACGTAATAGTTAAATGTAATGGGGCTATTGCACACTTTTGCTATAATCGATTTAACAGTCGATTTAGGCGTAAAAACCTCAAAAAATAACGATGGCGGCACTAAAAACTTCCAAAATCCACTCCTAAACTCAATAAACGCAGTTATTTGCGCAAGCGTAATGGTGGCCGAAGGTACTAACAATGGGAGATTCCCATCTAACAATTCTGAAACTCCATCAAGAAGTGACCAATAAGAGACTACTTTCGTTTGACACCGGTGTCACTTGGTGTTGCGGTACCATTCATCGGATGTGGATCATCACTCTGATGACTAATTACTCTGTGAATCATCCTTGTCAGCATAGAAAGAGTGACGAAATTAAGATAGGAATCTTCCATTGTTAGTGCCTTCGGCCACCATTACGCTCCCGCAAATAACTGCGTTTATTGAGTTTAGGAGTGGATTTTGGAAGTTTTTAGTGCCGCCATCGTTATTTTGTGAGGTTTTTACGCCATAATCGACTATTAAATCGCTTATAGCAAAAGTGTGCAATAGCCCCATTCTCGTATCCTCTCTAGTGATATTCAAAATGCATTATTTCGTTAAAACAAGAAATATCTTTAAAAATGCCAAAAATATCATGCACGTAATAGTTAAATGTACACTGAAAAAAAAAAAAAAAAATCGGGGGGAAAAATGGACACATTACAACGTTGCCAAATTGCACGCTACGCCGCGCCACTGGTTCACCGAGAGCAAACGTTAGTTGGCAAAATCGGCAGTGCAAATAATCAGATAGTCTGCAAAAAAACCTCATTAGACATACCTTTGTCGGCGTAAAATTATTTCCAACATTTCCCTAAACAGGCCTCAGATATTAAACTGAGGTGTATAAAAACTAGTTTAAAACGAGTAGTTATATTTTTTTCCAACCATAAACCCGGCATGCTCAATCTGTGCGACGTTCGGTCGTGCGTGTTTATTTTCTCAAACACGTGACAAATTCTGTTCTGGTTCAAACGTATTATTGTGACATTCGGATGGGCAGACCTGCTGACTTGGATCTTGAAAACCCTGTGCAGATGCACAGTCTCTTTGGAGGTTCAATTGAATCGACCTTGGATCAATTGTTTTCGCCAAGTTGAATAAAAGTTGAATCTCTTAATAATGCAACAGGGACCAAATAATGTTAGGTCCCGAACGTAACTTACGCTTGGTCACATGACCGTGCGTAAGCTCTCTGATTGGTCGAAACCGCACGCAATTCAATGCTCGGGACCGAACATTATTTGGTCCCTGGCCCACACCAGTTCAGCGGCTCGTGCAAATTGACAACAGAGCTCTTCCACCGTTTAAACCTATGAAAAAATATCGATTCTAGAAAAAGAAATCGATTATTTTACAAAGGTTTAAATAGAGAGAATCCTTTTTTTGCCATGCATATTGCGAGTTACCTATCACGAGCCGCCACTGTCCATGAGTGTAATGACGATTCACAGTTTTTAATCTCGGTTCTTATATGTTTTGTGTTGCAGAGTCTCATCATGGAGCTAACTCTGCATATATACGGTTACCTTTTGAAATTAGTGAATGCTTTTATCTACCCGATTCTAATTCTAAAGGAATTTCTCGTCCACGAGAAACCGTTGCCTCCAATCAAAAGTGAATACATCAAATGCAGCGCGACAGAGTTAGCACGAAGGATAAGAAAAGGAGAGGTAAGTGTCTTTCTTCCTTTGCACTAAATCTTTACATAAGTTTCAACTGAACAAAATGTATGTTACCTCCTCAGGCCTCAATGGGGCTCTCGCAAACTTTTGCAAAAGGGGTTTGAAGAGTTGATTCTTCCATAAAAACCTGTAAAAATGACGATGAGTACACTAAAAAAATCACGAAATTCACTCTCAAAATTGGGCTTAGTGGCGGAGAGACGCAGGTATCATGGGAGATTCCTATCAAAACTGAGACATATCTCTGATTTCCGTAGAGAAAGTGACGTAATAGGCAGGAATCTCCCATGATGCCTGAGTTGAATCGCCATTACGATCTTGCCATTATGACAGTTATGTGAGTTTATTACTGAATATTAGATTTTTTCAGTGTGATTCTCGTATGCCTTTCGCTGGTTTTTACATCAGATTGGACTAATCATTTGCTCACTGCAAAAGTTTGCAAGAGCCTCATTCCTAGAAACTTCTATTTCGATAACAAAGTTTCATGACTCGTCCATTGACTGATATACATATCTTGTGTGAAAAAATATCATTGAAATGTAATGCATTTATGTGTATCTATCAGCGTAAAAACCGGCGGGGGGGGGAGGAGAGAGAGAAAATCCCAAAAGAAGAACAGCCGGAAGATAGAAAAGGAGAAGAAATGAAAGAAATAGAAAGGAGAGAGCCTATGACTTCGATGAGTAGCTTTTGAAATCCGGATGTGATCGGTGTTCCCTCCCCCACCCCCCCCCCCGCCAAAAAACCTTTCGATCCTAATTACGTACTTGCCTTCATTACCAGTGCCACCCCCATTTAAACGAATGTAAAAATATCGATTCTCCACGAGGCTATAAGACTCCTTAAGAATCGATTGTTTTACCCATATTTAAAAGGAAAAATGTCATAGGCGCCAAATCGCACAGAGTAGCAGCTAATATCCAGTTTTGCTCGGCTACTTTCAGCAGTGGCACAAGTCGCGAAGCTTGCTATATCTGGGAACTTTGCATTTTGTCCATTTGAACCAAAAAAAGGGTCGAATTCGATATTCATTGCTGATCCCTAGATAGTTCGATATTTTTTATAGGCTTTAATGAGCTAAATGCAACGTTGCTAGATTACACGCTTTGTTACTGATTATAAAAGGCGCACGGCTCGTGAATAATTAATCAATTATACCACCTTTCTTTCTCCCACCTGAACTTGAGAAAAAGTATTGATTTATTTGGAAATTACAGTTTAACCTTCAATAAATTGATTTTTTTCCTCAGCTCATTTCATCATGAGCATAATCGTAACATGCAATTCGATTTCACTGTCAAGAAAAAAAAAAAAAAAAATTAAACTGGATTAACCAAAAAATTTAACGCAAAATGTACCGATCTCTTTATCATACTGATCGCATGCATATGAAACAGCTGGTGGCATTGAAATGACCGATCGAGAATAATCGGCTCTGTACCCAAGATATTCCCTGTCTCTCCCCTCTTCTGAAAATGCAAGTTGAAAAAGGATAAAAGGATAGGGCACTACTTCATTGTCTATCCTTCTCTAAAATGCACGTTTCAATGGAGAGAGGAGAAAGATAGAAAATCCCTCGGTGCGCTTCTGTCAGTCTCACATCTCATATGTTTGATCCCCGCATTAAAAAAAAAAAAAAAAAAAAAAAAAAAAAAAAAAAAAAAAAAACAATAACCAGGGATTTGCATTTTTCATTCGGCCATAAATGAATTTTTACAAGCTTAATATAGTTAACAAAATTATGACAGGAAATTGGGAGGGAGCGCTCGGGAGGGGGCCTTCCTCTAGCCAGTTTTTGCGTCTGGAAATAAGAGGATTCAAATCTTCTTACCTTCAAACGCAAACCTCAAGATTGGATTCTGGTTCTAATGGTGGGGAGGGGGGGGGGGGCGAATCTTAATCAGGATAATAAGGGATAATAAGTATTCTAGGAGAGTCATTTCATCTGCATTGATGCCCGCATCAGCGGGCAGTGCTGTTACCATTTCGAGGATTAGGTTATTATAAATTGTCAAATATAGTTTTGACGCGTTCTCTTGCATCAGAAATGTGAGCAGTCTCAAATTTATAATGCGGTAGAATATTATAAAGTAGTGTGCAGTGAATGCACCGCGCCGCATTCTACAAACTTTTCACGTATCAGGTGACTCATAATTGGTCACCGTCTCCTAATTAGTGCTTTTACCGCACTTTTGTCCATTTTCTGTTTTTTTTTTGTTTTTTTGTTTTTTTTTGTTTTGTTTTGTTTTTTTTTTTTAAATTTTACTTGCATTTTTTTACTTTCATTTTTCTCAGATTTTCTACTGTCTATTACTTTTTTACATTCCCTCTTATAGATCGTTACTTTTTATACTTTATTTGACTTTTCTCCCCTTTTATATACTTGTATTATGCTCACCCAATAGAAAAATGATCATTATGCTTAAATATTATGAGCTAGAGTCATAAGTTCTGTTGCAAGACCGCATCACTCAGGTGTTTGTCAGCAAAGAAAAAAACCAAGTTTTGATGATAAGTGCAAGATCATACCTACTAACGTGGCGTGCGATACGAGGAAGCAATCACTCAGAATTTTCTGACTTCCTCACAATTACCTAATAAACGTACTAACTTTCAATAATTTTTCTGTAATTCGACGGAATTCAGAACTTAGGAAGTAGAGACCTAATAATCTTTGAAATTTCCCAACCTTATTTCTCATACTTATTGCACGTAAAAATGAATTACGAGTTTGAGGGTTGGCTTTTCACTGACGAATGATTTAATCAAAAGATAACAAGGCAAGTTTTGTTTTGATACGAAGGAATGGAAATTGAAAAATCACCAAAGATTATATCGGTGAACTGCGCTTAGAATTCTGAGATGGCCTCCAGTAGATTGGTTTCCTTAATTTCATATCCACAGCACGACTCTGACTCCAGACATTCTAAATGCGTGACTTTTCTATAAAGTATGTAAGACCAGTCAAATAACCCCGCCATTGGTCCTTGCAAGGAGACACCTATGAAAGAGACGATTCATAAATCGACCATTTTTTCAATGGGGAAAAAAAATTGGTCCAGGGAATTATTTTAATTTGAATGGGAATGGACCACTGGCGGCTTGTGGAGGTGAGGCGACGAAAATGAGAGGTGCTCAGGATTTTTTTTGAAACGCTCTTCACATAAACTTTTTTGAAAATTCTATGTTCCATTCATATTTTTTGGACTATTGAAAAAAAGGATGATGGAATAATAACCATTTCAACCTTTATATGTTATTTTTTTTAATTTTTTTTCTTTCTCCAACTTCAAAAAATGTGAGGCGATGGCTCCCTGTCGCCTCACTTGCCTCACCTGACGAGCCGCCACTGGAATGGACTCTTTAAGGTGATTCCAGGCGAAACTTTTCCAGATTTCAATCCGATGGATAGCGCCACTAGTCGCTTTTTGGAAAAGTCGTGTTTTTGGCGTTTTAAACTGAAACCATAGATAAAACGCAAAATCCAATAACGTCAGCACCTGCAAAATTTTTTTATGGATTTTTTGAGCCCAAAATGAGCAAAATTGGTTTAAAATTAGAGCCGTAAATCATGAAATTCGTTTCGCCATAAGCTTAGTGAGAGAGAGTGAGCGCGAGTGATGATACGTCTATCTGCCTCACTCGCACTCATTGCGGCTTACGGGAAGTTTCGTTTTTCATAATTTCCGGCTTTATTTTTGAGTGTTTTAGTCTAAAACTTTCAGGGTATCTTCCTGAAGTATGCTCGCAGGTGCTGACGTTTCTCAAATTTGTGTTTTTAGCGTGAATTCGTCAAATTTAACAAAAAACTGTTGACTTTTTGAGCAGCGCGACGTGGTGTCCACGGTTGGAACTAATCGACCCTGGAATCATCTTAAAGGCTATCAGCATGACAGCCCACCGTCAGATACTTTGCGGAAATTGATTTTTTCTTGGGAAATCAGGCTCTTTTAACCATCTAGGGGCTTTATTCAAAAGAGCACCTATCTTCAGTTTATAAAGGGAAGGTAGTTAACTGTTCGTATCAAAGAGTAAACAAGAGTCGCAATTGAATGGAAGGCCTGCGTGGTCAACGTAGATAAGGGATCCGAACGCGGACTGGCCTCTGATTGGCTGCAACGGGTGGAGCAAAAATGACTCGGTGTATAGGGAAAATAACACGAGATTTTCGTTCCGGGGCGTTTATCTCGAAACCTAAGCAAAATAGTATCTAAACAATTTATACGAGTCGATTTAGCAGATTTTTCCAAACAATTTGATAGGTCATAAGTGCCACTTTATTGCAAAGTCGAAAAGACTGTTTCAGTTTAAAAGTACGCACAATAGTGTGATTACATGCTTGGCGTGTGTTCGAGCAGTGTTTGAGTAACTCACTATTGTGCGTACTTTTAAACTGAAACAGTCTTTTCGAATTTGCAATAAAGTGGCACTTATGACCTATCAAATTGTTCGGAAAAATTTTCTGAATCGACTCGTATAAATTGTTTAGATACTATTTTGCTTAGGTTTCGAGATAAACGCCCCGGAACGAAAATCCCGTGTTATTTTCCCTATACCCCGAGTCATTTTTGCTCCACCCGTTGCAGCCAATCAGAGGCCAGCCCAGGCCAGCCCGCGTTCGGATCCCTTATCTACGTTGACCACGCAGGCCTTCCATTCAATTGCGACTCTTGTTTACTCTTTGGTTCGTATACTCGGGGGAGTTGGAATTGCCTATACGATGAATTGAAGGCGAACTTAGTTCAAAAGAGCGCCACTCTTCCGTTTATAAAGGGAAGGTAGTTAACTGTTCGTACACTCGGGGGAGTTGGAATTGCCTATCCGATGAATTGAAGGCGAACTTAGTTCAAAAGAGCGCCACTCTTCCGTTTATAAAGGGAAGGTAGTTAACTGTTCGTACTCGGAGGAGTTGGAATTGCCTATACGATGAATTGAAGGCGAACTTAGTTCAAAAGAGCGCCACTCTTCCGTTTATAAAGGGAAGGTAGTTAACTGTTCGTACTCGGAGGAGTTGGAATTGCCTATACGACGAATTGAAGGCGCCCGAATGTGAAGTATACTGAAGGAGAAAAACGAGTATACTCAGGCTTGGCACATCATGGTTTAAAAGCCTCCACGGTTTGTAATTTTCTGCAATACAGCCAATTTTGTTGTTCTATCGAATTTTCAATACTTTTGTGAGGAAATGGTAAATAAAAAGGATGGGCGTGCGGACGAAATTTTTGATGCAAATTCACAAAACTGGGACTCGGCAATTGCCAGTGAAAACTGCACAATGGGGCTCTTGCAAACTTTTGCTGCAGGGGCTTGAAGAGTTGATTCTTGCATAAAAACCTGTAAAAGTGACGATGAGTACACTAAAAAATCACGAAGTTCACTCTCAGAATTGCGCTTAATGGCGGAAAGACGCATCAGGTATCATGGGAAATTCCTATCTAAATTGGGACATATCTCTGTGTTTCCGTGGAGAAAGTGACACAATAGGCAGGAATCTCCCATGACACCTGCGTTGAACCGCCATTACGACCTTGCCATTAAAGCAGTTATGTGAGTTTATTACTGAATATTAGACTTTCTCGGAGTGATTTTTCGTGACTTTCGTTAGTTTTTACATCAGATTGGACTATTCATATCCTTACAGCAAAAGTTTGTAAGAGCCCCATTTCGATGGAATTGCATTTTGATGATTACCTGCGACCTGTTTAAAGAAGAAGAAGAAGAAACCAGGAGTTACCGCATCTTGCAAAAGAGAAATCTTTGGTATGTAATATCACCAGAATTTCGCCTAGCTTTCCTTTTCAGTGCGCATACACCTAAAAGTCTCAGTGATCCTTGATATTGACGCTTTCTCGTTTCCTCGAATGGAAATGGCAGGTGATTAGATTTTTAGTCCGAGGGCGGGTGTGGGGGCAGGGAGGGGGAGGGGAGGGGGAAGGGGGAGGGAAGGGGGAGGGAAGGGGGAGGGAAGGGGGGAGGGAAGGGGGGAGGGAAGGGGGGAGGGGGAGAATACAGACGAACGAAATGGAAATCAGACAAGCGACGAATCGTTGAATGAAATAGATTTATTTCTCAACCTTTGATTGCGAGGGTAATTAGCACAGAGGAGTAATTATACAAGTCGTTCTTTTTCATTATTCTTTTTTTGCGAGGATATAACCGGTGGGCTGAACGCTTGACTGATCACATTCCGCTTCGAATTAGATGCGAACAGGGCTCTTCGAAAGTGCACAAGAAAATGCAATTGCAACGCAGTGTTGCCTAACCTCGCGGCGTAGCGTGCTATTCAGCAACGTTGTAAATGTGTCCATTTGAACGCACGTGAAAGGTCGAATGTGAAGTGAAGGTGTTCACCGAACACCCAATAGTTCGATTTTGTTCATTGGTTCAAATGGACACATCGCAACGTTGTCAAACTGCACGCTACGACACTGTATTAAATCCTCTGAGTATGAATCATAAATTATAATCAGTGGCGTCGCGTGCCACCTGGCAACAATGCAACGGCTCCATTTAAACTCATTAAATAAATCGAATTTTCCTTGTGCACTGTGCACCCCCTGAATTCGATATTTTACTTGAGTTTAAATGGATATAATACATTGTTGTCAAATTGCACGCGACGCCACTGATTATAATACCATAGATGCCAAGGTGTATTGAGAACTCACTGTCGATGGAGGCTTTTCTTCCATGTCGTCGAGGATGAGAGGCAGGTTGCATTAAAAACGTAAGATTAATCAAACGTTGTCATTAAAAAAAAAAAATAAAAAACAAAACAAATAAACAAAACTAAAAAACAAATAACAAACACTAAATAAATATCACAGCACAATTTTTAAAATAAAAAAAAATTAAAGATCAATGCTGAAGAATCTTGTAATTAATAAACCACACTAGAGAGAAAAATCAGCAAGCTAGTTTAGCAGGTTTTAAATAAATAAATAAATAAATAAATAAATAAATTAAAATTACAGCCGTTTGTATATAAAAAAAAAAAAAAAAAAAAAAAAAAAAAAATTGGACCCCCCCTCCCCCCCCCTCTGATGCAGCTTCCTAGTATTATAATCTCATATATTTTTTGACCTGCCTTGTACTCGGTCCATAAACGTTCCAAGGAAATGCGACATTACCAAGCTGACTCAGTGTTCCTCGCTCAAAAGACACCACCCCCCCCCCTCTCCCACCAAATGTGAGAAAATCAGTAGTTGTTTGTCTTGACGTGAACAATGGGGAAGTTGCAAGGGTCTGAAATTTTGTGTTTTTTTTTTTTTAAGAAAATTGTAGTTTTTGATGAGCTGAAAACAATGGTGCCTTTGGTTTTTTCCTACGTGTCCCGGTTTTTTTGCTTGATTTTTTAAGCTAAATACAGGCCAAATTGGTTCAGAAATAAAGACGTATCTACGGGAAGAAAAAATCAAGAGTAATTTGGAGTTGTAACAGCAAAGAAAACAGGTTTCGGTTTCACCTGTAATCTTCACCTGTAATCCGGGAGTTTGCCATGGAATCACCTTAAAGGCTATTCATGGAATGGCTTTAAAAATCGAACACTTTAACGATGGTTACCGTAGCAAAAGCCAAGGTTTACAATTTTGGACCACTAAACAGACTTTCGTCTATTAGACAGTCTTAAAGAACTGACCCATAAGTACAGTCGGGGATAAAAAGAATGTCAAACGTCTCCTTGAAGTAGGCCACCCGGAATACTTATCTCAATGAATTTAAGCATTGCAGGTGGCCTACCTCAAAGGAGTCGTCTGACATTCTTTTTGTCCCTGACTGTACATCTGGCAACACTGTTTGCATGAACTGCGACTACTATTGCAACGTTTTTGCACTGCTCGCCACTTCGCTTCATTTGCGATATGAAAAGTGCAAGTCACATCCACGGTGCAATTCAAAATGAGCCGATCCGAATCGGAATGGGTCTGACATTTTGAGCAGAGCGGACGAAATCGCTTTGACCAAAAACGTTCGTAGTAAAATTGCAAATCATGAATGAAACGATCTGGCGAGGGGGGGGGGGGTTAGAGGGAAGGGGAGAGCGGTTACAATGCAAGAAGCACAAGGCGCAGAGATTCATTGCATTCAAAACATCAATTGTAGGTACAAGCAATTTTTTTTTTTGCGCTTGAAAGGAATGATTAATTAATTACCTACTTAATATGCGACTGTCCAGATTTCTTACAATACCTTTAACGTACTGACTATGTACTGCCATGTTACCGAAAAGAGCAGTAAGTCGCAAATTTTCGAAATCGAGTTTACTTCAAAATTCAATGTATTGAAGTCTGTAGAATCTATTGAACCTAAAGAAAGTTGGAAAATATGCCTTTTTCGTAATAAACAAGAGCTGTCGAAAAGCAGTATAAGTACGTGAAAATTGCTGTTAAGTCAAGCGAGAGAGCAGTAAGTCTACGTTATCACGCAAGACAGCAGTAAGTCGCGCTTCAGCTTGCTCCTGCCGTGTATTTCGGCGTATTCCACTGTCACGGAAGAGAGCAGTAAGAGCGCGAACGCAGCGTCATCTACCTTGACCATTGGTTTTATAGGACTTATTGCTGTCTTGCGTAACATGAATGGAAAAACGTAATTTTTTTTTATCGTTGAAGACAAAATCTGATTTCACACCCCCTGAGTGATGTTTCCTGAAAGTTTCATGAAAAACGGAGGATTTTTAACTTATTAATTTTAGGTTTGAAACTTCATAGTCAGTTTTCTCTAAATGTCGATTTTGCACTTACTGCTGTCTTCGGTAACACGGCAGTGTAGAGTGCAGGTCAAACATGCTATTTGACTAAATAATAATTTGTATTAAATTAAATAAATTAACATTCCAGTTATCATCAGAGACAAATAGATACCCAGCACAAAGCGTGCGACAGGGGTCCACTTTTCCAGCTCAATTTTGGTCGGAACTCATCGAAACAACAGCCAGCCAACTATTGTCTCCTGTTGACTGATGAGCGCGTGGTTTGCATTCGCCAAGCAAAACTTGTTTCCGTTTCCGGGATCACGGACCAATCGTTGAGCTTCACCATTCAACAGTAGGCAATGTTTATAGGTGCAGCCGATGACTCTCGAACAAAAATGAGTTCACTAAACTTGCTTCACTTTTCTAACACGGGAAACATACGGTGTGCTGGGTCTCTGTATTTGTCTCTGGTTACCATATTTTGTTTTACGAGGGGCGTTCAATAAGTCATTGCACCCTCTTGCCATTTCCAGAAAAATCGTCCGATTTTCAAAAACTAAAAATATTATTGAAGCTCAAGGTATACCTAATAAGTTTCCGAAAACCCGGACCCGATCCGCGGGTTTGCGCCTGAATGCGACGCGCGTTTATCTCTCGCGCGCGTCAAGCCTCCCGCCGAAAATGATACGACCCGCTACATTTTCGGTCGGATTCACTAAGCTCACCTGTGCTTCCAATGGGACAGTTGCAAGGGTCTGAAATGTTGGGTTTTTTACATAGAAAATGAAAGTCCTTGGTGAGCTGAGAACAAAAATGCCTTTGGTTTCTAGTTAAGTCCCATTGTTCCGGAGATGAGGTTTTGGCCCAAAATACATTGTTTTAAATGGGAATTCCGCGTGGTGACGTCACTACGCCCACGATTTTTTACAACTTTGAACGTGAGTATCTCCAGAACCGGGGCACTTACGAAAAAACCGAAGGCACCACTGTTCTCAGCTCAACAAGTACTATCTTTTTCTTTATAAAAAACACAAAATTTCAGATCCTTGCAACTGCCCCATTGTAAACTGTGATCAGATTAAGGATTAAGATCAGATAGATGCACCAAATCAGTAGACAGTCTGGGGTCGGAGCTTGGTGGTGTCCATTTTCAATCGACGGAGGATGTGAAGGAAGCTGTGCACACTTTTTTCTCAACGCAGTCAAAAGAGTTCTACGCACGCGGCATCGGAAAGCTCATTTCTCGCTTTAAAAAGTGCTTGGAACTGGAAAGAGACTACGTTGAAAAGTAATGTGAGTACTTCGAATTATAAAAATACGATTTCATTCATGTAGCATAATTTTTGGTTAACTTCTGAACGGGGAATCTTGTACTGTACCGAGCGGCGGAAATTGCTCATTTTCGGCGGGAGGCTTGACGCGCGCGAGAGATAAACGCGCGTCGCATTCAGGCGCAAATCCGCGGATCGGGTTTCGAGTTTTCGGTAACTTGTCAGGTATACCCTGAGCTTCAATAATATTTTTAGTTTTTCGAAAATCGGACGATTTTTCTAGAAATGGCAAGGGGGGGGAGGGGTGCAATGACTTATTGAACGCCCCTCGTAGTTATTATAATCTCAAACTATAATTCCAGTTGAGTTTTTTCTAAAATGTTGCTCAAGGTTGAAAAAAGCAAAAACAAAAAGCAAAAAAAAAACTACAGAGGCGGATCTATAAATCAATCAAGGGGAAAGGGGACTAAAGTCCATGGGGGGCGATGAAACATACTTTTACAATGAAAATACATTCGTATATAAGGTGTAAAATCTTTACTCAAGGGGGGGGGGGTGCGCTCCACAGTCCCCCCCCCATCCCCATCCACCACTTGCAAACTGCAAAAAACCATCCGATATATGATGGCATGAAAAGGCATTCATTTGCATTGTGGCCCTCTAATATTCGTATTTTATTTATTTATCTATTTATTTATTAATTCATCCATTCTGCATTCACGATCAGTGTAATTTTGCCCCCCCCCCCAGGGCTCAGAACATCGTCTTAAACAAAATGACAGTACAAAACTATCAGACAAAGAAAAATAATACTTACACAAATCAACGGAACAGAATCTGCCTATGTTATTATGAATTAAACATTAAAAATTAAATTCTTTCTCACTATCTTCAGCCATCGCTGCAATGTATGTAGAAGTAAATCCTCTTTTTAAAAACTTTATCGTTGTCGGCATTGCCTACTTCAAGGGGCAATGGGTCTGTTGCACACTTCGGCTAGAGCGTTTTAAAGTATCAATTCCTATGTAACCAGCCGTAAAAATGACAATGGCAGCATCATAAAAAACCAAAATTCATTAATAAACTCACAAATTATGAAAAGCACTAGACACTATTCCCCCCTGTATCTTTCCACCAAGTGCACGATATTTCACGAGATTAGCGCGGCACATTCAAATAATCACGGCCGACTGTCATCACAGCTGACTTCATAAACAAATAAACAGTAAACACTGACGGCGTCTGTTTGAATTTCTTACGTCTCCATATCCCCAATTCCTCATAATAGGTTGTGAAAGGTACGGAAACCGATATTTGTGTCGAAAACTTGTCAAAATGAAACAATAACTCACAGGAGTTCCAAGTATGATTCCAACTTCAATCATCATCCTCGGAATTCCTGTGTGTTATTGTTTCATTTTAATAAGTTTTCGACACAAATATCGGTTTCCGTACCTTTCACAATCTTTTGTGAGGAATTGAGGATATTGAGACGTAAGAATTCGAACAGACGCAGTCAGTGTTTACTGTTTATTTGTTTATGAAGTCAGCTGTGATGACAGTCGGCCGTGATTATTTGAATGTGCCGCGCTAATCTCGTGAAATATCGTGCACTTGGTGGAAAGATACAGGGGTGAATAGTGTCTAGTGTTTTTCGTGATTTGTGAGTTTATTAATGAATTTTTGTATTTTATGATGCTGCCATTGTCATTTTTACGGTTGGTTACATAGGAATTGATACTTTAAAACGCTCTAGCCGAAGTGTGCAACAGACTCATTTGTCACAGATTCTCTCTCCAGCCTTTAGAATCTTTAGATAAAATGTTGTGTTCGTAGCTCTTTCCAAGATTTATGTTCCATGACCATGCACACAGCTACTTACCACTTAATGCGCAGTTTTTCTAACCTCATTCAGGAAAGGCGAACTAAAATTCATGCTTACTGCTCATTTTCTCATGCCTGCTGATTTTCGCATCATTAAAGGAACCATGCAAAATTAAGTCGGTTTTGTAACATGCAACCGGCCACGGTTATTGCCAATTGCTGCATCGTCAGCATGGGCTTTAGTTGTAGATTTCATGACTTACGACCGACTAATAAGCTTTCCCTAGTGTGGATTCTTTGCAAGTCTCGAGACAAACAGATAAATCACAGACGAGTAGGTTACCCATTGAAGGCACTTCAAAATTGTTGTGGCGTTATTGATCTCATACATAATTTTTTCAATGACTCAAAGAAATTCACTCGAATACTTTGAGTCATGATTAATACCTTGATACTCGATAAATTATTATGTTTCAAAGATTAGTTTATTGCTAGGTTTATTAGGTTTAGATATGTTAGTGCTCATGATTACAGGATATTTCGAATGTTTGGCATTCATTTCACTTTCGGCTTTCTTTCTCTCTTTCGAGCCTCGGCCCATTGGATTACAAGAGCCAGGGTTAGAAAATGATAGATGGACTAAAGGAGAGGCCATCGCTTGACTTCAGTCCCTACATCTTCTGTACCTCTATCTGTCCTTCACTAACACATGTGTTCAAATCGAAGGAGGGAAAGAAAGACAAATCCCTGAATCCGCCTTTGTCTTTGTCCAGTGGCGTCGCGTATGCAATCCGGCAACTTAGCACTTTGTCCGTTTAAATGTATGAAAAAGATCGAACTATTCGAGGTGCACAGTGCACTCCCTCGAATCGATATTTCGCATGGATTTAAATGGACGAATTGCAGATTTGCCAGGTTTTACGCTACGCCTCGCCGCTGCCTTTGCCTATAGGTCTATGTGCATTATCCAGTTTCGTGCATCGAACTTATCGATGTTCGATGTCCTAAAAACATCGAAATTTCATCGATGCACCGAAAGAAAAATCATAATACATTATTATGCTTTCGAGATGGTTTAAGAGGAAAAAGCGAAATTTAGGTCTGTTTTTAGTCAAAATATCCATTAATAACGAGTTTCCATGCATCCATTCGATATCGCAGGAAAACATCGAAACTTTGATCGATGTATCGAACATCGGCCAGGCCTACCTTTGCCTGATGTATGAACCTATACTCTGTTCAGGATAAGAAGGCGGGTGAGAATTCAGATAGTAACGCACTATTTAGCAACAGTGCAGCTATGCTGTCTACTCCAACCCTTTGCAGTGGCCGTTGTTCTCCCGAACTCTCTCTGTGCACGGAGGATTTCCAAGAACCGACAGACTCAAAAATTTACACACGTCCAGTTAGAATTGCGAACTGTCAAAAATACGAAAAAACGGACGAAATTTTCCCCTTAAGGACCAAAACTCGGCAATAATAGTCGACTTTGAATATTGATGACTCTCAGAAATTCGTATTTTTCAGTCCGAATTAAATTCAGGATATTTCGTCCAATATCGAATTTCTGAGAGTCATCAATATTCAAAGTCGACTATTTGTGCCGAGTTTTGGCCCTTTAGGGCGAAAATTTCGTCCGTTTTTTCGTATTTTTGACCGTTCGCAATTTTTACTGGACGTGTGTAAATTTTTGAGTCTGTCAGTTCTTGGAAATCCTCAATGCCAAGAGAGAAGTCGGAAGAACAACGGCCACTGCGAAGGGTAGGAGTAGCCGGTATAGCCGCATTGTTGCTAAATAGTGCATTACTACCTGAATTCTCACCCGCCTTCTTATCTTGAACAGAGTATAGTAACGATCTATACTTCGTCCGTCGGTTTCTGAAAATCGATACTTGTTCATTGTTGCAGGTCACGTGTGAGCGGATCGTACGCGCCTTCATCGTGCGATGCAGGGAAGTGAATCCATCGTTGAACGCCATCTCCGAGAACCGGTTCATGTACGCAATAGACGAGGCCCACTCCATAGATCAGATGCTGGACTCAAAAGTCAAGACAGAGGCGGAGCTGGAAAGAGATACCCCCCTGCTCGGAGTCCCTTTCACCGTCAAAGAAAGTTGCGCGCTCAAAGGTGCGTACGAAATGCAGATTTTTTTTCATTCTGTTCGTGTCAGTTGGCGGGTATTCCAAAGGTTCTATTGCGTGCGCAATGAGTCTGCTGGAAACATTAGCAGCAGGACTAAAGACTAAAGAGGCTTAAGGTGATTCTATGGCAAACTCCCGAAAATTTTAATCCGATAGATGGCGTTACTTGTCGCTGGCTCCGAAAATAGCCGTTTTTTGACGGTTTTCGGCTGATTTCTCTGAACAGACGAATAAGAGACGAAAAATCGGAATGTCAGCACCTGCTTAATTTTTTGCTTGATTTTTTGAGCCATAAACGGGCCAAATTGGTTCTAAAATAAAGGTGAAAGTATGCAAAGAAAAAAGCCTGTGTAATTTGGAGTTGTATCAGTAAAGATTACAGGTGAAACAGAAACCTGTAATCTTTACTGATACAACTCCAAATTACACGTGATTTTTTTCTTTGCATACTTTCGCCTTTATTTTAGAACCAATTTGGCCCGTTTATGGCTCAAAAAATCAAGCAAAAAATTAAGCAGGTGCTGACATTCCGATTTTTCGTCTCTTATTCGTCTGTTCAGAGAAATCAGCCGAAAACCGTCAAAAAACGGCTATTTTCGGAGCCAGCGACAAGTAACGCCATCTATCGGATTAAAATTTTCGGGAGTTTGCCATAGAATCACCTTAAGGTGATTCCAGGCGAAACTTTTCTAGATTTCAATCCGATGGATAGCGCCACTAGTCGCTTTTAGGAAAAGTCAGGTTTTTTGCGTTTTAAAATGAAACCATAGATAAAACGCAAAATCCAATAATGTCAGCACCCGCAAAAAAAAATGGGGCAGTTGCAAGGGTCTGAAATGTTGTGTTTTTTATACAGAAAATGATAGTACTTGATAAGCTGAGAACAATGGTGCCTTTGGTTTTTTCCTAAGTGTCTTGGTTTTGGAGATACACACGTGTAAAGTTACAAAAAATCGTGCGTGTAGTGACGTCTCTACGCGGAATTCCCATTTAAAACAATGTATTTTGGGCCAAAATCTCATCTCCGGAAAAATGGGACTTAATCAGAAACCAAAGGCATCTTTGTTCTCAGCTCATCAAGTACTTCCATTTTCTTCATAAAAAACACAACATTTCAGACCCTTGCAACTGCCCCATTTGGGGATTTTTTGAGCCCAAAATGAGCAAAATTGGTTTAAAATGAAAGCCGTAAATTATGAAATTCGTTTCGCCATAAGCATAGTGAGTGAGAGAGAGTGCAAGAGTGATGATACGTCTATCTGCCTCACTCGCACTCATTGCGGCTTATGGTAATTTTCGTACTTCATAATTTCCGGCTTTTTTTTTAGTGTTTCAACCTGAAACTTTCAGGGTATCTTCCTGAAGTATGCTCGCAGGTGTTGACGTTCCTCAAAGTTGTGTTTTTAGCGTGAATTCGTCAATTTTAGCCAACAACTGTTGACTTTTTGAGCAGCGCGACGTGGTGTCCACCGTTGGAACTAATCGACCCTGGAATCATCTTAACAGAGGGGTAAAATCACTTGAAAATGATGTTTGGAAATTGGAGGGCATCAAAAAGTTATTTCAAAATTTGTTCACTAACTCAATAAATATGTTGAAATGGAATTCCATGAAGGCTGTCGTAATTGTTGTATATCAATTCAAAATGGGAGCAAAAAGATCAATGATCCAATACTTGCATCCAACATGCATGCGTTACTGACAATGACTGGTCATGACTCCCTTTATAGTGCAAAAGTAAGTGTGTGACCTTGGAGTTGACCGTATTCAGACGCACCTGAATTCGGTATTCTTGAGGCATCGTTTGGACGAAGGCAAAAAATTAAAGCATCGAGTATATTATGCCTAATGGGTCTGTTGCAAACTTTTGCTACAACGGTAAAGAGTGTTTCATCGTGCGTAAAATCGCCCGAAAAGTCCATTGGTGGCATCAGAAAGTCATGAAATGCGATACTAAACTCACGAAAGACGTGTAATGAAATCCAAGATGGCGGTAAAATATCGAGCAATCTGTATGCATGCACCTTTAACATCCAAGGATTGCCAACGTTGACCACCTCACAGCTTCAGAGGTTATGTGTTTATTTACGTTGTGATTGGGTGTGCTCGATATTGTGAGGTTGGCTATCCTTGGATGTTCGTGGTGCATGCATACAAGTTGCTCGATATTTTACAGCCATCTTGGATTTCATTAAACGTCTCATTGTGAGTTTATTATCGCATTTCATGACTTTCTGATGCCACCAATAGACTTTTCACGCGATTTTACACGAGAATGAACACTCTATAGCGCTGTAGCAAAAGTTTGCAACAGACCCATTGTCCAAGCATATACAGGGTGTAAAAAAAAAAAAGGAGCAGCTCCGAATAACTCGAGTTTGGGTTCGAATTTCAAAAACCGCTGGTTCCATTATTTTGAGGGGGACATCTTTTAGGGGGGTTGCCAAATTCCAGGCCCCCCAGGGGGGCGGATCCGGGGGTCACTGCCCCCCTAAATCACATTTCTCAAATGGCGACCCCTAATTTTTATTACATAACTTTGAAAAACATCAAATTCTAAGCATTTTGGCGCAAACCGCAGGTCGATATCGTTTTTAGTGTTCGAGATATCGAAAGTCAAAGTTCGATTTCGACCCATTTTCAAAAATTCGTAACTCCCACTAAGAAAGTCGAAATTTGAAAAGCTATTAGCTTAAAATGCTCTACGAAACACGTCCTTTTCAGAAAAAAATACAATTGTCCAGGAAATTTGATTTTTAGGCTCCGAAAAAAATATTCAAAATTTTCGAAAATTTTGAATCGGCGATATTCTTGTAAAACGGCCAGAATTGACGA
The DNA here is from genome assembly GCA_011764245.1 of Trialeurodes vaporariorum. Taxonomy (NCBI): domain Eukaryota; kingdom Metazoa; phylum Arthropoda; class Insecta; order Hemiptera; family Aleyrodidae; genus Trialeurodes; species Trialeurodes vaporariorum. Next base: position 5,404,018 of record VMOF01000379.1, read on the forward strand.
TTTTGGCTTAAAACCTGTTGGCTGAGTCCAAATGAGCGATGCAAAGCGCTTAAAAGCTCAAGAAAGTCTCAAAATCACCTTTAAAATGATCAAACTCAGTATTGAGAACACTGCTAAATTTAGAGCCAGGAAACACCTCTCTCTCGGGCTGTAATGGGGTTTTGGGGACTTTTGAGAGCTTTGCATCGCTCATTTGGACTCAGCCGACACGTATGAAGCCAAAATTGTCGATTCTGGCCGTTTTACAAGAATATCGCCGATTCAAAATTTTCGAAAATTTTAAATATTTTTTTCGGAGCCTAAAAATCAAATTTCCAGGACAATTGTATTTTTTTCTGAAAAGGACGTGTTTTGTAGAGCATTTTAAGCTAATAGTTTTTCAAATTCCGACTTTTTTAGTGGGAGTTATGAATTTTTGAAAATGGGTCAAAATCGAACTTTGACTTTCGATATCTCGAACACGAAAAACGATATCGACCTGCGGTTTGCGCCAAAATGCTTAGAATTTGATGTTTTTCAAAGTTATGTAATAAAAATTAGGGGTCGCCATTTGAGAAATGTGATTTAGGGGGGCGGTGACCCCCGGATCCGCCCCCCTGGGGGGGCCTGGAATTTGGCAACCCCCCTAAAAGATGTCCCCCTCAAAATAATGGAACCCGTGTTTCAGCGTTTTTTGAAATTCGAACCCAAACTCGAGTGATTCGGAGCTGCTCCTTTTTTTTTTTACACCCTGTAGATAGACTGCATCGATAAACATTAGAATGGCATCGATATGAAATGTTTAAAAGTACATAAATTGATATCTTATGATGCCTTATTACGAGTACAAAAAATCAAATGCTGCTTATTTAATATACTTAATGGGTAAGTATCATACTTATTCGTTTTTTTTTTCTCTCTCTTTTTTTTCCTCCATCTGTTTCGCATTGTTTTGATTCAACATATTGAAAATAAAGCAACGTTGACTATAGTGGGCAGTTAAAAAAAATACTTCATTGGGTCCCTTCAATTTACGATATAGGCAAAAACAAGTATCGCCGAGTAGGGATATTTATGAAAAAAAAAAAAATAAATAAATAAATAAACAAAAAAAAAATAAAAAAAAAAAATTAAAATTGTTCACTCGATTTAAGTGAGCGCACGGTGAGCGGTGAGTCGACCAATTCACTTGTTCTTGAAAGGGTTTACTGTTCTACCACCAGGTTCAGGTAACCAGAAAGAGTCGAAGCTATAGTTAACTATTCCATTCCGCGGTGTTCATATTGCCTAACCCGGCAATTGAAGGCGCGCTGTGAGATGAGACTTCATATTGCTAATTATGACAACGGGGCTCTTGCAAACTTTTGCTGTAGGGGATTGAAGAGTTGATTCTTGCATAAAACCCTGTAATAAATGACGATGAGTACACTAAAAATCACGAAATTCACTCTCAGAATCGAGCTTAATGGTGGAAAGACGCAGGTAATCATGGGAGATTCCTATCTAAATTGAGACATATTTCTGTGTTTCCGTAGAGAAAGTGACATAATAGACAAAAATCTCCCATGATACCTGCGTCGAACCGCCTTTACCACCTTGCTGATATAGCAGTTGTGTGAGTTTATTACTGAATTTTAGACTTTCTTATTAGTGTGATTTTCGTGATTTTTGCTGGTCTTTACATAAGATTGAATTATTCATTTGCTTGTAGCAAAAGTTTGCAAGAGCCCCATTTAGAGTATAGCTTTTTCATTGCAAAAATGAGAGATCGAGCTGAGGAAACGATAATTTCGATTGAAAGAGTTAATGATTATCTGATAAATGCTGTTCTAAAATTAAGGGGTCGGATGTGAAAATTAGGCGATTTTGACGAATTTTTGTTTTTCAAGGATTATTTTTCTTTGTAGTTTCAGCTTCATTTTGAGACTAAGTTTTTAAATTTTGGTGCTTCGTCCCAATGTTATGCCCATTTCATTATTCATAACTTGTTTGCAATTATACGTGTTTTAATGGAATATTTCTCGTACCTTTTTTTACAAGCCTTTTTTTACAAGAATTAGGGCTTTGTCATTTTTTACTCTGTTGTACCTTTTTCTCAGAATCTACAGGACCGATTTTCAAAAACTTGAGCTTGTCAGAATCATCTTGTTTTTTTAAGCAAATATAGATGGAAGGGTTTCCCAAAATTTGGTGAATTTTTCCCACTGTGTCCTCTCAAAGTCAAATTTTTTGACGTTTTTTGATACAAAATTTCAAAATTCTGTCAAAACTTGAATTTTTGAAATTTTGAAAAACGCCTGCGTCTATTTGTGAACAACAATAAGACCTTCCAGATGAGCCCAAGTTTTTGAAAATCGGTCAAGTGGATCCTGAGAAAAAGGTACAGAAACATCACTATATTTTACATTGTTTAGATAGGCACATCCGTCTCCCCTTAAACAAGTTTGTATCGTCGATTGTGAGAGAGACCTCTAAAATCCCCCCCTCCCCCCCCCATTAAAGCTCAGCCAAAAACTTTTTTTCTGTTCCTATAACAAACAGGTTTGAGATTCAGCGTCGGGTGTAAACTCCGAGACGGAATAAAAGCTAAAGAAAACGGAGCCGCCGTGGAATCTCTCGTAAAAGCTGGAGCGATCCCGATTTTGGTCTCCAACACGCCTGAATTGTGCGTCGCCATCGAAACTTTCAATTACATCAATGGGAGAACAAAAAATCCGTACAATAGGCATCGCACTTCAGGAGGCTCATCCGGTGGCGAGGTAATTGTTTTTCATGCTCGAAAATAATGTTTTTTGTTTGTTTCTTGCTTTTGTTTTTTTTTTTTAACCCTTTTAATCACGTGTGTGACAGAGACTGTAGCAGTCGCGACGACAACACATGTTTCGAGTGTGTGTGTGTGTGTGTGTGTGTGTGTGTTTCGTGTGTTTTGAGTGTGTTTCGAGAGAAGAGAGAGGAAAGAGAAAAAGGGGAGAGCCAAAGAGAAAGAGAATGTGTTGTCGGTGCGCATCAGAGTTGAACAAATGGGAATCGTAATCGTTCACACGATTACCGAGTAATCGTAATCGTCAAATCTTTGGATGGTAATTAAATCCATTTTTCACAGATAAATAGTAAAATCAAGGGTATTTCAGATTAGATCTAATACTTCTGCAACTAATATGATGGGTGGCTTGTAACTAAAAATCAGCCTTGATTACCATAGAATCATCCTCCGAAAAAACGACGATTACGATTACTTGGTAATCGTGTAATCGATTACCACCCCCATTTGCCCAACTCTGGTGCGCATGCGCGAGTATCGCGGAAAATTAAGAACGGAGGTCTGCCGAGGAAAATGAGAAGGCGAGATTTCATTCCGGATTTCGACTCGATCCACGCGACAGCGCATCGAGATCGGACTCATCCGTGGTCAACTGAAATCGTTGATTAATTATCAATTTTATATTAGTAAAATTTTTAGTTGTTCAATACGAGATTGCTTCAAAATCTTTACTCGTCGTCTTTAGTTATCCGATCAAAAAGGAACCCGGACGTCGCCTCATTGGAGTAGCCAGGAATTTTTCGGGGGGGGGGGAGGGGGGTCGGAGGTCCAAAAATTGTCAGGGGGGTGCCAGAGATACTAATTTGGTCAAATTTGTCTGAAAACGCAAAAAATTACCTTTTTTGGGACAAATTTTGGTGTCGAGGGGGGAGGGGGTCCAGACCCCCTGGACCCCCCCCCCCCCCATCTGGCTACGCTACTGGGTCGCCTATACTGGATTCATAGGTAAAGTTCCACGAAAGATCCCCTGGTCCCATTACCTATGAATTGGGTACGTCAAAATATCTTGACACAAGCATCACCACAATAAGATCTCTTTTATGAGAGAACCCGGGGTGTGCTCCGTGGCAGGATACTTTGCGGGCGACAAACGCCAGATCCTTGAGTTGATCGGAGGGTGTGGGTAAATCATTATAAAGACCACCTCACCACACACGCATTTTGGGATTTGTCTTTTTTTGAGATTTTTTTAGACCGTTCAAAAGAGGCAATTTTCTAAGAATTTGGATGGGTTACACAATATGATCAAAATGTCTATTTAAATTCCATTGAATCCCATTCTACATAAAATCATTTTACCATTTTACCACTTACCAGCATCATTTTACCATTTTACCATTTACCAGCACCATTTTATTAAAATGGTACTCATATGTAGGTACTACTCACCGTGAAAGGGTTAGGATTTTGAATTTGGTTAACCACTCTGCCAAAGAGAGGGCAGACAGCGACACTCATGGAGAAGAAAACTGATGCCCCCCAAATTTGATAACTAATTTGATTTCGCTAAAACACAGAAAATAAATACATTAACTTCCAGTGACGTAACGTTTAATCTAGCAACGTTGCATTTTAGTCATGTATACGGTAAATGCCCAAAAGCGCAAATCCCCAAATGCGCAAAATACTCTTTTGCGCATATGGGTATGTTCTGGGCAAGGCAAATTTGCGTTAATGGGTGCATTTTACTGAGAACGTTATCAGTCATAATGCTATTAAAAAAATAATGTTTGATTTGGCAACCGTGCTAACTCTAGTGAGTAAATGCGGAATGCAAAATCGTAGAATTTTAGTGAGACATGCAGAGACAAAGACAAAGTTGAAACAAAAATACTTGTATACAGGGTGTTTTAGGTTTAACGTCGGGAACTTCTGGAGCCGATTATTGAAGTCAAAATAATTCTATTTTTTCCTCTAAATATGGGCCTTGAAATGCTTCCCTTCGGCCTTCGGAGCTACGATTTTTCAAAGTTTGGAAAAAAAATTGGGTTTTTTGAAACCGTGGCTAGGTTTATCCATAAAATGCCGCTGAAATTTGATGTTAGGCGTATTTTTAGGTGTAAAATTCTTCGAAACTTATGAAATAATTGTTGAATTCTACTTTTTCTGCCAAGTCTACTTTTCTGACACTCTTGAACATAAAATTTTCTGAAAAGTAGACTTGGACTTATAAAACAATTATTTCATGAGTTTCATTGAATTTTACACCTAAAAATACGCCGAATACCAAATTTTAGCGACATTTTATGGATAAACCTAAAGCAGAAACTTACATATATCAAGCTAAAGTCAGCTTTTAAACCACCAAAATCAAATTCCAAGGAAGAGAACAAATTTAAGCGAGTACTTTAAAGTTATCTGAAAGAAGTGGGTTTCAAATATACAGCGTTGCCAGTGCATTAGGTAAGAATTAGCAATTTAATTATCTTTGCGGTTTTGGGTCACGTCTTTTCATATTAGCATTTGCGCTTTTAGGCATATTTCTCGAGATCCTTTTTGCGCTTTTGGAACATCGTTTTTGCGCTTTTGGGTTCTAGTTTTCGGATTTTTGCGCTTTTGGGTGCTGTCCATGTATACTTGTGAGGCGAAGGTCTAATTCGCGAGTATTTGCTATGCATCTCAAGACTTCGATCTTTAACACGGGTTTCAATGAACAAAAATGCAACTTTGCCGGATTAACGTTGCCGTCATGATTCAACACGGAAAGGGTATGAATTTAGTCGAAATATTTTGATTCAAATCTGAACTTTCAATTTTTATTTTATTGTTTTTAATCTAGAACCATAGGCTATATTCGCGCTGAAAAAAATGGAAAAGAGTATTTTACCCTTTGAAAGTTCCTACTTTGAGTAGCAATTTAATTGGTTGGTATACTTACAGCGCGATGATTAAATAATGCAGGACTTTTCGGGAGTAACGTCTTTGTGGTCATACGTTTAATATTCACGATAAGATGGTTATAACTTGTAAAAATCCGTGTAGGAAACGTCCAAGAGAAATATTTAACATTTCCATTTTTTTTTTTTTCAGTAGGGGCGATTGGTTGCAACTTGATGTCACTTTAAATCAGTATATTTATAGCTTGTTAAAATTGCTGTTTCCTCGCTCGTTTTCAGGCTGCTCTCATCGGCTCTGGTGCATCAGTTATTGGTATCGGCTCGGACGTGGGTGGCTCAATCCGAGTCCCAGCATCTTACAATGGGATTTTTGGACACAAGCCAACACCAGGTGCGTCTCTAATCCTAGAGTCCCTTGATGGAAATATTGTATAGGGAGTACCGACACGACGCTTTATGCATTTTGACAGGAGTCGATTTTAGTCGATCGCCTGAACGAATTCGAAGGTTAAGTTCAACAGTGGACCAGTGGTGGACTGGCGGATTTGCCGGCATTCCGGTCCGTTCCCATACGTTCCTCTACGAATCGACCCCTTTCGTGTGGAGCCTTCGATGTCGTCGACTCCTGCTCGATCGTGAGAGCCTAAAACCAACGACCAATCAAACTCGTTGAGCTCGTGTCGGTACTCCCTATACAATATTTCCATCAAGGGACTCTATCTAATCCGTGCTCTCACACACAAACCTCATCTTTGACTTCTTATTCACATCAACGCACAAAATACACTTTTGGTCAAGTTCACGGAAAAAAAAATATTAGTGAAAATAACCATACGGATACCTGATTTTGGCACCTGCTAGATGTTATGGTAAACTTGACCAGAAGTATTTTTTTTTTTTTTTTAATTTTTAAGAGTTTATTCATCATCAAAAAAATACATGAAAAATCCAAAAAATACAATAAAAAAATACAAAAAAAAAATACATGAAAGAGAAAAAGAAACGATAATGACAATATACAATTTTTTTACAAATAATGAGAGAAAAATATGAAAAATAAAGGATGACGAATAAACTGTTTCGCCCTCTAACAAGGGGAGGCTCAGAAGTCGCCGCCTCCGATTTTGAAAACAATTGCACGAAAATGTAGCTAAAGTAAAACTATTAGACCCGTGTTTCTCACTTTTTGCCAATGGGCCTTCCTAAAGCGTCAGGAGTTTTTTTAAAGTTGCCGAAATTCACGTAAATATTCGGAACGCTCTTTGCTCGGGTTTTTACGTGAATTTCGGCAACTTTAAAAAAATTCCTGACGCTTTAGGAAGGCCCATTGGCAAAAAGTGAGAAACACGGGACTAATAGTTTTACTTTAGCTACATTTTCGTGCAATTGTTTTCAAAATCGGAGGCGGCGACTTCTGAGCCTCCCCTTGTAAGACTAAGTCTATAAGTATGACTAAGTCTATGTGTATGGTACATTTACCGATACTTTGTGTAAATTCGACATGGAATCAGGTAACATCACCTAGTACCTAGTCTAGTCAAAACATAGTATACTTCTGGTTAACATTACCATAACATCTAGCAGGTGCCAAAATCAGGTATCCGTATGGTTATTTTCACCGTAGTTTTTTTTTCCGTGTTGTAGAATGGGGTTCTATAGCAAACTTTTGCTACAGGGGATTAAAGAGTCGATTCTTGCATAAAAACCTATCTGAAATGATCATAACCGTAGCCAGGATATTGTCTTTCTCTCTCTTTCCCCATTTAAACGCATGTGTTAGAAAAGGATGGATATAGGGGCTATCACGTGACTTCAGCCCCTCTTTCTGTCCTTTCCTAACACATGCGTTTAAATGGGGTAAGAGAGAGAAAGACAATATCCTGGCTACGGCTATGGAAATGATGATGAGTACAGAGCTGCCGATTTGCGTAGATTTAATGGCATTTTGAAATTCACCGAAGATTCCACCGGTTGAGAAAAGATTACAGAGTTTAGTTCAGTGTATGACTGTAATGCACGAAAATACTAGCGTCTTTTATCTTTTCTCAACCGGTAAATTTTAATTAATTAACGGCGTTTCCACCGATTGAGGAAAGATTACAGATCAGAGTATTTTCGTGCATTACAGTCATACATTGAACTGAACTATGTAATCTTTTCTCAACCGGTGGAATCTTCGGTGAATTTCAAAATATTACTAAATCTACGCAAATCGGCAGCTCTGGATGAGTACACTGACAAATCATGAAATTCACTCTCAGAATCGGACTTGATGGCGGAGAGACGCAGGTATCGTGGGAGATTCCTATCTAATTTGAGACATATCTATGTGTTTCCGTAGAGAAAGTAATAAAAGAGTCAGGAATCTCCCATGGTACCTGCGTTGAACCGCCATTACGATCTTGCCGTTGTAGCAGTTGTGTGAGTTTGTTACTAAATTTTAGACTTTTCGAGTGTAATTTCTGTGATTTTCGTTGTTTTTTTGCATCAGATTGGACTATTAATTTGCTCTCAGCAAAAGTTTGCAAGAGCCCCATTCGTCGGAGAATGGAACCGATGCAAAAAAAAAAAAAACAAACAAACAAAAAAACAAAAACAAAAACCGTCATAACTAATGTGTTGTAGAGTGCAGTTTATACGATCTTTCGAATGAATTCCAGGAAATATAAGGTCATTGTATACTCTTGATGAGAGTACTACCACAGAATAATACAATCAGAACGGAAACTCCCATAAGAGCCAATGGAAGCAAGTTTGGAATTTAACGGCACCAATAGGCAACGCTGTGGTCCTACATCCCAACATGGCGGACGAGTGTGATTTGTGTTGACACTAATTTATTTCTGTAAATTCTGGAAGAAATCTTATGTTTCCGGCATCACTTTTATTCTAATGGCATTTCAGAATGAAAATTTCGCGGATCATGTCCTATATTTTTTTTTTCGCGCGGGAATCCAGATGTAAACATCCTATATCCCAACATGGAGGACGCGAAATGAATTTGCTTCAAAATCCGACAGAGTTTCCGTTCTGATCGTATTATTCTGTGGTACTACTAGAACCCAGTGGCGTAGCGTGCAATTTGGCAACGTTGCACAGTGTCCGTTTAAACCAATGTAAAAGGTCGAATGCGAAGGTGTTCACCGAACACCCAACAGTTCGATCTTTTTCATGGATTTAAACGGACATAATACAACGTTGCCAAATTGTACGTTACGCCACTGCTAGACCCCACTTTGTGCTACATTTAATTGTGGAAACAGTGCTCAGTAAATCTGTGTGCACTGAAAACTTTGCAATCTGTAATTTTCTCTGCGCCATACTGCAACGGTGCAAGGCACATTGTGCCGGTGTTCCGGCAATCTTAGTTTTATGTGTTTTTTAGCCAGTGGCGCACTATGGTCTACAGTGGGTATCTAGCTAGACAAAAGTCGATTTTTGGAGGTCGGAAAAACGGAAATCTGACAACGTAGTGTGATTCCCCATATCTTAGTGCATCTGTATCTCAAATTTTTCCGACCGATCATGTTTGGTAAGGTTGCAACATGCGTTTAAAGCAACGCGCGCAAGGTGTGTTTGTATACTTTAAGGTGCTATTGGTTTCTAGCCATTGCAATCCCCAGACAAAAAGTACGATTTTTACTTAGTTACTTTATTTTTTGTTCAAACTTAGAACTTGTTGATCCTTCCTGCTGATAAGGCGAATACATTCATCTATATATATTTCATTTAAGTCAATAATTTGGAGTTTTTAGAGACTGTATAAGGTCGGTACCAATTTTACTCAAAATTGACGAGAATTTTAGGCTTTAAGGCCACCTACGTTTTTTGGCCCACGGATGCCCACGCTTAGAGTGGCAAGGAAATGTTCCTAAGACCTCTGGGAATACGTTTTTCAATATGCGAATGTCGTCTTTTGTCGTCCTTACAAGTTATGAATTTTTTCGGTTGGAGAACTCAGCGGATAATAGGGGATTTTCCCGTTGACGTGGACGAACAATCTTCAATCATCAAAACAGTAAAAAACTATAATAACTGTGAAAACCGTTTGGAACTTGTAAAATTTTACAATACATAGATTCTCTGTGATCTGGAAACTTCCGACTCAAGAAAAATATTGAGCGGGGAACACCCCCCCCACACTACCATCAACTATCTGAACCCTCCACATTCAAATATTGGCATCTTACACAGGGGTGGGCAAAAGTAACGCACAACCTCCCTCAAATTTTTGTCCTGATTCATATTTAGAGAATCGGTTTCTGCCAATCTTTTTAATTCAGGCGGCTCATCTGTTTGGCTATGTTGGGTGCCCCCTCATTTTAGGGGGGTGTGGGAAGGGGTCGCGGAGTCTGGGTGGGGGGGCTAAATCGAATATTTCAAACAGGGACCCCATGATTTTTTGCATACTTAGAAAGAACATAAAATTCTAACCATTTTGGCACAAACCAAAGTTCGATACCTTTTGTCGTATTCGATATATCGAAGTTCAAAGTTCGATATCCACCCATTTTCCAAAAGTCGTTGCTCCCCTTTAAATGAACCAAATTTAAAAAACTTTGGGTGCAAAATATTCTACTGAACAAGCACTGTAAGGAAAAAAATACGACAGTTCCCAAAAATTTGCCCATACTTAATTTCTGGGCCCTCAAAATTTGTTCGATTTTTAAAAAAAATGAAATACCCAATTTTTTTTTCAAAAAACGGTCAAAATGGAGGATAACGGACTGAAAAATCGCATGATCTACTGCACTGACGGCTGAGAAACCAGAAAAATAACCAATTGCCAATTTTCACCACCGCAACTGCATTAGGGGACTTTTGTCTAGCTAGCTGGCTTGCGTAGACCAGTGTGTGGCGTCGCGTGCAATTTGGCAACAATGTATTCTATCCATTTAAACTCATGTAAAATATCGAACTCAGGGGGTGCACAGTGCACAGGGAAAATTCGATATATTTAATGAGTTTAAATGGAGCAGTTGCATTGTTGCCAGATAGCACGCGACGCCACTGCTTTTAGCTGATCCGGATATTTAACATGTCGTCGTAATGTAAAGGCAAAAGGTGCAATGGGGCTCTTGCAAACTTTACCATGCAGAAATGAATATAGTTTAATCTTGAGTGAAATCCAGCAAAAATCACGAACTTCACAATGAAATATCAAACTTCAGGAATAAACTAAAAAAATTGCTATAACTGCAAGATCATTATGGTGGAGCTATACGCAGGTATCATGGGAGACCTCCGTTCTAATAAAAGTTTTATGAAAACACAGAGACATGCCTCAAATGGTTTCAGGACATTTCGTCAACGACTTTTTGTCCGCGCGCATGTTTCGTCCAACTGTTTAAGTCACTGCGTTTTTTCGACAGCAACACGTTGGTCCACTTAGTAAATAATGTCCAAAGTTTATTGGTCCCAAGAAAAACACAAAGTCCATACAAGAAATATTGCAAAAATTGAGAAACATCATAATTTTGGACAACATTTTGATAAAACTCACTTGATCATTCGTTGGGAGCCTTATGAGCGGCTGCTGCGGGTTTTACAAAAATGTTGACATTTTAATCAAATTTTGGCAACAGAAAATTTGGAAAAAATAGAATGACATCGGTAAGGACGCAAGAATTACTCCACACGAAAATGAAGCTAACATAGCAGCACCTTCATCTATCTTCCATTTTCTTATTTTCAATGTTTCCATAAATCATTTTCCTTGCAGCATGATTATTTTTTGTACATGTTCTCATCTGTTGTCAAAAATTTTAATTTTTCATACATGTTCTGAACTCTTGTCAAAAAGTTTAAATGATCAGTGAAATCAAACATATGGACCAAAATTAAACGCATGGACCTATACTTTCTTGCCTTCATACATGCGTGGACGTAAAACGCAAAGACGAATTAGTATCCGGACAAAAAGTCGTTGATGAAATGTCCTATAACCCCTCAAATTGTACAGGAATCTCCACGATACCTGCGTAATTCCGCCATTAAGCTCGATGATTCTTGCAATCATCGTCATTTTTACGGGTTTTTATGTAAGGATCAACTCTTCAATCACGTCAAGCTAAAGTTTGCAAGAGCGCCTTCAGATGATATACTTACTTGAGATCTGCTTGACTTGACTCAAACTCGTAAATCTTCCATTGCGGTGCCCCGGAAAGCAGAGGGGATGTTTTGAGAGTTCTGCGCCTTGTCAGCGATTAAAAGCCCACCAAAAATAAGGGTGTGCTTGTAAGCCTGCTTTCCCATTCAAAATAACATTGGCGGTGCCCCGGAAGAGCAGATGAGATGTTTTGAGAGCCCTGCGCCTTTTTAGAGATTGAAAGCCCACCAAAAAGACAGGTGTGCTCGTAAGTCTGTTTTCCCATTTAAAATAACATTGCTGGAGCCTCGGAATAGCAGAGGGGATGTTTCGAGAGCCCTGCGCCTTGTCAGCGATTGATAGCCCATCAAAAAGACAGGTGTGTTCGTAAGCCTGTTTTGCCATTTAATTTTACATTGGCGGTGCCCCGGAAGAACAGATGTGACGTTTTAAGAGCCCCCTTCTCCGCTTCGGCAGCGATTGAAAGCCCACCAAAAAGACAGGTGTGCTTGTAAGCCTGCTTTCCCATTTAAAATAACATTGGCGGTGTCCCGGAAGAGCAGACGGGACGTTTTGAGAGCCCAGCCCCTTGTCAGCTATTTGAAGCCCACCAAAAAGACAAGTGTGCTCGTAAGTCTGTTTTCCCATTTAAAATAACATTGCCGGAGCCTCTGAATAGCAGAGGGGATGTTTCGAGAGCCCTGCGCTTTGTCAGCGATTGATAGCCCATCAAAAAGACAGGTGTGCTCGTAAGCCTGCTTTCCCTTTTAAAATAACATTGGCGGTGCGCCGGAAGAGCAGAGGAGATGTTTTGAGAGCCCCGCGCTTTTTCAGCGATTGAAAGCCCACCAAAAAGACAGGTGTGCTCGTAAGCCTGTTTTGCCATTTAAAGTTACATTGGTGGTGCCCCGGAAGAGCAGATGTGACGTTTCAAGAGCCCTCCACTTCGGCAGCGATTGAAAGCCCACCTAAAAGACAGGTGTGCTCGTAAGCCTGCTTTCCCATTTAAATAACATTGCCGGAGCCTCGGAATAGCAGAGGGGATGTTTCGAGAGCCCTGCGCCTTGTCAGCGATTGATAGCCCATCAAAAAGAAGGGTGTGCTTGTAAGCCTGCTTTCCCATTTAAAATAACATTGGCGGTGCCCCGGAAGAGCAGAGGAGACGTTTTGAGAGCCCTACGCCTTTTCAGAGATTGAAAGCCCACCAAAAAGACAGGTGTGCTCGTAAGTCTGTTTTCCCATTTAAAATAACATTGCCGGAGCCTCGGAATAGCAGAGGGGATGTTTCGAGAGCCCTGCGCCTTGTCGGCGAATAATAGCGCACCAAAAAGACACGTCTGCTCGTAAGTCTGTTTTCCCATTTAAAATAACATTGGCGGTGCCTCGGAAGAGCAGAAGAGACGTTTTGAGATCCCTGCGCCTTGTCAGCTATTTGAAGCCCTCCAAAAAGACAGGAGTGCTCGTAAGTCTGTTTTCCAATTTAAAATAACATTGGCGGTGCCTCGGAAGAGCAGCGGGGACGTTTTGAGAGCCCTGCGCTTCGTCACCGCAGAAAAAAGAGAGGTGTGTTCGCGAGTCTGTTTTCCGAGTTTGATTCAGAAAGATGTTCCCAGATAGACGTTGGCAAAAACGAATTCTTCTTAATCGAATACGAGAGTTATCACTAATTCTTTTTAAAGCGACAGCTGAACTTAATTGCAGCAAAAACCGATGTCAAAAATGAGATTTATTTGAGGTTTTAAACGAATCGGAACAACAGGATTTACAGACACTTCAAAAAAAGAAAAAAAGAGGTCCTTTGGGGTCCCGTCGCAATGCCCAGCTTACCCTATCCCTATGGTAGCTACTGGTTTCCAGATCAAATGGTGAATGGGTCAGTTCCAAGGGTCTGAATTGTTGTGTTTTTTTAAAGAAAATTGAAGTACTTGATGAGCTGAGAAGAAAGATGCCTTTGCGGTTTCTAAAGAAGTCCCATTGTTCCGGAGATAAGATTTTGACCCAAAATACATTGTTCTAAAATGGGAATTCCGCGTATTGACGTCACTACGCCCACGATTTTTAACAACTCTACCCTTGTGTAACTCCAAAATTGGGACACTTAGGAAAAAACCGCAAAGGCACCATTGTCCTCAGCTCATCAAGTACTATAATTTTCTTTATATCAAACAGTGGCGGCTCGTGACTGAAAAATTAGGTGCAGTTGGGGGGGGGGGTCTTGGAGGACGCTCCCAGTAGGAGGGGGTTTGGGGGTCCTCCCGCGGAATTTTTTCTAACATTTGACCTGCCTCAGATTTAATTTTAAGCTAGTTTTAACTATTTCGTGCCACGAAAGTTCACTTGCGACAGTATATTCGGTGTTATTTACAACTCCTTTTTCTCTTTTCCCCCTTTAATTTCTCCGAAATCCCAATCATTTTTAATCAAGAGCGACCACTATCTTTGAAAATTTGAAAAGAAAAAAAAATTAAAAAAAACCTTGAAAAAGTAGGTGTAGTGCCACTACACTAACTACACCTGGCGAGCCGCCACTGATATCAAACACAATATTTCAGACCCTTGCAACTGCCCCATTCAGAAACGACGTTGAACCAAAACGCCTTGAGCTTTCTCAAGGAAGTCAGATAGGGTTGATCCTTCAGGGTGGAATGATGGCATTTCTTCCATACTTTTGTCTATTTTTGTTTCTAATTTTAAGTATTTTTGCCTTCCTTGTTTTATAGGAATCGTTGATTTAACCGGTCACTTCCCATTGGAGCCCACCCCGGAATTCAGAGAGGTTTTGTGTATCGGCCCAATGACACGGTATGCGATTGATTTAAAACCAATGATGAAGATCCTGGCCGGAGAAAATGCAGCATCCCTTGATCTCGATAAGAAGGTAACATAAACTTTTGAATTTAAATACAGTATACAGGGTGTCCCAGACCTCCAATAAGACATTTTTCTTGGAAAGTAATACCAATAAAAAATTTACATCTCATGTTCTGATGTAATTCGAACGAAAAAAAAAAGTTTGTCCATTCAAACGTTCAACGTTCGTCCAGGACGTTTACGTCCCAACCATTATTTAGGATGGTATGGGGAGGGGGTATAATGTATATTGTATATCCTTTCTCTTTGTGCGGGTAAATTACCTGGTAAGGTAGGTCTAGGTCACCCTGTATAGTGCACTCTCTTCGATTCATTTATTCACTTATTATTAGCTTGCTTGCATATTTATATTCATGTATTCAAATCGATGAATAGTCGCACGACCAAAGAACTACCGATTACCCCCTGATTCCCTCTTTCCCCTTACAACCTTTTATTTTCGGACGATTAAAATTTTTCGTCTGTGGCCTTGATTGTATAAGGTCTACATCGGTAAGTAAATGGAAATTAACAATGTGGTGTAACGATTAAATGCGATGTTAAATTCAGCGTTGCATCTAGTGGCGGATCCAGACAATTTTTTCTAGGGGAGAAGGGGGTTCCGCCCATGAATTTTTAAATTTGAAGCCTTGCAATAAGAAATTGTGGGCTATTTTTTGCCGAAAAAGGACAATATTTGAGGCTTCTTCGGGGGGGGGGGGCGTGCCACCTTGGATCCGCCATTTATTACATCAAATCTCCCCCCCCAAAAAAAAATTGAAAATAGCTGTAATTTATCGAATTTCACGGCAAATTAACGATTTTTTTTACTAATTTTTGCTAACCGCTGGGCCCGTAACAGCTCAAGCTTTGGTTAACGCCTTGAAAATAAAAAAAAAAATTGCAAATTTTTCGTATTGGTCGATCACTGCGGTCAATTTGTGCATCTTGCAGGTCTAAATGTTGCTGCAATGATTATCAGTAGCGCACCGAGAGTTTCTTCATCTCTCTCTTTTCTCCATTAAGAAACGCATGTTAGACAAGGATGGACAAGGGGATAAAACCCCCTCCTTCTGTCCTTTTCCTACTCATACATTCAAATGGGAAATGAGAGAGATGGAAGATATCCTGGTTGCGCCAGTGCAACGAGAGTTTCTTCGTCTCTCTCTTTTCTCCATTAAGAAACGCATGTTAGACAAGGATGGACAAGGGGATAAAACCCCCTCCTTCTGTCCTTTTCCTACTCATACATTCAAATGGGAAATGAGAGAGATGGAAGATATCCTGGTTGCGCCAGTGCAACGAGAGTTTCTTCGTCTCTCTCTTTTCTCCATTAAGAAACGCATGTTAGACAAGGATGGACAAGGGGATAAAACCCCCTCCTTCTGTCCTTTTCCTACTCATACATTCAAATGGGAAATGAGAGAGATGGAAGATATCCTGGTTGCGCCAGTGCAACGAGAGTTTCTTCGTCTCTCTCTTTTCTCCATTAAGAAACGCATGTTAGACAAGGATGGACAAGGGGATAAAACCCCCTCCTTCTGTCCTTTTCCTGCTCATACATTCAAATGGGAAATGAGAGAGATGGAAGATATCCTGGTCGCGCCAGTGCAACGAGAGTTTCTTCGTCTCTCTCTTTTCTCCATTAAGAAACGCATGTTAGACAAGGATGGACAAGGGGATAAAACCCCCTCCTTCTGTCCTTTTCCTACTCATACATTCAAATGGGAAATGAGAGAGATGGAAGATATCCTGGTCGCGCCAGTGCAACGAGAGTTTCTTCGTCTCTCTCTTTTCTCCATTAAGAAACGCATGTTAGACAAGGATGGACAAGGGGATAAAACCCCCTCCTTCTGTCCTTTTCCTACTCATACATTCAAATGGGAAATGAGAGAGATGGAAGATATCCTGGTCGCGCCAGTGCAACGAGAGTTTCTTCGTCTCTCTCTTTTCTCCATTAAGAAACGCATGTTAGACAAGGATGGACAAGGGGATAAAACCCCCTCCTTCTGTCCTTTTCCTACTCATACATTCAAATGGGAAATGAGAGAGATGGAAGATATCCTGGTCGCGCCAGTGCAACGAGAGTTTCTTCGTCTCTCTCTTTTCTCCATTAAGAAACGCATGTTAGACAAGGATGGACAAGGGGATAAAACCCCTCCTTCTGTCCTTTTCCTGCTCATACATTCAAATGGGAAATGAGAGAGATGGAAGATATCCTGGTCGCGCCAGTGCAACGAGAGTTTCTTCGTCTCTCTCTTTTCTCCATTAAGAAACGCATGTTAGACAAGGATGGACAAGGGGATAAAACCCCCTCCTTCTGTCCTTTTCCTACTCATACATTCAAATGGGAAATGAGAGAGATGGAAGATATCCTGGTTGCGCCAGTGCAACGAGAGTTTCTTCGTCTCTCTCTTTTCTCCATTAAGAAACGCATGTTAGACAAGGATGGACAAGGGGATAAAACCCCCTCCTTCTGTCCTTTTCCTACTCATACATTCAAATGGGAAATGAGAGAGATGAAAGATATCCTGGTTGCGCCAGTGATGATTATTATCGATCAGAGTGAAATTTGTTCAAATTTTCATTTTCAAGGCGATAATTTAAACTATTTCGGGGTAGAAAGACGGCTGATCGGATAAATGCCACTTTAGATGTGAAATTCAATGAGATACAGCCAAGTAATATCAAAAAATTCGTTGCATCGTTGCTTGCACCGCTGAATTTAAAGACGCATATGTTGCGCCCAGTCTCTGACTACACTGATGTATGTATCCAATACATTTTTCTCGATCAAACCATCGATAATGCTAAGTTTCGGATCAAAAGCTGGATCAATGTAATTTTTATCTTTTATTAGGGAAGGGCTTCATATAAATTACTGCAATTTATAACTTGAGTATGAATTTACGATCTTTTTTGCGGTGGCCTATTTTTTTAGTCTTAAAAAAAAAAAAAAAAAAAAAAAAAAATGGATATGCAATTTCCATGCAACAAACCAGAGGAATAAATTAACGATTATAAATCAAATATTTTGCAGCTTAATACTAGGCTAGATATCTAATTTCCAGTATCCGATACCGAACAAGTAAGTATGAAAAATGCAAAGTCTTGCTCTTAAATATTTACATATGGTCAGATAAAATTGTTTTTATGGTAATTGGGTTACCAGTCATTTTATTTTTCTCCGACGATAATTCTGAATGAATTATGTCAGAGAGCGGGATCAAGGACAGCCTGTGACCAAATCAGTGGCGTCGAGTGCCATCTGGCAACAATGCAACTGCTCCATTTAAACTCATTAAATACATCGAATTTTCCTTGCGCACTGTGCACCCCCTAAATTCGATCTTTTACTTAAGTTTAAATGGATAGAATACATTTTTGCCAAATTGCACGCGACGCCACTGGACCAAATTATATACCAGGATTAAAACAAACTTTTTCAAAATTATTTGGACGGCTCTTTTGTAGCTTAAAGATTTGAATCGTATTTTCTGAGACTGTCAATCGATTATTAGATTAAAATAGGCTTGCAGTTTCGTTTGAAAATTTTTTCTTGGAAATAATAAATTCAATAAATTTTTCTTAGGAACATCAGCCTATATTGTTGATCTCTACATTGTTTTAATGAGCTTGTTTAAAATATAACGAAGAGGCAACTGAAGAATGACTCATAAAATATGAGGTGTTCTCGTCAAAACTGAAAATATTTCGTAAAAAATTATAATAATGGAGTAAAATATACTAAAAAACGGAATGAGAATCGCAAATTTAATTAAGTGTAGAAATGCAAAATTTCGTCCATGGTACTTCTAGCTTCATTACAGACTGTTTTAGTAGAGCGATATATCGTATCGATTGCCGTCCGAGGGCCTCTGCTTCCAAACAAACTCTGGTTCAATGTAATTTCCCCATAAGCGAACTTTTGAACGGAAATTTAGGGTATTAAATCAAAGAACTAATGCGACCTTTTTGCGATTATGAATTCTACGTCCTCGAAAATGCTTAATTATGCCTGGTTCCTTGACTAAAACTGCCGAAATCAACAAAATATTACAGATTAAATGTTGCATTTGTAGGTTATACAATCGCTCGAAATCCCGCCAATTCCACAACAACAACAATAACATTTGGTTGATTCCAACCTCCAAACGCATAGTTTAATCTGTAATATCTTGTTGATTTTGGCAGTTTTACGGGTGGAACCAGGCAAAATTAAGCATTTTCGAAGAGGTAACTATCGCAAAAAGGTCGCATTAATTGTTTGATTTAATAGTCTAAATTTCCGTTCCAAAAACCGGTTATGGGGAAAAATGCATTGAATCAGAGTTTGTTTGGAACCAGAGGGCCTCTGACGGCAATCGATACGATATATCGCTCTACTAAAACAGTCTATTACGAGTTCGGAAGAAAATGTTTTGTAGAGGTCTTCTCGAAGTAATTATCTAGTATACCTGACTTTCTGTTATCCTCAAAATAATTTACTATTTACCTGTATAACGTACACAATATTTACCAACTATGATCGGACAGCAGCGACAGAGTGACCGAAAATGGCGGGCTCTTTAAATCGGTGAACCAGATGTTGGCCTCCAGCCAGAAATGAGTCATTTTCTCTCGCTCACTCTTCACTCATTAGAACTCATGTGTCAGAAAAGGAGAGAGGAAGGGGTCAAAATATGACTTTCATGACCTTAACATGACCTTATCTCTGTCTCTTTTACTTTTTCTAACACATGTGTTTTAAGAGATTTAAATGAAAGAGAGAAAAAAATCCTGGGTCCATCTCTAGACGAGACAGTTGCTGCCTCACTACCTCAGCGAGTCTGTGACATCATATTTGCAAAATAGTTTTGGAGAGGGGGGCATGAATAGTTTGATCACTATTTGATTTTTCCCCTTTTTTTTCAACACAGGTTTCAATTGAAAGCTTAAACATATTTTTCTTGGACACCTTCGGTTTCCCGGTCGGAAATGTTCAGCCCTCCAGAGAAGTGAACAAGAAACTCTACGCGGCTGTGAATCACTTCAAGAGTAAGAGTCGAAAGTGCGAAAAAGTAAGTAACAAACTCGTCACATTAAAAGTAATCTTGCATATTAAGCCTTCAGGTACCCATGCATATTTCTCTACCCTTTAATTTCATCCGTCTCCAGCATGGTTTCAAACTCATTATAATGATAGCGGAAAACATTGATTAACGAAAAATGCGAAAGATTGCTTTATTGAGCGCCTTCAATTCACTATGTATGCAAAAACAAGAATCGCGGAGAATGGAATGTTCATCTGCTAGCTTGATTTGGATGAGTGCACCGTGATTCTTTAACTAACGAAACATGTATACGGTAAGTCAGCGGCGGCTCGTGCAATCTGGCAACAATGGATTTCCTCCATTTAAAACTGTGTAAAATAATCGATTACTTGGTGAGGCGCAGCGCCTCTCCTAGTATTGATCTTTTTGCATACGTTTAAATGGCAAAAGTGCACGGTTGTCAGATTGCACGAGCCGCCACTGCGGTAAGCTAGACAAATAAAGCTGTAGAGACCAATAATAACTCTAATCGTTATCTTCAAAAACTAATTTACTTACCGAAAAACCGTTGTTTGTTTTTTTGTTTGTTTGTTTGTTTGATGGTTTAAATATGTCTGTCAAATTGCGTACACTCCTTGCTCTTGACACACTTTTGTCCTCGTTATCCACAATAATATGATCGATCTACTTTTATTCACTTCACTTGCATCATGAACCGGATCAGAAAATACACTTGGTTTTTTTTTCATGCTGCTCACTATGTATAGTTTGTGTTAATGTCTATAGCCTCAAGCCACGACTTGTCAATGAATATTTCTTATTTTTTCTTTTTCTTTTGCTTTTTGTGTAGGCAAGTTTTGAAGAATGGAAAAATGCAACAGAGATTGCTCTCACCGACCTTTTCAGCTACACCATCAAATCAGTGAAAAAAGCACTGAGTAACATGTCCATTCAAGTAAGTTACGATAGATTAAAAAAGCTTTTTGCGTAGGATCTTTACACCAACTTCCCCGCGTGCTTTGCCTTCCTTTTATCAATCCCTGCTGATAAGACAATAATTGCGGCATATCGGTAAATTTGGCAACACTATATTTGGCCAGTGACGGATCCATATTCCACAACCCCCCCTCCCCTCCCCACCCCACCCATTCGCCCCTCAGAAGCCTCAAACGCTATATTTTTCCGACAAAAATAGCCCATAGTTACTGACAGCGGCGGGAACGCTTCAATTTTTAAATTGCATAAAGGTGACCAATAACCCCCCCCCTCCTTCTCCAGGAAATTTTCTGAGTCCTCACCTGATTTTGGTCCATTTAACCCCTTTCAAAAGGCTGGCTCCTAGGGTTCTGCATCGACCAGACGATCACCCAATAGATCGATATTTTTTCCCCCTTTTTCTTTTCATACTCTGTCGTTTAAGTCTCTGGCTGTAAACAGGAACAGTAATTATTGAACTTGCAAATTATACGTATAGGAAGCGAGCGGTTCTATGGGCTCTGCCTCTACCAAAATTTTAATTGCCGACTGCATACCTTCAACTGCGTTTGTGTAATTTAACTGTGCGTATTTCACCAAAATATTTTGGAATTTAGCGTGATACGTATAGATATAGAATAATTATAAAAGTGAGCCTAACTCAGTTTTGCTCAAAGTGGGCTTTAGTCCCTTCATGCTAAACTAACAATAATCCGATATAGTAACTTTATTTGATAACTTTATTCAAATTTGTTATAAAAGCATTTTAACCATCCGACCTTTCAAAACTCATTCGATTTGTTTCTGCTAAAAAATTTCAGTATTCACTGCCGTCTGAAGTTGTTAAATTCTTCCTGGGGAATCCCACATTCACCTTGGGAACGATTCACTTCACAGCTTTATTATTTTTCAAAGCTTTCATCCCTCAGAAGAGGCGTGAAATGTATTACAAAGAGGGTGAAACCCTGCGACAAAAGATTATTGTAAGTATCAATTTTTTAATTATCTAATTTTTTTATTTATTGTTTTTTATTTTAATAGTTTTAATGCGAATTCTCAAAACTGGCATAGAGAATAGTTCAACTATTATCGGACGTTAGCCTTATTTTCGCGTTTGCGATCTCGACTTTCAAGGTGCTGGCGCATTCATGCGATTTTTCGTTAAACGGCCGGCCAGTATATATGACCATTGCCGAGCCAATAAGAATCACCAGTTTTGATTGGGAGATGATAAAAATGACGCCAGTTCAGAGGCGGCTCGTGCAATGCGATATATCGATTGCTACTGCATTTACAACTATAGAAAAGTATCGATCGTCATAGGGGGTTGCAATTGAACCCCCGAGAAATCGATTCTTTTCTATACTTTTATATGGAGTGGACATCGATACATCGCACTTCACGAGCCGCCACTGCGCTAGTTACTCTTTCAGCAGCGCTGCCATTTCGTGAATTTTTAATGTCATCCCATAACCAATCGTTGATCTAACCGCGGTTGAAGCAAAGATTACGGGGTTGAGTACCTATTTCTATTAGCAACTGATAAATGTAATTTACGGACATCAGTTTCCATCGGTCAGTCCAAAATAAATCGGTGAGCCAATCGTGCATTATACAGTCATACACTAAAATGATGTGTGTAATCTTTTCTTAATCGGTGGAATCATCGGTGAATTGACAAATTTCATTAATTATTCGTAAAACGGTAGCTTTGTGCTCTACTTGGCTCGTTAGTCCAGTCAATATAGCTCAAAAAAAGGCCCTAACCTAGAATAAAATCGGAAGCAAATTCTAATGATTGGGTGTTAATCTACTATACCCATGGTGTACAAATCCTCAAAAGCTCCCATGATTCCGAGCGTCGGAAAGTCCCGGAATATCGGGAAAACCCCGGAAAATCTGTCTTTCTTTGACAGCAGAGTTGGGCAAAAAATTATTCGGAAATTATTCGGTGTGTCCGGCAACGCCGAGTCAATCGAATTATCCGACGAATAATTCTACAATTGACCTATACCTTCTGTGTGTTTCCCTTTCCTCAACTCAGGTAGCAAACCCAGTTTTCAGTGTTGCGGGAGTCATTTCATTATTTCTGATTATTCGGTTGCCCAACTCTGTTTGACAGTTAGTTTGTATCTCAATTATTTAATGTCCTAGAGGCGTGTTATTTTTTTTTTTTTTTTTTTTTTTTTTTGATTTGTAGATGAATGCGTTCTCTTGTAAAAATTACTCCACTCTTTTTTCCGTCAGAGCAAAATTTTCCCAGAAAATTCAGAAAAATTGATCATTTGAAAATTTTCCAAATTTTGAAGTAAAATTTTCAGGTTTTACAGTTGGAAAAGTAAAAACAAGCTTTCAATAAAAGTTTTAGATAATTTTATCAGCTTTAAAATGAGACCTCTACGAAGTTTGTGCTATGTAGCGTAGAGGGCAAACTGCGCGTGTTGCTAGGTTATTGCCTATTGCGCTGCGATGAAGGCGCTGATATTATCTTACCTTACGTAAGAAAAGACGCCAGAATCGCATCTTCTCACAACTTGCTTAATATACTTCATCTCAACTCCTTTCCTTTCAGGATCTCGTTAAAGATAATGGTGTTCTGTTGTTACCCACAAGTCAAGAGCCCGCTTTTCACCACGGACTCTTTGCTTTGAAGCAATCACTAACTGTCCCTGCGCTTCTTTTCAACGTTCTCCGTCTACCAGCGACCAACATTCCTCTTGGCCTTAACTCGAAGGGTCTACCAATTGGAATTCAGGTAAATACAAATACAATGCAATTAGATTGACTAATGACTAAGCGTAAAGGCGAATTTTAATGGGTCTGTTGCAAACTTTTGCTACAACGATAAAGAGTGTTTCATCATATGTAAAATCGCCCGAAAAGTCCATTGGTGACATCAGAAAGTCATGAAATGCGATACTAAACTCACGAAAGACGTGTAATGAAATCCAAGATGGCGGTAAAATATCGAGCAATCTGTATGCATGCACCTTCAGTGGCGCACCGAATGGGGTGGTTTTAGGGTCAACCCCCCCCCCCCTAAGCATCAAGATTTTGCCCTACAAAAGGTCATCTTCGGCCAAAATTGCTTTCAAATCCCCCCCCCCCTAAGGCCTCAGAAAATGGAAAATTTGCAGTGAAACCCCCACCAAACTGAAGTTCTCGGTGCGCCACTGTGTACCTTTAACATCCAAGGATTGCCAACGTTGACAACCTCACAACTTCAGAGGTTATGTGTTTGTTTACGTTGTGATACGTTGTGATCGATATTGTGAGGTTGGCTATCCTTGGATGTTCGTGGTGCATGCATACAGGATTGCTCAATATTTTACCGCCATCTTGGATTTCATTTAACGTCTCTCGTGAGTTTTATACTGCATTTTATGACTTTCTGATGCCACCAATGGACTTTTCACGCAATTTTACATGAGATTTTACATTCTATAGCGCTGTAGCAAAATTTTGAAACAGACCCATTGTAACACAACAGACCGATTACAGGTACAATGACTTTTAAAAAAAAGTACGTACCCCGGTCAACATTTTTACTCCTTCAAATATCGGTAAGCTTTGAGCAATTTTAAGACTTCCAAGTGTGCAAGGACTAGCAGAATGCTCATTTTTAGAGAACATACGTCTTGAAAAATCATTAAGTTGATTAAAAACAACGGAAAAATTAACGATGAGAATTTCGACGAGGATACCTACTTTCTTTTAAAAGTCATAGTCCATACAGTTACTGACTCAAAGTTGACTTATACTAATCCAGATATGGCATAGTTAAAATCTTGTTGAGCGCCTTCATTGCTAAAAGACATACCCTGGCTCACGCGGTTTGTTCATATTCCGGAGTACGAAAATTGCGTAGGTCAGTCGTCACTGCCCCACGAGTTTCTCGCTCGCTGTAATTATGTAAACAAACTGAGGGCCAAAAACTGTTGACTTTCTGAGCAGCGCTTGTGGCCGGTGGCGCTATCTATCGGTTTTAAATCTGGAAAAGTTTCGAATGGAATCACCTCAACCCTTTCGCACACGAGCTATGAAAAAAGTGTCACCGTAATCTGAAGCATTTATCATTAAACAAAATTGTACGAACTTTTCCTATGTGATTTCATGTGCGATTCAATTTTTTCGAATTTCAATAGGTAAATTGTCGTCCCTTGCATGGGACACTGCACGGAAAAAAAGACTGGTAGAATTTACCCTTTGCATAGCTGATTTTGGAGTCTGCTATCAAGTATTGTTAAATTTTACCATCACATGATAAATGCAACGTACCTTGTGGTGAAATGAACCATCAGGTTATCTTAATTTACCGCAAGGTACGCTGCATTTACCATATGATGGTGAAATTTACCATACTTTATAGCAGACTCCAAAATCAGCGATGCAGATGGTAAAATTCTACCAGTCTTTTTTTTTCCGTGTGTGAGCGAAAGGGTTAAAACCCACAACATCCAAGCGTAGCCATATGGCTACAGTAGAGGGGTAGTTTTCATTTTTTAAGGGTATTTAAATTAGGGGGTATTAGATTGGCAGTCAGATGTCATATAGATTAAATGTCTTTTGGCATCAGCCTTTTTTGGGCATTCTAGAATTTCTTAACAATTCTTTTTTAAGGTTCGGGGGTTGCTTAATTAAGGGTTGTTTTCGAAAATGGTTGAAAAAAGAAATGAAATAATTCAGGATGTTATGGGTTAATACCAGTGGCGGCTCTTGCTATTTGGCAACAATGCATTCGCTCTATTTGAATCTATGTTCAAAAATAGAATGCTGGTGAAGCGTCGCTTCACTTTCGAATCGATTGTTTTACATACAATCAAATGGAGGAATAACATTGTTGTCAAGTTGCACGAGCCGCTACTGGTTAAGACTGACATAACAAAATTGTTAGTGGTGCAGAAAAATTCCCAAACTGAATTACGAATATTCTGAGTTAATTTTTTTTTTAATAAGATCAAGTTATCGGAAAAGATAAAGGGTCAATACTTGTTTCTAATGAGAATAATATAA
Source organism: Trialeurodes vaporariorum (assembly GCA_011764245.1). Lineage (NCBI taxonomy): Eukaryota > Metazoa > Arthropoda > Insecta > Hemiptera > Aleyrodidae > Trialeurodes > Trialeurodes vaporariorum. The sequence goes on from VMOF01000379.1 coordinate 5,429,614, forward strand.
TTTATTTTACAGGTTGTCGCTGCTCCCGGTCAAGATAGGCTATGTTTCGCAGTTGCTGAAGAGCTCGAGCGAGCATTCGGTGGTTGGGTTCCGCCTCCAAGCGTCTAAATCGATCCCAGAAGCCCCATTGCACATTGCCTGTCATGTTAAAGGCGCTCTCAAAGTCGTATGCAGATTGCAGGCACTCACTGCATAATGTGTTCGGAGTTGACCGTTTTCATGGCGACTTCAATGAATCATTGAACCAGCATCTTATGTTGGTCGATTTAAATCTCTCGTTATTCGTTGAATTTTCGCTTCTGATTGGTGAATTCAAATCCCCCGCTCTTCGAACCTGCATCTGCGATTGGTGAATTCAAGTCTTTCGCTCTTTGAACCTGCAACTGATTGGTGGATTCAAGTCTCCCGCTCTTTGAACCTACAACAGATTTGTGAATTCAAGTCTGCCGCTCTTTGAACCTGCAACTGATTTGTGAATTCAAGTTTCCCGCTCTTTGAACCTGCATCTGATTTGTGAATTCAAGTCTCCCGCTCTTTGAACCTGCATCTGATTGGTGGATTCAAGTCTCCCGCTCTTTGAACCTGCATCTGAGTGGTGGATTCAAGTCTCCCGCTCTTTGAACCTACAACAGATTTGTGAATTCAAGTCTCCCGCTCTTTGAACCTGCATCTGAGTGGTGGATTCAAGTCTCCCGCTCTTTGAACCTACAACAGATTTGTGAATTCAAGTCTCCCGCTCTTTGAACCTGCATCTGAGTGGTGGATTCAAGTCTCCCGCTCTTTGAACCTACAACAGATTTGTGAATTCAAGTCTCCCGCTCTTTGAACCTGCGACTGATTTGTGAATTCAAGTATCCCGCTCCTTGAACCTGCATCTGATTGGTGAATTCAAGTCTTCCGCTCTTTGAACCTGCATCTGAGTGGTGGATTCAAGTCTCCCGCTCTTTGAACCTACAACAGATTTGTGAATTCAAGTCTCCCGCTCCTTGAACCTGCATCTGATTGGTGAATTCAAGTCTCCCGCTCTTTGAACCTGCATCTGATTTGTGAATTCAAGTCTCCCGCTCTTTGAACCTGCATCTGAGTGGTGGATTCAAGTCTCCCGCTCTTTGAACCTACAACAGATTTGTGAATTCAAGTCTCCCGCTCTTTGAACCTGCGACTGATTTGTGAATTCAAGTATCCCGCTCCTTGAACCTGCATCTGATTGGTGAATTCAAGTCTCCCGCTCTTTGAACCTGCATCTGAGTGGTGGATTCAAGTCTCCCGCTCTTTGAACCTACAACAGATTTGTGAATTCAAGTCTCCCGCTCTTTGAACCTGCGACTGATTTGTGAATTCAAGTATCCCGCTCCTTGAACCTGCATCTGATCGGTGAATTCAAGTCTCCCGCTCTTTGAACCTGCATCTGAGTGGTGGATTCAAGTCTCCCGCTCTTTGAACCTACAACAGATTTGTGAATTCAAGTCTCCCGCTCTTTGAACCTGCGACTGATTTGTGAATTCAAGTATCCCGCTCCTTGAACCTGCATCTGATTGGTGAATTCAAGTCTCCCGCTCTTTGAACCTGCATCTGAGTGGTGGATTCAAGTCTCCCGCGCTTTGAACCTGCATCTGATTTGTGAATTCAAGTCTCCCGCTCTTTGAACCTGCGATTGATTTGTGAATTCAAGTCTCCCGCTCCTTGAACCTGCATCTGATTGGTGAATTCAAGTCTCCCGCTCTTTGAACCTGCATCTGATTTGTGAATTCAAGTCTCCCGCTCTTTGAACCTGCATCTGAGTGGTGGATTCAAGTCTCCCGCTCTTTGAACCTACAACAGATTTGTGAATTCAAGTCTCCCGCTCTTTGAACCTGCGACTGATTTGTGAATTCAAGTATCCCGCTCCTTGAACCTGCATCTGATTGGTGAATTCAAGTCTCCCGCTCTTTGAACCTGCATCTGATTGGTCCACTCGACGAGTAGTTCGTTCTCCATTGAAACGCTCTCTTTTGTCCGCATCATAGGTTTCACGAATTCATCCGTGGCCAACAGATTAATCAAACGAAGTCATTATGATTATCGGAGCAAACTACCTGAGCTCTTCATCCTTTCAAAACCAGATGATAACGAAAATTACACGTCGTGATTTTATCGACAATTTTTGTCCTTTTTTTGTGCTGATACGGAAAGAAGTTAGTTAGAAAAAAGGAGTGGTACGGCGAACTCCTTCAATGTTTCAAAATGCAACCAAAAACCGCGGTGACAGATATTTTTTATTTCTTTATTTGATTTGATTTATTTATTTTTTTGTATTTGAAGAAAGACTGAAACGATAAATGTGTTACTGACTCATTCTCATGCGAGACGAATCCAGTGGCGGCCCGTGCGACTTTGCAACTTTCCCATTTAAACTTAGGTAAAAAAAAAAAACAAATCGATTCTAGAGGAGGCTGGTAGCTCCCCTGAAATAATCGATTGTTTCACATATAATTAAATGGTAAAAAAAAAAAAAAACAAATCGATTCTAGAGGAGGCTGGTAGCTCCCCTGAAATAATCGATTGTTTCACATATAATTAAATGGTAAAAAAAAAACCTTGTTGCCGAATTGCACGAGCCGCCGCACGCGTCGCTGTTCGGCGAAACAAATCACGCTTGATAATTAGCGACAAAAACAAAAACGAAAAAGTATTAATGTTATAAGCTATGATCGATTCTGTGGAACGAAGCTGTGTCCAGAATTTTTTTCTCTCTTTCTCCTTTCCCATTCAACCTTTCCAATACCACGCCTGATTCGTTTTCGTAACTCGATCTCTCACTGACAGTAAAAGCTACTTCAAATTATCTAGTTCGCCTTCATCTACCGAGATAGGCAAAATGAACACAGCTAAGTGCGAACGTTTAACTATATACCCACTAAAGAGCGAATTATAGCTTTGATTCGTTTCTGGAATATTTAGCTTGGTGGTAAAATGCTTAAGGTGATTCATCAGCGTTTAGTGCCGATTTCTACCACCAGAGCGCTACCGTTATATTAAAGTCAAATTACAGGCCGAAAGTAATTTGTTTTTAAGAAAACGGAGTGTCAGTTATAGATAATCATCTGAAGAATGTCTCTGCAAAAAATCTCCTTTTCAATAACTTCAAAAATAAGGCTGAAGTACCATAAAAATGAAATACCCGCAATTCGACTTTAATCGAAATGCATTTATTTCATTTTTTGGTACTTTCAGCCTTATTTATGAAGTTTTTGAGGAGATTTTTTGCAGAGACACTCTTCAGATGATTATCTAGTAACTGACACTCCGTTTTCTTAAAAATAAATTTCTTTCGGCCTGTAATTTGACTTTAATCGAACAGTAGCACTCTAGTGGCAGAAATGGGCACTAAACGTCGAAGAATCACCTTAACCATTTATGTATTAGGAAAGGGTGGAGGTAGGAGTAGCAGGTCTCTTCGGCCTCTATTTCTGTCCTTCTTTCAACTCGTGCGATCTAATCAGGGCTGCCGTTTTGCGTATAATCAATGCTATTTTTCTATTCATCGATGATTCCACCGGTTGAAAAAAGATTACACAGTTCAGTTTAGTGTCTGACTGTAATACACGAAAATACTGTGATCTATAATCTTTCCTTAATTGATGGAAACTCCGTTGATTAATTAAAGTATCCGCAAGTTTTTTAAAGTCATCGACGACTCCACCGGTTGAGAAAAGATTACAGATGCGAGTATTTTAGTTTATTACAGCCATGCACTGAACTGAACTGTGTAATCTTTTCTCAACCGGTGGAATCATCGGTGAATTGAAAAATAGCATTGATTATACGCAAAACGGCAGCCCTGAGGGGGGGAAACGGAGGATCGTTTGTCGTTTTCGTTATCGGTATCGTTTAAGTGCAACTTCAGTGGTCCATTTGAACCTTGAGACCTCAACGATTGAATTTCGGTGAACGCCTGAACGACTTTGGAGGCTGTTCTTACTCGACATCGTTGCAAGTGGAGTTAGAGGTCAATGCTGTCGCGAATGGTTGCGAAAGGATCCAATTATTTATTGCAAACGATAAGTTAATCGTGATTTAACGAAACGATCTCCGTGATCAACCCCTTGGATCTAATTAGGGACGAGAACAGATACTTACAGTTCCTATATAGATAGATTTTGCGCATGCGGCAGCGTGCAATTTGGCAACGTGTCCACGTATTGTGTCCATTTGAACCCATGAAAAATCTCGAACTATTGAATGTTCGGTGAACGCCTTCACATTCGACCTTTTACATGGGTTTAAACGGACACAACACAAACGTTGCCAAATTGCATGTTACGTCACTGCTCAATGGTTTGATTCTTCGAATGGAAGTGTAATATCGCGTGATTCCTAAGATATATGTATTGCAATCATCAAGTTTTGGATTTGTGTGATTTGAAATTTGATTTTTATTGTAATTAAAGATAGTTTTATTATGCGGTACTATAAACCACGATTATCTTTTTTATCATTCACAAATATTGTTGAAAAAGACAATTATTATAGCAAATGCTATCGATTTGCTTATACAGGTACCTCTGAATTTTGTACCTAATGTAGACGGCAATGAGTTGTTGCATCAGCGCCATTCAAATTAAGAAAAGAAAAGATTTAAACAAGTTACTGTAAATTGCTTACAGAGGTAGGCATTCAGTCAAGAGCAGACGTATACGAAACTCGCAGTGCGACAAATGAATTATACATCGATGGATATCTTTCGAATATAAACCCATAAGGAAGAATCGGACGAGGTATTGAAGGTTCAACCGAATATCCTATAAAAATTCGATCCTTTTGCATAAAGGCCCACCTTACTCAGAGGTAATTATTACAGCATATTGGAAGGCTCCATTTTGCTGTGAGCTTATTGTATACTTAACGACAGGCTAGGTTGACGAATTTATTGAAATAATTTCAATGCGTTATTATATACTAAAAAAATATTTGACGAGTTATTTTATTAGGCTGTCTTTTAATACCGTTTTTCTGAATTGAGCTGTGAAATTGTCAGTACCTGTTCTGTTTAGCTATGTATATTTTACACTAAAACTACTGTCATTAATGATTATAATCAATTATACATCACGTTTTTATATTTATTCTCTTATTGAGAAATGTACATAAAAATACTCATAAATTACATGCATTTTTTTACCGGTGTTAATTCTCTCTCTCTTGTTCTTTATTTACTTTGAAATTTCCATTCATTACTTTATTAAAGAGTCATGAGTTGTCATGAGTGGAAGGGCTCCAGCTGCAAAAGATATGAAAACCCTTGAGGGCGATCGACTCCATTCGCCAAGCTGAATCGATAGAGGGGTCACAAGGGGGGTTTTGGTGACATCACCTTTTTGCCCCAGTTCAATAGTGCATGAGTTGAGATGCACGAGTGAAAGAGCTTCAGATGCAAAATATATGAAAACCCTTGAGGGCGATCGATTTCATTCACCAAGCTGAATCGATAGAGGGGTCACAAGGGAGGTTTTGGTTACATCACCTTTTTGACGTTAAAGAGTCAGGAGTAGTCATGAGTGGGAACGGCCCCAGCTGCAAAAGATATGAAAACCCTTGAGGGCGATCAACTCCAAACTGAATCAATAGAGGGGGGTCAAAGGGGGGTTTTGGTGACATCACCCTTTTATCCATGTTTATCACGTTTTCACATGTTGGGTTTCCGCTGCAAAAGAAATTTTCCTTGAGAGACGATCGATATTACTTTATGAATTTGATAGATCAAACGGGGATTTTCCTTACAACTTTTTTGCGGATGGGGTGTCATGATGGGAAGACCGTGCAAAAGATATTTTTTAAAACCCAGGTCCGTCAAATCCTTAAACTTTAATCAAATGGGTGTTCTAAGTTTTTTTCACCCTTTTGGTTTCGAATTTGTGACCGGTTAGCCGCGGCAGGAATGAAATTTTCCTAAGAAACCTATACGAGGTATACTTTTGAAGTTGATAGGCATTAAAACGGGAACCACGGGAATAATTTTATTTTGTGTAAAATATTATTATCCAGCTTCCGTCACCATTTTGGGAATCAAATGGGGGGTTTCAATTTATATTTAAAATTAAGTAAGGGTCGGTGACCAGGGCCCCGGCCGGGTGAAAACCGAACCTAAAGTTTAGCTTTTTGAAGGCCCAAGGGAGGTCACGAAAATCTGGGACAGGAATAATTTAATTTTGTGTATAATATTACATCTAGCTTCTATCACCATGGTATGAAATGATGTTGAATAATATTAAAATTAAGTACCAGGGTCGGACTGGCCAGGGCCGCTAGGCCGCGATCGCGGCCTAAAGTTTCGCTTTTTGAGGCCCAAGGGGGCCCCCGAATGGATAAAATGGAAAAATTTAGGAATGAAAAAAAGAATAATGTATCAAAGAAGACAGTAAATAGATTACTCTAAAGGAAAACCATTGTAAGCTAATTAAGATTGCTTAATATAAGGATTGAAAATGCATCGAGACTGGCCAAGTCCACTCTAGTCCAAGATGCGGACCGACATTTGGAAAATCTGGGGCCCCCGAACGTTTAAAAAAGGAGCCTTCGAATGGATTAGAACGGGGCCTCAATCGGGTGAAAAACGGGGCCCCCGGTCGGGTCGAAATTAGGCCCCCAAACGGTTTAAAAACGGGGCCCCCGAACTGTCAAAACGGGGCCCCTTAGTCCCCCAAAAAGTATCGAAAGAATAAACTGGGAAGAAAATAATAAATACTGGCAAGGAAAACGAAAAAATGACAATTCGTGTAATTGCAAGCGAGAGGCGAGTCTTAGGAGTCTACCATTATGTCTTATATTTTTTAAAAACAAGTTTTCCTCTTTTCCTTCTTTTCAAAATCAAAACTTGCTAAAATGTTATCTCTATCTCATAAATAATTACTCGGTTCTCTCACAAATGAAACCCTAAAAAACTCATTAAAATTGGGTTTTTAGGACGTAAAATTTTCAAAATTTACCGGGGGAGGGCCCCCGGACCCCCGTCAACACCTGGGGGTATTCCATACCCCCCAGACCCCCCGGTAAGTGAGACACGTGAAAACAGATGGCGTCACTTTACCCCCCCCCCCCAAAGAATGAATATCTAACTCCACCACCGAAGATAATAAGTTACTTTATCCTGGACTAGAAGCCGCAGCCGAGCATATGCTCTAGCTGATATTTGGGTGGGTTTAAAAAGGACCAAGAGAAGCCCACTACGATCTGGATCCTTTAATAAGTCTACGTAATAACTAAAAAATAAGAAACAGAGAACTTTAATTATCAGTTGAAAAATAGCGTAAAAACTGCTTCGTTTTAAGTTAATTTTTAAAAAATGGTCTGAGGGGGGGCCCCAAATTGACCGAGCGGCCCAACATTTAGAGAGCCAGTCCGACCCTGTTAAGTACACACAAAACGTTGCTGACTAATCTTATACAAATTTCCAAGCATATTATACAGTCATCACGTGACTGAACCCGATTACAAAATAAAATTTGCTTTAAGGCAGTTGCCTGTTTTATGGTGATGATGTTGCAAGTGCTCTGTTTGAATTCACCGGCTTTCAACAGGCATTAATGATTTTATGCGAGTAGATTTTGAACAGTGGCGGCTCGTGCAATGTGGCAACAACGGATTCTCTCCTTTAAACGTACGTAAAATAATCGAACTTCGGAGGATTCAATGAATCCTTGAGAAATCGATACCTTTGCATAGGTTCAAATGGGATGAAAAAATAGTTGCCAATTCGCACGAGCCGCCAGTGATTTTGAAGGTTCTTAGAGTGTTCCTCGGTTTCATTGGGTTAACATTTATGATAATCTATGCTTCATATTGCTGTAAGCAGAAGTTTGAAAAAGACCCATCGCGATTCAATTATGAAGAAACATAGGGAAAATGTTGAGTTCAAATCAGTGGCGCACCGAGAAATTTGCCTGGGGGGGGGGGGGGTTGGTGCGACTCAAACTCCGGGGGGTCTGGAATACCCCTCAGGATAAGCGGGGATCCGGGGGCCCTCCCCCGGATTTTTTTTTTTTTCAATTTTCCTTACCTTCAAATTGAATTCTACGGTACTTTCATGTACAGTAAAATTGAAATGCTCGAATATATTTTCGATTTTGCCTGCATGAAATGTTTGCTCTCGACTCATAATTGGAGGGAGAAGAGTCAAGTGAAATGTGGTTGAAGGTGCCATGGAGTATTCACCGTGAGGGGGGGGGGGCATTGAAACATTGTTCTGGGGGGGGTCCGGGGGCCCTCCCCCGGAACAATGTTTCAATTTTTCTGACCTTCAGATTGAATTTTACAGTACTTTCATTACAGTAAAATTGAAATGTTCAAATATATTTTCGATTTTGCCAGCATGAAATCGTTGCTCTAGACCAATGGTCCATGGTAATTGGAGGGAGAAGAGTCAAAAGGAATGTGGATGAAGGAGCTGTGGAATATTCACGGAGGGGGTTTACCGAGGGGTTAGATTTTGTTCCCCCCCACCCCCACGCCATAGTGAATAACTCTTAAGCAAATGCGGATAATATGGAATGATCAGGATTTTTTTTTCTTTCTCTTTCTTTTATTTGTGAAGGAACCACATCCTCTCTCTCTCTCTCTCTCTCTCTCTCTCTCTCTCTCTCTCTCTCTCTCTCTCTCTCTCCTTCCTTTTTTTAAGGCTTGGGGGAGGTTAACCCAAACCCCCCCCCCCTTCGGTGCGCCACTGGTTCAAATGTTGACTATGTAAAGTATGGTTTGGACATCTTGAATAAAATCATGGATTTTACTTAATTTTTCTGAGAATGGAGTTCGACCGCTTTTGCGTCCGGTGACAGAAGGAAATATCCCAAATAAAATATCCATTGTACAAAGTGTTTATTTAAGCAATGTCCTCAGTAAAATGTCCAATTCGCAAGTTGTCCATGAAATAAATGTCCAATGTACAATTTGTCTATCATACATGAATGTCCAACTAGAGACTGTGTGACGTGTGTACGCAAAAAAAAAAGTCCACAAGTTATACACGTTTATAAACTGTCTAGGACATTACACACCCGAGGTTTTCAATTCATGGAAAAAATCTACTTTCGGACATTCTTCTTTTTGACCTTTCTTTATACTGGAACTGGACCAATTGTACGTTGGAAATTTTGGAGAAACCATTGTTCAAATGGACGTTTCTTGTTGGAAAGGTTATACACTGGACCTCCCCGTGGTGATCGTCAAAATCCCCTCATTTTTGGTGATACTTTTTTAATAGTCTATATACTCTGTTCAGGATACGATGAGACTTGGTGAGTCAGGTAGAAACGCACTACTTTGCAACGCGGCCTTTTGAGTTGTTTGGCCATTGTACTCACTCGGGCTCTTTTCGACTGGACCCTTCTTCGGGTACAGTGACTGGATAAACCACAGTGCGGCCATTTGCCCTCCACCCCTCAATAGTGCACCCACTTTAGCATGGGCAGCATGGGGAGTAGGATTGTTCCTGGGTTTCGGAATGAAATTTTCTCTACCCTTCGTCTGAAAATAGTCATTAATGCTATGTATAAACCATTTTTAGGGCGGGGGGTTGCGATATTTTTTACTAGTGACTCAGGAAAGCACTTCCTCCCTATGGCGCCCGTGTTAAGTTGGGTGCGCATCCGCGGGGGGTCAGTTACGGGGAATCGTTGATTTCTCTTGATTTTGCGAACCAATATGTTTCAAATTTGACAGAAGAACTTCTGTCGTGTCTAACTTGCCTACGAGAACCCTATAAAACTGTTAAAATACTTCTAAATGCTCAAATTCGCGATGTAAGGAATCCGACCAATTAGAAAGACGACCAAAATGACCGCACTGTGGTTTATCCAGTCACTGTATCTTCGGGAAGTGGCAATACTGTGGTCTATGAATCGGCTGACTATGAATGTTATCTGTGCAAAAGTCAAATTAGAAACGGTCACAGATACGACAAAATGGATTACATTTATGCCCAATGGGCCATAACTCGTCAAAATTAGTCGACTTTGACACCTCATCATATTTGGAGATTTATTTATTGAGAATTCCATTTATGAGTGTACCTCAATTGAATTGTTTAAAAAAATTAGTGTCTGAGGATATCGAGGAGTCAAATTCGACTAATTTTGACGAGTTATGGCCCGTTGGGCTTAAATTTCATCCATTTCGTCGTATCTGCGACCGTTTCTAATTTGACTTTTGCACAGACAACATTCATAGTCAGCCGATTCTTGGTATTGCCTCTTCCCGAAGAAGGGTCCAGTCGAAAAGAGCCCGAGTGAGTACAATGGCTGTACAACTCAAAGGGCCGCGTTGCAAAGTAGTGCGTTTCTACCTGACTCACCAAGTCTCATCGTATCCTGAACAGAGTATAGGCTATTAGTATAGCATAAGTATACTTATGCACCTCTTATGGTGCATAAGTCTTATGCATAAATCTTATACACCTGAAAATCAAACTGCTTTTTATTGAGAGAATGTTATGATATGCAAGCAGCAGGCCTTTTAAAAGACCAACATAATATTACACAGTCGTGAAAATGTTGCAGCTCTTAGCTCGATTAAGGCGAGTTACTAGAAGAATGGGGCTGTTGCAAACTTTTGCTATAAGCGATTTAATAGTCGATTCTGGTGTAAAAACCTCCATAAATAACGATGGCAGCACTATGAACTTCCGAAATTTACTCCTAAGCTCAATAAACGCTTTTATTTGTACGAGGGTAATGGTGGCTGAGGGCAGTAAAAATTGGAGATTCCCAAACAATTTTGTTACTCCACCAAGAAATGACCAATACGAGACGACTTTCATGTGACACCGGTGTCACTAGGTGTCGCAGTACCATTCATCGGACGTGGATCATTACTCTGATGACTAATTACTCCGTGAATTATCCTTGTCAGCTTAGAGAGAGTGACGAAATTAAGATGGGAATCTCCCATTGTTACTACCCTCAGCCACCATTACACCCGCGCAAATAAAAGCGTTTATTGAGTTTAGGAGTGGATTTCGAAAGTTTTTATTGCTGCCATCGTTATTTTTGGAGGTTTTTTCACCAGAATCGACTATAAAGTCGCTTACAGCAAATGTGTTTTGTCGCCATCATGTGTGCGGTGACACTTCACACAACCGAAGGCACCATATTATGTTCTCAGCTCAACAAGTACTATAAGTTTCTTTATAAAAAACACAACGTTTGAGACCGCAACTGCCCATTGCGAACTTTTTAGAACGTTTTTAGAACTTTTTAAAAATCTCGCGACCCCGCGTTGATCATTAAAATTCCCTCACTTTAGTTGATATAATTTTTTTATAGCCAAATTTTATGCATCTAATTTCGCAATTTTACTTCACCGCACATGAAAGAATAATGGGTCTGTTGCAAACTTTTGCTACAACGATTAAGAGTGAATAATCTAATGTGAAATCACCTGAAAAGTCCATTGGTGGCATCAGAAAGTCATAAAATGCAATAATAAACTCACAAGAGGCGTTTAATGAAATCCAAGATGGCGGTAAAATATCGAGCAATCTGTATGCATGCACCGTGAACATCCAAGGATGGCCAACTTTGAAAACCTCTCTGGAGGTAGAGGCTATGGGTTTGTTTATGTTGTGATTGGTTGTGATCGATATTGTGAGGTTGGCTATCCTTGGATGCTCGTGGTGCATGCATACACATTTTTCGATATTTATCCGCCATCTTGGATTTAATTAAACGCCTCTTGTGAGCTTATTATTGAATTTTATGAATTTCTGATGCCACCAATAGACTTTTCAGGCGATTTTACTTCAGATTAAACTGTCTTAATCGTTGTAGGAAAAGTTTGCAACAGACCCATTGTTCAGTCAAACTTCGTTAAGTGAGAAAATCTTATAAAAAGCAAGCATTAGGCCTTTTAAAGAAGCAAAAAAATGTTGCAGCTCTTAGCTCGATTAAGGCGAGTCAGTAGAAGAATTTACATTCTACTTTTCTCAGCCTTAATCTACCCAGGACTCACCACGTGGAGGTTTCTGCAGTAGAATCCCTTTTTTTTTTGTTGTTAAGCAAAGGGGAAAATCCTCATTGAGGAAACAACCCCTCCCATACGTATACTTCTATGCTCACTTACGGAACCCGGGTCCGTATCGGAACGCGGTCCGGAACGCGATCTAGGGAAGTTCGGAGGGAGACGCGGATTGCTAGCGAATAAAAAAACTGGAGGAGTATTTGGGTGGGACCGGGCCCAGGGACCCTAACAAAAGCGGTGAGACGCGATTAGTAGCTAAGCAAATACCAACACCAGCAAAAGCAAATAGAAGCAGAAAATAAATATAAAACAAAAACAGAAAAGCAAGCACAAACAGAAAATCAAGCAAAAGCAGAAAATAAAAATAAATAAAAAAGCAGGAAAGCAAGCAAAAGCAGAAAACAAAAATAAAAAAAAAGCAGAAAAGCAGAAAAGCAAGCAAAAGTAGAAAATGAAAATAAGACAGAGAGAGAAGAAGATAGAAAGAGAGAGAGAGCTTTTCTGTTTCATAAGTAAATCTACTTGTAATAGCGATAAAATCATAAAAACCATGTTGCTTTATGACGAGTCATGCATGAATTCACTTGGTGCGTAAAAAGGTCACAAAGTTAGCAATTGAAGCCCTTTTCATCAGGTAGGAGCGTATTTATTTCCGACCCCAGGCTGTTCCTTGAGCGTGGACACACGGACGGAATATATATTCCGACCCCAGGCTGACTAAATCAGGACTGGACTCACGATCGGGACGCATATTCCGACCCCGCGCTTTTGATTCAGCTTGGACACATGGACCAAATAATCTGAATGATGTTGTCGTGGTACCTAAGAATACTCGCATGACTCTGTATATTTTACATTTGTTCAAAATGTAACATATCTTACATCATACGCGTATCTGGTTCCCACTAAGGCGAATTAGACGAGGTCAAAATTCAGCTGCTATAAAGGCTAACTTGGTGATCATCTTCGAACCAGGTGAAGTCAGGCACGGGTCATTAATGCATCACTTGTAATTGAAAAGTTTGAAAAGTAATTTATTACAATGGATCCACGTCGAATCCAAATTAGAAAAAGAAGAAAAAAAAACACTCTAGAAAAATGATAAACTAACGCGAGACTATCATTAGCCTTAAAAAACAAGCCGAAGAAAAAAAAGAAAGAAAAAAATTAAATTAAAGAACACTCTCAAGCACTCTCTCTACGTGCAGATCCCAACGAAGGTGAGAACTGCACTGGCTTACTGGCTATTGGAGACAGTGACCTTCTATTTACGTCCCTCATCGGTCCGCATTCGGGTTCCGCCAGACTACCAACCAAGGGCCGGACTGGACTGGACCGGACTGGGCGTAGCCAAAATGGGGGAAAACGTGGAATGTTGGAAAAATAATTAGCAAACCGATCCTTGAAAGTCCTGACTTTAGGGCTTCGTGAGTTTTGTGCTCATTTGACATAGATTTTTTTCAGGCATGGGGGGGGGGACTACGTCGCATTAGCGCTAAAATCATCTTTGAATGTTAATTAGTTAAATCAAATCACCGTGCGGTCATTTAAAATCGAGTGCATAGGGTAGATAAATATTCCGACTCTACGGCACTTGTTTTTGCCTCCATCATTATAATTAAAGGGGCTCGCCGAAGGATTCTTTTGAAATGCACTTTTTATAATGCGAGCAGAGTGAGAAAGTGTGATATATGTACATATATTGTCTTTGTTTCGAGGTAAGAAAATGTCGCATATTTCTGTCATGTGTCAGTTTCTTTATCGTGCAAATCCTTCCAGAAGAAACAGTTATATCGATTTCTGTGTCCACTGTCCAGGGACCAATTAGAGTCCATTGATGGAAATATTGTATAGGGAGTACCGACACGACGCTTTATGCATTGTGACAGGAGTCGATTTTGTCGACCGCGTGAACGCATTCGAAGGTTAAGTTCGACAGTGGACCAGTGGTGGACTGGCGGATTTGCCGGCATTCCGGTCCGTTCCCATACGTTCCTCTACGAATCGACTCCTTTCGTGTGGAGCCTTCGATGTCGTCGACTCCTGCTCGACTCCGTGAGAGCCTAAAACCAACGATCAATCACAACTCGTTGAGCTCGTGTCGGTACTCCCTATACAATATTTCCATCAAGGGACTCTAGGACCCATAAATTTTCGGTACTCTCGGTCCCCGAAAGACGTTGGCTGGTGAGCGTTTACGTGTGTATTTAAATGGCCTTAGGTGCTCACCAATCATCTGGGGGCAGGACCGTCTGCGTCTGTACCGAACATTTATTGGTCCCAAACGGCCACTCTAAAACTTTTCTACATTCGATTATTATATCTAATTTCAAATGTATTTGTCAAACTTTTTTCTAATGATTTAAAGGTGAAAAAAGTGAGGCAAACAAACCGAGCCTGTGTAAAAAACGTCCATAAGAGATCTCAATCATGGTTGCCTCTGTGGAGTTTCAATATCACGTGACACAAATCCTCTCTATCGCTACAGTTCGTAGCGATTGATTGCAGCATATGTCAAAACATGTTTGGACTCAAGGTACTTATATTTAACAGGTATACTCAACTCGCTTCCCGCGTCATCTACAGTGGAGCGAAAATCAAAAACAGAATCCGAGATGGCTGACAAAAGAAGAAAACGGTGGAAAATTATGTAGGTGCAAAAGAATTCACAGATAGATAATCAAATCAAGTAAAATCGACCAAGTTAGAAAAAACACTAAATAGTAAGTTCCACTTCAATCCATTTTCATAACAAACCCTTCTCCTTATCATGTCCAGTGTTTTCTTCTTTTGTCGGCCATATTAGATTTTGCATATTTTGATTTTCGTGCTACTGAAGATGACGCGGGATTGCGAGAAGAGAGTCGAGCATACCTGTTAAATACAGGGTGTTGAAAAACTGTTCCCGAATATTTCAGGGGCGGATTTCACAGGTCAAAATAAGAATTTTTTTTGCCCTATAAACATGGGTCCGACATTGCAGTCTTTTCGAGTTACAGTGTTGCAAAGTTTCCGAAAAACAAATTGAAAAATTGTCATAACTCCCTCGTGAATTTTTCTAAATGCTCGTAAATACGAGGGGTGTTCAATAAATAAGGCGCTTTTGTCTATAAAATGAGAACGAATCAACGAAAAATAACGAACGAGGTGGCAAATTGAAGCAAATTTAATACTCTTTCAACTTACAAACTTATATTTTATCATAGTCACCGTTTACAGTGACGCATGTCTGCAGACGTTGAATCCATTTTTGCATCCCGTTGAAAAAAAAAAAAAAAATCCTGCGGCTGTGATCTGATCTACGAGTATTTGGCAACCTCACATCTCCGAGACTCGAAACACGGAGATACTGATAAGATAAGCGTCTCAATCAGCCGATCAAGCGTTGACCTAAAGGTTGTAATCTAAAAGTTTCATCAGTATCAGGTCAGTACCGTAGTTGCAAGATCAGGAGTGAAAATTCAAAAAAGCTGAATCTGCTCAAAAAATCATGTCGACCATTTTTGGGATGCAAACGGGGTCATTCTCAAGGAATATCTGGAAAAAGGGCATACGCTCCAAGTCTCCACTCTCCAAGATACTGCGATACTATGCGAAATCTGAAAACTCACATCCGAAGAATTCGACCGGACAGGACAGCTTTCCTGTTGCATCATGACAATGCAAGACCACATTGCAGTGCAGAAACAAAAAAGACGCTGGATCGGTTGAAGTTCAAGTGGTGCCCCTCCCCCTCTTCCCCCCCCTACAGTCCAGACTTAGCTCCGATTGATTTTTTGCTTTTCCCAAAGCTCAAGGAAGCCTTGAAGGGTAAACAGTTTAGCTCTGATGATGATGTGCAGACCGCTGTGAGCGAATGGATCAGATCACAACCACAGGAGTTTTTTTTTTTTTCAACGGAATGCAAAAATGGATTCAACGTCTTCAGACATTCGTCACTGTAAACGGTGACTATGACAAAATATAGGTTTGTAAGTTGAAAGAGTATTAAATTTGCTTTAATTTGCCACCTCGTTCGTTATTTTTCGTTGATTCGTTCTCTTTTTATAGACAAAAGCGCCTTATTTATTGAACACCCCTCGTAGGTACTCTGGTGTAGTTTTAGGCGTTCTTGCCGATTTTGGCCGTGAAAATGCTGCATGCAAAAATTTGAGGGGGGTTATGGGGGTTTTTCTTGATTTTTCTCACTTTTTTTGGACAAATTATGTGAAGAATGCTTTCGGATTCATTGAATCCAAAAACAATTAGCATTACTCAAAAGTTCGTAAAAAAGTATGCATTTTTAGTCCTTACAAGTTTTTCCAATTCGTAGATGGTTTACGAATTGGAAAAACTTGTAAGGACTAAAAATGCATACTTTTTTACGAACTTTTGAGTAATGCTAATCGTTTTTGGGTTCAATGAATCCGAAAGCATTCTTCACATAATTTGTCCAAAAAAAGTGAGAAAAATCAAGAAAAACCTCCATAACCCCCCTCAAATTTTTGCATGCAGCATTTTCACGGCCAAAATCGGCAAGAACGCCTAAAACTACACCAGAAAACCTATTTACGAGCATTTAGAAAAATTCACGAGGGAGTTATGACAAGTTTTCAATTTGTTTTTCGGAAACTTTGCAACACTGTAACTCGAAAGGGCAAAAAAAAGTCTTATTTTGACCTGTGAAATCCGCCCCTGAAATATTCGGGAACAGTTTTTCAACACCCTGTATAAGTACCTTGGTTTGGACCAACCTATCGGCCGAGGAAATGCGGCCGCGTCTATTTGAATTGCGCGGGTTTGGTTCTCCGGGCGCGGGCGCGGCGGTCGCCGAAAACCCCTCGGAGATCGGCTGTGTTCGCGCTTCATCGGCTTCACTCGTTTTTCTCCGGCGAAATTCAAAATCAAAACATCTTCATCACGATTCGTGGAGAGGTTAGGTTTCCTATGGATTCGTATTCGCTTGTCTACCGTCAAAATCCATAAGTTTTTCAAAATGTTCTCCAATAAAACAAAATTAATTTTGCTTTTATCTGCGACTGCTGGTATCACAGTTACTCTTGCGTACGCCGTTTACCTATTGACTCAAAAAGACGAGGAGGAAGATGAACCAAGACTGTCAGTCAGAACATCAAGAAATGTAACAATAGAGGTGAAAGTTCCGAAGGAATCAATTGGTATTGTCATAGGTCGTGGTGGTTCTACAATCAAGGCTATTTCAGCAAAATCCGAGACGAGAATCAATTTTAAAAATGGAGGTAAGTCCGTGCCAGTAGTGTTCTATCTGATGATACTTACCAAGTCCGCAAAGCAATTAGTTCGTAGCAACTTCACGCTCGTCGTTCATTTCATCCGTCAATGTCTTGACTTATATCACAGAGTCATGGTCAACGTATCAATGCATATCTTAATACCTTGGCTTGTAGGGCGAAGATTATCGCGGGATCGCAGTCTTGTTTAGGTTGTCCTAGTAAAGATCGAACTTTCTAGCATTGCGGCTTTATGAAAACATCATCTTCCTACCTTTAATAATGCCGCCTCATTGGTCTGTAGCTGAAGTAAACTGATGTTTCCATGATGGTCCTGCAAATGATGCATCCAAGATTTGCTAGAACAACCTATCCTACATGACGTACCTCTTTCAATCGTTAAAAATCTGCCCTGGCAGAGGATGTTGCACAAAAATTGGCCGTTGACACTTGTTATGTGATCAGTGCTAAAATGGCTCTCACTAATGTGAATGTTGATGCTGATGTGTGGAAGCCTCGAACTTGATCACTGTGCTTTAGCTGAGTAAGCCATCATCTACTGAAATTTTTGAGACAGCTACCAGTTACAGCTCATTTCACGAAAGAAGGCCGATGACAGATCATGTGGCTCGCTGCGCATAGACGTGTTTGGTTCTTGCACGTGCGCTAAAACTCAAACTTGTCTCTGTGCAGTAAACAAACTCATCTGTCATCGGCCAACTCTCGTGAAACAACGTCTAGTCCTGTGTAAAATGGATCGCATTAACAGTCCAATTTCTTTATTCATGAACCAAATAGAATGAGTTGTTATAGGTTAGTGTGGCTAGAGCTGGAGAAAGAAAAGAATAGACAAACATCAAATACTGATGAGTTCCGAATCATCATCACTTAACTCTAGAGTATACTACAAAGGCTGTCCCAAAACAACTGTCAGTAGGTCTGTATTTCGAAAAGTATAAAACTTTTCGAAATGCGGTTTGTGGGAGATTATAGCTCATACTATTAGCTTTTCAACGAGCCCTACTTTAGCAAATTTGGTTGAAAATTTGCCGAGTTACAGCAATTTTACGGGGGTGTGTAAAAAATAACCCTACGAGATTTTTGCGCTCAAAATAACTTTATTTCTCAACTTAACAATTTCATCTTAAAGATTTGTTGGTATTTTTACAATTGAGGATATCATACCTTTACAGTAATAGGTGATAATTGAGGACTATAATCACTTTTCATCTGAAGATTCAACATCCCGATGCACGTGAATTCAAACCGCGCGGTCGATTTCACCTACCAAAAACGGCGTCGTCGAGAATACTCGGATCTTATAGTATACTCTACCTAACACCTTTCAGCCTGCATTTCAAATATAATGTTTGATGACTGTTGAGCTCACTAGATTTTGACATTTGTCTATTCTTTTCTTTCCCCAGCTCTAGTACAGAGTTTGAATGATATTGAAATGGATTGTTTCGGGTTTTTCTAAACATCCACAGAAAAGAATTGGTAAGAAATTAGGTTAGCAAACCACAAGTAACCGCAAAGAGTCCAACAACTTGTTAGTATAGTTTGTGCGTTCCGCTGTGGAGTACTTTTACCAAGCTGGTTTGCTACGGAACATAAGTGATTGTGGTAGTCTATAGTTTTCCGATGAAGAAATATTCTTGCAAATTCAACCTGTTATAAACAGACGATTTATTAATAGAAGCGAAGAGGGTACCTAAACTCTGTCACTCTAATACTTGTTGAGGAGTAAATTTTCGCGCTTTCAAATATTTATGCCTCATTTTTTCCGTGTGCTTTTTGTTGCAGAGGAGAATGACGAATATAGAACCTGTCTCATTAGAGGAACCAGTGAATCAGCGCAGTTCGCAGAGTCACTGATTCTGGAGGTCATAAAAAATCAGCCGCTGGTGGAAACGGAAGAAATTTCAGTCCCAGTGGTAAGTAAAGCAATGGGGCAGTTGCAAGGGTCTGAAATGTTGTGTTTTTTATAAAGAAAATGAAAGTACTTGATGAGGTGAGAACAAAGATGCCTTTGGTTTCTACTTATGTCTCATTGTTCTGGAGATGATATTTTGGCCCAAAATACATTGTTTTAAATGGGGACTCCGCGTAGTGACGTCACTACACACACGATTTTTTACAACTTTACTCGTGTGTATCTCCAAAACCAGGGCACTTAGGAAAAAACCAAAGGCATCATGGTTCTCAGCTCATCAAGTACTATCATTTTCTGTATAAAAAACACTACATTTCAGACCCTTGCAACTGCCCCATTGAGGCAGAGTGGTGACTTGAATGAGTCACGTAACCTAAATCCATGTGTCAAGAAAATCGCATCTTACATCCTCTCTCCCCTGAAGTTGACACCACCATTTCAATGTATAGTGGGTTACGCATTTTGAGTATCGGGTTCTGACAAGTAGCAGTGCCTGTTTCTGAAATGTATCAAAGTACATTGGTGAACGGTTGGTTAGGAACGAGTCAAAACTCTGTACGAAGCAACCACTCACCGATGCGTTTTAATGGATTTTTAAAGCAGGCTCCACTGCTTTGCTGCTAGTCAGAACCCGATACTCAGAGTACGGCTCTAACATGCTATGAACCATTCTACTCGTTTCTAAAGAAAAATATGTATTTGTTGAAAGAGATCGTATTTTTCATTTGGAGGTTTGCTAGTAAAATTACTCTGTCTTGTGAATTAAAACACATGGAACAACTGGCTCATGAATTGAGTGACAATCTTCAGACTCTCACAAGATCCAGGCAAAACTTTTTAATCTGATGCATGATGTTTTAAAAACTATAGTTTTTACTCAGTGTCCTATGGCTGGGTGGCTCGCAATGGCACTGCATGTTTTGCAGCACACTTTGGTGTCAGATGATGTGCATTGACTCTTTGTGATAGGCAGGCAAAGGAGAGTTATGCCACTCATGATTTCATGGCCTAATTCAGTAGATATAAGAAGATTAATAATTTAGGTTTAGATATTTGTTTTTTGTCTATTGAATTTTAAGAATAGTCATGGATAACATTTTCTCTTCTGTTTTCAGTCTTCTATTGGACTAATAATCGGCAAAGGAGGTGAAAACATCAATGCCATGGCCTCTATGTCTCTTGCCAAAATAATTATTCCGAAGACAGGTCATTACGATCCAAGTGAGTCCAATTTATCTCGAGTAGTAGTATTTTTTATCGTACAAATTATGTTTAGTTATTGTAAAAACTATTGTTGATACCAAGTCGCCCTATGGGGCTCTTGCGAACTTTTGCTACATGGGATTGAAGAGTTGATTCTTGCATAAAAACCTGTAAAAATGACGATGAGTACACTAAAAAATCACAAAATTCACTCTCAGAATCGAGCTTTATGGCGGTTCGACGCAGGTATCATGGGAGACTCCTATCTAAATTGAGACATACCTCTGTGTTTCCAAAAGAGAAAGTGGCATATTAGATAGGAATCTCCCATGATACCTACGTCGAACCGCCATTACGATCTTGCCATTTATGTAGTTATGTAGGTTTATTACTGAATTTTAAACTTTTTCGGTGTGATTTTTGTGATCTCCGCTTGTTTTTACATCAGAATGGACTATTCATTTGTTCAAAGCAAAAGTTTGCAAGAGCCCCATTGTGTTTCAAATAAGTTTCTTTGATCCAATGCTTTTGAAACCTTTGTTTAATGTCCGTCTTTTGGTCACATTTTTGAATGCTCTAGCCAATAAAAATACCTATTACAGTTACATCTTCACATCATCACCTTGCCAAGAGCCCTGAGGGCTCTCAAGTTTTCAAGACTTTTTGGCAAATATTTAGGTTTTATTTTATGATGGGTGTTTGAGGGTGTTTCAAAAAAATAAAACGGGCATAAATCTTTGCTTTCACCCAGTTTTCCCTTCATTCGACCATTCTTCTGAAATTTCAGCCAATCCGTAATAATTTTGCAAGGGGGCGGGGTTCGCTGCAAGCAGTGCAAGCTTCCCAAAAATCAATCTCTAAAATTCATTTTAAAAACCCCTAAAATGGACAGTTTTGAGGTATAAATCAATGGGAAAATGGGTGAAGGTGGGGAAAAATTGGAATGTTATAAATATAGCTGTTTGAATTTTGATGAAAATTTGCAAAAACATTCTGCAACGAGCCTAATGTAAAGGGGAGTCTGGGGGAGCCCCCAGAATATTCTAGGGGGTGTGGGGGTTTCCCCCAGAATATTAAAAGGGGTCTGGGGGTCTCCCCTGGAGTAATAAAGGGGGTTCAGAGGGTCCCCCCTCCTGAATAATTTTGATGTGAGAAAGTGTCCGTGGGGTATTTCCTGCAGGTTATGTCCCTTTTGTCTACAGCTTATCAAAGTTAAAAAAAAGCTATTTAAGTGGCCATAAGAGGTCCACCTACCCTACTTCATGAGGTTCGGAAGGAAAGAAAAGAAAAGAAAAAAAAAGTCTAGGACCAAGGAACATTAAGATTAAAGTTAAGTCATTAGGTTGAATAAAATGAATGTAATAAATATGATAAATTATGTATGATGATTATGTAATTATCTAGTGTGTGTTTAAGATATAAAAACATTATGTAATTATCTAGTGTGTGTTTAATGTATAAAAACATTATGTAATTATCTAGTTTGTGTTCAATCATTCTTGTGTTTGTTATTTCGTTTAGGTCCAGAAAGAAAAATCACCATCAAAGGAACTTTTGAACAGATTGAAATGGCGAAACACCTTATCAACGATAAAGTTTTGGCAGATATTGAGCAGAGGCAAAAAATTACAGAAAACGCTGCAAACCGTTCGCCCAGAAAAACACCGAAACAACTGGAACTTTTAGATAGGTCTGACAATCCGGAGGTTAGTATTTTTATTATTCTCATATTTTCCCTAATTAAATCGAATAAATGATTTTGTTTGCAGAAAAAACTTATCTAGAAGTGAATTCTAGTAACTGTAAGTGTGGATATTATTGTTTTTATAATAAACTACATTAGAAGCAATGCTCAAAACTGTGGTCGAAAAAGTTTGCAACAGACCCATGGCACTAAGTGAAGTAGCGAAGACTTTTTTTCCCAGTTGGCAGAAATTCAATTTCCTTAACTCATTGAAATGTTTTGACATGAATGTCATGTCCTCACTTTGAAGAAATTCGGAATACCAATTTCCTGGTTACTCAGCAGTGGAATGATATGTTTATGAGCTTGCGGCTGTTTGCAAAAGATAGCATCCCTCGTTTCACTTAACTTCTGAGGTTTCCCGCTAAGTGCACCACTTGCATAGAATAAACACATCTGTTGCTAAGCAACTGTTTTAAAATTAATTCACTTGTCAATGAGTTAAACTGTTTTGGCACAAGCTAGTGATTTTTTAGAATTGGTTGATACATTCATTAATATGCATCCAAAAAAAAATACACAATAATATACATTCAATAAATTCATATATTTTTATTTTCAAAATTACACTTTCAATGATTACCTGAAATGTCTCATTTCTCTTCAAGATTTTAAACGTTTAGAGTTTAGCTCTTGAAAATGGTTTCCTCACATCAAAATTACTTGTTTGTGTAAGCTATTCCTTATCTTTTAGGGTGATATTCTTATAATTGACTTTTTTTTCAATTGAAAACCTCAGTTGCTATTGTCTTGCCCAATTTTTGACATTTTTGGTCAAAGGAGGGCTTGATTTACTCAGCATACTCTCTCAATGGGGGTGTTTCACACTTTAGCAATAAACGATTTAATAGTCGATTTTGGTGTCGAAACCTCCAAAAATAACGATGGCAGCACTATAAACTTCCGAAATCCACTCCTAAACTCAATAACGCTTTTATTTGCGCAGGCGTAATGGTGGCTGAGGGCAGTAATAATGGGAGATTCCCATCTAACAATACTGTAACTCCATCAAGAAGTGACCAATAAGAGACCATTTTCATGTGACACCGGTGTCACTAAATGTCAAGGTACCCTTCATCGGATGTGGATCACTACTCTGATTACTAATTAATCTGAAAATCATCCTTGTCAGCATAGAGAGAGTGGCAAAATTAAAATAGGAATCCCCCATTATTACTGCCCTCAGCCACCATTATGCCTGCGCAAATGAAAGCATTTATTGAGTTTGAGAGTGGATTTCGGAAGTTTTTAGAATCGACCATTAAATAGCTCACTGCAAAAGTGTGCAACAGCCCCATTGGGAATATGATGATGTGTATAATTTTTGATGGTTGTGAAGACAAGCCTCTTTTCCTTGAATTTAACCATCATTTTTGGTCGTTCCAGAATTACAGAGCTTTTTGCTGCACTGGGGATTTTCATGCAAATGGAATCATCAAAAAATTCAAAGCTACAGAGCATCAAAGTATATTTGGAGCAAAGACTAGGTTTCTGCAATTTTCAACCATAGCAGACCATAAAAATAGTAATAATAATCATTTATTCATACATCCAGCCTGTTGTATCATACTATGGTATGTTGTGCGCAGACTTTAGGGAGTTTAATTAAATGAAAGATTACCCGGTTTGAGAAGTACGATATGCTTTATTCATATTCAAAACTAGACTGTCTCGTCCATCCGTTGACCGGCAGCAGGCCGATCAGCGGAAAAGCTGATGTCAGCATGTATGACATAAAACAATAGGAAAATACATGCACACACACTAAATGGTGTATTACCACTACACCCCCACTCTTTAAAAGGGAGCTGAGGTCATTAAATTGAAAATTGAAAATTGAAAATTGAAAATGGACGAAGATACCTCTCAAAAAAAAAACTAACTAACAAAAACTATGTGTAAGTATATTACTTCTAAATGAGATTAAAGTAATTAAATTCCAAACATGGAAATTTATAAAAACCATGTGGTAGAAAATAAAAAGAATTAACATAACAGTTTTGTAGATTTTACCCTTAAACTATAAGAAACATTCACTCTCACGCATTCACACCATTTTTAATCTTATTTTAAGCTAATAACAAGAGAAAAGGAATTAATATTACAGCAAATAATACAACAACAACAAAAAATCACTGAATTTACTCTTTTTTTTTTTTTTTTTTTTTTTAAAAAAGAAAGTCTGTCTAAACCTTATGACAAAATAATACTAACACGATCTAACATACCTTAGAACCTAGAAAAAAAAAGATGTTGACAAATCAACAAAGAAAATCAAATGAAAACGCAATAAAATTAAAAATATTTTCAGGAACGCAACTGAAATTTGAAAAAGGTATAATACATTTTTGAAAAAGGAAAAGAAAAAGACATTTTCAACAATATGAAAAAGGTAAAAAATTAGAAAGGTCGTAATCGGTTATTATGAACCTTTTTTATTTTTTGATTCTGAACATTTTGAATTACTGAGTTCACACCTTCAGGACGTAGAAGTCTGAAGGGTCCAGCATATGGCCGTTGCCATTTAGAGCTAGTCTCTTGTTTGAGTTTAACAAAATCACCAATTTTGTAATTTGAAGGTTTCAAATCTTTATTCATCTTAAAATTCTGTTTTTCCTTTGCGAGGATTAGTTTTGCTCTGGCAATTTCCTGAGCGTGGGACAATTTATGACGCAATTCCTCGCGGTAATTTGCTAGGTCATAAATTTTATTTTGCCGGATATCGGGCAAATTAGGCAATTTTGCCAATGAACCAAAAATTAATTCATGGGGCGTAAATCCATGAACTGTGTTAGGACTAGTATTATAAGAAAAAGAAAAATATGGTAACCAGTTTTCCCAATCTGAATTTTGGGTCTCCTGAACTGTCCTATAAAACTCATTTATAACCCTGTGTTGGCGTTCACAGCTAGCCAAACTTTCGTGATGGAAACCTGTTGAGGTTTTACGATCTATTTGAAGTAAAATACAGATTTCATCAAGTAACTGATTCACATATTCAGTACCGGCATCTGTTTTAATGCATTTCGGTATTTGATATTTCAGCATAAAGTTATTTACGAGGGCTTTTGCAACGAATGTTGCTTGTTTATCAACTACAGGGAAAAGTACGATGTATTTGGTTAAGTTGCATTGAACGCTTACAAAGTAACGATTCCCATTTTCGCTTAAAGGTAAAGGACCGCAAGTGTCGACTTCACAGATTTCGAAAGCATTTTTTGGGGTGTCTGTGAGGACAAACGGCTCTTTTGAATGACGTTGAATTTTACCTAGTTTGCATGAAGTGCATTTTGAAATATAATCCTTAACTAAGGCAGTCATTCCTTTAAAATAGAAGCGTTGTCTGATTTTTTCAAGTGTACGCTTAAATCCGCAGTGCCCAGACGAAGTATCTGAGTGCGCATGTTTTATTATATTTTCTTGTTCACGTTTATTTGTCACGTTTTGAGTTGGTTGAAACAAAATTATTTTGTTTCTTGTCAATTTTTCTTGAATTAGCGTCTTGAATTCGTTAATATCTATGTAATTAAAAATATCATCTATTAAAGACAAGGAAAATGTGGCATCATTGAAACGTTAATTCAGCTTTTCCAGTGCGTTGCTTAAATGAGCAGTGGAGTTATTGCTGAGGTTCAAATGGATGTCGCAATTTCCGTTGTTGTATCGAATTTCACTTGTCTTACAGCTCGAACGAGTGTCACTTACCGGAAAAATACGAAAACGCAATTTACCGAGATTTTCTATCTCTACATTAGATGTAGCCTCCCAAATGTTGAGTTGGCCGTTCTCAACACTTGGTTGTTGGCTAGACTCATTCATAATTACGTCTTTCTTTTGAGATTCGTTTTCAATATTTTTCGCAGTCATAGATCTCGTTATTGCATGCACATCTTTGTCGGTCGGTGTCATATTTTTTAACTCGTCTGAAGACAAGTGGATACGTGAAAGTGCATCCGCTACAACATTAGTTTTTCCCGCAATGTGGGAAATATTAAAATCATATGAAGCTAGATCAAGTCGTATTCGTGTCATTTTTGCTGAAGGATCTTTTTGTTTGAAAAGAGAAACAAGACATTTTGCGTCAGTCTCAAGCAGAAATGTTCTACCGTATAAAATGCTACGAAAATGATTTATCGCCCAGTGACAGGCTAAAGCCTCCTTTTCTACAATACTTTTCATTTGATCTGCCTTTGACAATGTTTTACTCGCGAACTCGATGGGTCTTCGCGAACCATGAAAATCCTGAGATAAAACGGCGCCAAAGGCAAAATTGCTGGAATCGCATGACAGTATAAAACGTTGCGAAAAATCAGGGTATGCTAGAACTTGAGGGCTTTTGAGGGCTGATATTAAGTTTTCAAAGGCAGTTTGATGAATAGGTAGCCACTCAAATTTAATGTTTTTACGTAACAATTTATTTAATGGCATTACTATTAAGCTGAAGTTTGGTATCCATTTTCTATAGTAATTTCCAAATGCAACGAGTCTTTGAACTGCTTTTTGATCCGTAGGAACGGGAAAGTGATCTAAAATTTCAAAACGTTTGTTGCACGGTAATACGCCTTGATCTGTGAGCTTGTTACCTAAAAACCTAATTTCTTTTCTAAGAAAATGACATTTTTTCAAATGGAGCTTTAAATTACACGAACGAAACCTGTCAAAAACTTTGGTTAAATTACGATTATGATGAATTAATGAGACACCATAAATAAAAATTTCGTCAACATATTGAAAAGCACAGTCTTCTAAACCTGCTAAGGCTATTGTGAGCATTCTTACCATACTTGCCGGACCAACTGAAATTCCAAAAGGTAATCTAGTGAATTGCCAAGCTCCTAAACCTGGCACAGAGAAACTCGTTAAGTTCCTTTTTGATTTCCGAAGGGGAATCTGGTGGAAACCACTTTGGAGATCAACGACTGAAAAAAAACGAGCCCTTCCGATCTCTGATAAGACCTGATCCATATGAGGCAAAGGAAAAGAATCCTTCTGAATACGTTTATTGAGTTCACGTAGGTCGACAACCATTCTCATCTTATTTTCTAGAGTATTTTCAGAGGGTTTGGGCACTAGAAAAACTGCACTATTATAAGGACTTGTTGACCGTTCAATAATTTTATTGTCAATTAATTCTTGCACTTGTTTTCGCAACTCTCCTTGTTGGGATTTAATAGGTTTATAATTTTTTACATGGAAAGGGGTTTTGTCTAGCAAGGTTATATCCTGCTTGTAAAAGTTATTAACTGTTAACAAATCACCTGGTAAATGGAAAATATTGTGATATTTTGCACAAATCTCCATTATAGATTCTACTTGTTCAGGGGGAGCATTAACCATGTCTTTTTTATCTCAGCTTTAACAAAAGAAGAGCGTTTTTGTGCCTCTTCTGCACTAAATTTTTTTGGAATGTGCAAATTATATGAACTTAAAGGCTTAAATGATACTTGAAAAACACCTAACGTCACTGGTTCTTGCGTCGTATTCACTATTTTTACGTGTTTGATGCCTACTCTAGGAGCGATAGAGCTTGCTAGAAATACACCTGGTGCCAATTCTCTGTTAAAAATTACACTGTCCTCTGACAAATCAAGAGAAATAGCTTGCAAAATTTTAACTCTCGGCGGGATTACTATATTTTTCCCCGTATTTAGGCGAAAATGCATTGGAATACTTATTTCTACATTTCCCAGAGTTGCATAAAGTAACCAGGATTCATAATCTATTTTACACTTATATTTAACAAAAAAGTCTCTACCGAGAATACCATCGGTGAAAATAGGAAACTTACTATCAACAACATATATTCGCTGCTCAAATTCAAAATTTTCGAATCTCAAATGAGTATTTAAAGTACCCAGAGTGCTTTGCTCTGTAGTACTTACACCTCTAATTACACATTTATTTTCTGTACATATTTCAGACTGTTGAGCTTTACTTATTACGTTTTCCTTAAAAATTGATAAGTCTGCTCCACTATCAATTAAACATGTGAGCGGTCGCTCTGAAAAATCGGTATGTAGGTATACGTAATTCGTTTTACCTTCTATGTTGACGTGAAATACTCGTGGGTCGGCACCTGATTGGACGATTCTGGTAAAAGTTGGACGGTCGCCACCCCTGCTGACTGCGGTGAAGCGACGACCCCTTTGCCGTTTCCCTGTTGACGGTAAGAGTTTTTTCCCCCACGGGAACGCTGATTGTTACCTCGATAGTGTCCAGAGCCATTGCCCTGATATGAATTGCTACCAGTGTCTGATTGTGAGTGTTTATTCCGAGATCCATTGCCTCGTTGCCATCTTTGACCCTGAGAACGGGATTGGTTGTGACTTCTGTCGGATGAATTCCAATTTTTCTTGCCACGCCAATTGTTTCCACGATAGACGCCACGGTTGTGGTTGGAATATCTGCGAGGGTACGACTTTTGAACGTAATTTACCGAGTGCGAGGGATTAAGGGATCCCAAATTAGATTCGGCTTCAAGCGCGAGCGTAACACCACTAGTAAAATCTGCTGTTTGTGAAGCAAGAAGCACGGGCTGAATTTTAGTATTTGCCCCTCTTTTTAAAACGTTAAGAGCCAGCCGTTCGTTCAGAGCCTGTACCGTTTCGCGAGAAGCACTTCCCATTTCAGCCACTTGTAAGTCCGTTAAGCGATTCACAAGAGTTTCGATTTCTGCGGCAAAATCAGTGACCGGTTTAGTACCCTGTTGTAATACAGAAAGGTTGTGCTGAAGTGCTGAAACTGTAGTTTTGGGTTTAAAACGCGTTTTTAATAAAGTTTCGAAGTCCTCAAAAGACTCGGGTGCTTTTATTATGGCTGTCTTAGCCTTACCTCTTAATTTTACCTTTAAAAGATACGTTAAAAATAACTTTTGCCCTGCAGCTTTTAGGGACTCATTATAATATTTAGCGCAATCTAAAAAATCGGTGATGTTGTCCGTAGACCCGTCAAATTCCGGAACTATGGAGGATGCGGTTTTAAGCTCGAAATCTGCCATTTCTTCGATTTTTTCACTTGATGCAGCCTTAATAAAAACTACACACCTGTTGTAGAGCCCGACTATTTCCGCACTTTTTTCGGCTTCGGATAGCTTTAACCAGCATTCATGTAATTGCTGCGATTTAGCCGATGCTTCGCGATGTCGGCGATCCTTTGGTGTTTTAAATAAGGTTTCGGCGAAGCGAAAAAGGTCATCCGCCATAACAAGGTACAAGTACTCTCTCGCTCTTTCGCACTAAATACTCGCGAGAAGCCTGCAAAATTTCTTGTGGAAATCGTTCCATGATTGTTACACACACAATTTTAACACTAAATTTCAAACGCGAAAAATTTAAAACATCGATCACAAAAAAAACCACACTAAATATCAATTAAAAAAAAATATATAATCAAAATTAATTATATATATCATTATATATTATCATTATTAAAAATAGCAATTAAAAAAAATATAATCAAAATCAACCGATGTCAACTCAGTCCTGTCACGGTCGCCATGTTGTGCGCAGACTTTAGGGAGTTTAATTAAATGAAAGATTACCCGGTTTGAGAAGTACGATATGCTTTATTCATATTCAAAACTAGACTGTCTCGTCCATCCGTTGACCGGCAGCAGGCCGATCAGCGGAAAAGCTGATGTCAGCATGTATGACATAAAACAATAGGAAAATACATGCACACACACTAAATGGTGTATTACCACTACAGGTACAAGTCATAGTCATAACAATTGCGATAATAACAATAGTGAATACTTGACAAAGTATTTCTTGAACCACCCGTCTACTGAAAGCAACCGAAAAAATGCAAATGCCAAAAATGTTATGAAAGTGTAAATTTAATGTATCTTTGCAATCATGCACCTTTTTAAGTATCAAAAGGTCACACAGCCACTGACTCTCAAAAATGTGTATAATTTCAAAGATTCATCCACTTCGTCTGCTATTGTTAAAATCCGTGAAAACCTAACTATTTTTCATTTTGACTGAAATCTACTTTGATGTTTGGTAGCTCTAAATGTTTCAGTGATTCCATCTCCATGGAATGGGTCTGTTGCGTACTTTTGCTACATCAATATAACTCATTGTTTCTAAAGTAAAATTTGGCAAAAAGAACGATGCGCTCATTAAAAGCTTTTAAAATCCACTCATTAATTCAGAAAATACCTTCCATTTCAAACAACCTGCGCTACACTAGACACTATATCACCGACTTATAACTACATAGATGGAACCATCTCGTTTATGTAAACACGAACAGAACTTACAAACAATGGAATGTTTCGTTTAGATGCGTACGTTTCTTATGTTATCTTGTAATCTTTGATAAACCGAAAAGACTAGACAGCAAATGCAGCTTATATTTCATGTATTAAAAAAAGAAATTCCATCATTTTGTAGTTACGATGTTGTTTACTTATGTACGGTGGTTCTGTGTATGAGGCCCTTATTTATTTTAAAATTTTCTTTTAATATTTTCTTCTTATCTCTCTGTCATTTAGCATCAACACAACGCTCCTCATTGTGAAAAACTGATCTCAACAAACAGTGACGGCTTCATGCAAGTTTATGTTTCTGCTGTTTGTAATCCTGAAACATTTTGGGTCCAGGTATGAGATTTAATTAAATCTTCTTCTATCATACAAAACTAATATCCTTAAAAATGTTGCTCAAACAATATTAATATCCTCAAAAATGTTACTCAAAGATAGAGTGAGGCTAAGATTGAAACCGGATTTTGAAAGGGAACTGGGAAAACTGAAATGTTTTCGTGCAACGGAATTGAAACCATTACCAGAATTCTCAGCCGTGAAAGCCTTCAAACCAGAATGGGTCTGTTGCAAACTTTTGCTACAGCGATATAGAGTGTTAAATCTTGAGTAAAATTGCGTGAAAAGTCCATGGTATCAGAAAGTCATAAAATGCAGTATTAAACTCACAAGAGGCGTTTAACTGAAACCCAAGATGGCGGTAAAATATCGAAAAACCTGTGTGCACGCACCGTGAACATCCATGATGGCCAACGTTAACAACCTCACAGCATTGGAGGTTATGCGTTTGTTTGCGTTGTGATTGGTTGTGATCGATGTTGTGAGGTTGGCCATCTTGGATATTTATGGTGCCTGCATACAGGTTGCTCGATATTTTACTGCCATCTTGGATTTCAGTTAAATGCCTCTTGTGAGTTTATTATTGCATTTTATGACTTTCTGCTGCCACTAATGGACTTTTCACATGACTTTTCACATTTTACATAAGATTGATCACTCTATAGCACTGTTGCAAAAGTTTGCAACATACCCGTTGGACTGAAATTGAATTGAAAGTATTTGGGGTGGAGTTAAATTCTTGTTCAGTTTTTAAACCAATTCTGGTCAAATTTTGGTCCTTAGTATTATGGTCTTATCTAGCAGAAATTGAAAATTAATAGGATACTTTGGGTCTCCTGGGGCTTTACATAGTTTTTTGTGAAAATTTCAGAACAACTTGACTACCGATTGCTATCCCAGCAGCTAGGGCGCTGGGCGGTAGACCTTCTATCTAAAATCTATCTGTCTATCTATCTAAAATTTCAGAACAACTGAAGAGTTCTTTGGTAAAAGGGTGGATGAAACAGTGGGTGTGCTCATGCTAAAATACCTGATTTCGAAGTGTTACTGTGTGAGATTATGATGAGGAAAACGGGTTTTTCTTTATTACCCAATAGTCAGAGCGGTTATATTCTAATCATTAGATGTGTAAGAAAACCCAAATCAACGTTTTATACTCACAAAATAACCCTTCAAAATCAGATTTTTTGAACATGAGCACACTCTCTACCCTGAAAAAACAATACGGTCTCGAACACTGTAAATTACAGACTATATACTATGTAGGTTTACCGAGGCACTCCGGTTGTGACACCCGTAATTTTCGGCGGTACAACCGGTAATTACAGATGCCATCACAGAAAGTACTGGATTTCAAGACCGGGAGTGTCTTGATAAACCTATATAGACCGTAGTGTTTTTTATCCAACCTTTTACCAAAGAACTTCTCCATTGCTTCAAATTTTTTCTCCAGTCAAGGGTTTTGCTTTTATTTGTCTTTAGTGCAGTGGTCTTGAAACTTCACGCCAAATTTTTTGAGGTCAGAGACCTACTCCATTTTGGGACTGAGCATATGTCGGTTCAATGACATCAGTCTTTTGCAGCGGGAATTCTTGATTGTTTTACCAAACTAGATTCAGATCGAAGTAGTGTCACCACTTATCAAACTATTACCAGCATAATGTTTGTAACAAAATCAATTAATTCTGGTTTCCATCTCTTGAGTGCCAGGCTACTAAGCAAACAAATATCTCAGTGAAAGGAAATGTCGCTGCAAATTTTTACAATGACTGACCATAAATTTAAATTTAAATCATCAAAAATGTTCAGTTTCTCTTTTCCAAAGGTCATTCTGCCACAGGTCATTCCATCATTATGACCTCCTGATTTCATGGGAACTGTACAGTTTCGATGATTTGCTAAATTTATGATCTGTTTTTGTTCAAAGCAGAAACCAACGTCTTTCATCGTTATATGTATTTGTTCATTTGCTTTCAGTGTTTCAATTATTTAATTTCTATGAAATTTTTCTGCATTAGAGAAAAATTCTGTTATCATGCTTTCACCCTCAACGGCTATGGTTTTTCTCATGAAATACTTATTTTTGTTTTCTAGATGATAACCCGCAAATCTGTAGAATTAGATAGACTAGTTGAAGACATGACTGAATACTACAAAGACCCAGCAAATAGAGCATCGCAAGCTGTATCATTAAAGGTATGCGCCTTGCTATCTTTAAGCTATTTCTTTTTATATTATCATCTACATATATTCAGAGGTAGATTCAAAGATTTTAGATTACACATTCTCCTTCTTCACTCGTCTTCTGCATACGATGAAGATATTTTGTTTTTTATAAATGATTGATCTTCAGTCTTCTTACATTTTGTTTGGTGATTTTTTGTGGTATTTCAAACATTAGAAGTGACTGAGGTAAAAATTTAGACTTTGGACCTGTTTCCCAACAAATTTCAAAAATCCCTAATTTTCCAAATTTTCCCGAATTCCAGTAAATTTTTCCAACAATTTTCAGAAAAAATAAATCTCCAAATTGTTTTGGTTTTTCCAAAGTTTTGCTCTATAAGTTCACCGCACTGTAGTATAAGAATGTCAAAAAGTGGCAAAAAATAGTCATTTTGCATCAATTTATCATTTATAAACGTTCAAGACTAATTTTAATCACAGAGAATGCTTTTAAAACGTAAATTAAACCCCGAAATGTCACTGGAAAGTTTCAAATCTAGCTTAGATCCAAAACGATGATTTTTGACAACTTGTTTTCACTGTTTTTTGGCAACTTTTTTTTTCAATCTCAAACCTTAGTGCAGCGCACCAGTCATAAATATTTTACTCAATGATGTTTCAAATTTTCTGTTTTTATTTTCTTATGGCTTTTTTCAGACTGTTGAAGTGGGCTTCAAATTAGCAGCCCAGTTCAAGCTCGACAGCAAGTGGTATCGAGCCGAAATCACCAAAATAGTCGAAGACGAGTACAATCCTGAT
This sequence comes from Trialeurodes vaporariorum, assembly GCA_011764245.1. Classification (NCBI taxonomy): domain Eukaryota; kingdom Metazoa; phylum Arthropoda; class Insecta; order Hemiptera; family Aleyrodidae; genus Trialeurodes; species Trialeurodes vaporariorum. The sequence continues at coordinate 5,463,303 of VMOF01000379.1, forward strand.
GAGTCTTACGTAGATGTCTTCTATGTCGACTACGGCAACTCCGACTTTGTCAAAATCAATGAGCTGTGTCTCTTGCGAGCAGATTTCCTGAAACTGACGTTCCAAGCAATCGAATGTTCCTTAGAAAATGTCAAGCCCAAGTGAGTAATGCATTTTTTTCTCCCTCTATCTCTTTTCACAATCTCTGCACTATTATTTTTGAAGAGGCAACGAGAAAACATGAGATCTTAGCCAAAAAATTGAAATAATCTGTCTCATTTTGGTGGATTAATTATTTTAATGGTTTAGTTAAGGTAGATGAAAACAAGTTATGTGCAGCTGAGGCCGTCCTGATTGTTAGCGGGCGATAACATAAGCTGGTTAGCTCGCGTGTTAATCAAATGGAAGAAAACTGGCTTTGTGAGCTGGTCAATGCTGGTCAACACAGTTTGCCCGCTAAGCTTCCTCTGGAGAATCAAACTGCCAGATATACCTGGTTTCATCTACCGTGGGGTGTTTATTCTGGCACTTTTTTTTTTCTCTTTTACGTTACGTTTGTGTTAACTTCCAGTGGCGTAGCCAGGATCTCTTCCATCTCTCTTGTTCTCTTTTTGAATGCATGAGTAGAAAAAGGGACGGAAAGAGGGGGTTTTATCCCCTTGTCTATCCTTGTCTAACGTACTATGATACGCAAATGAAAGTACCCTGGTCAAATTAATTGCTATTTTAAATTTCGGTAACTTTGACACAATTTTGCAGCTTTCAAGTGTTAACGATCAATATGAAAAATTGACTATTCATTAGGAAACAATGAAAAAATTGAACAATTAGGATTTTGACTCTGGTACTTTTTTTTGAAAGTCATAGTACTTGTGGCGACATTGCCACTAAACCAGTCCATGGCTGCTCCTTTTAAACCACAATGAAGAAAATCTCTTGTGACCATTATTCTACCGCTTAAGGTCTTTTACCCTCTTAGTTTTTAACCTCGAATAAAAAACAGTGATGATACCGACTGAAATTGGTTTAAAATTAAAATATCAGTGTTGAAAGGTCGCTATCTGGATTCAGGGATCGATTTTGGCTTTTACCATGGAAAATTTCCCGCAATGAAGATACCAACTCATCTGATCAGCTAAACGAACAACTAAGTGACGAAGGAAATTTTATAAGACTGAAAAAATGTTTGTGTCTAGTTTGCCATTTTTTATCACAAATATTTTAGTTCTAAACCAATTTCAGTTAGCTTCAATACAGTTTTCAATTTAAGGTTGAATAAAAAAGAAAACAAAGAGCCAAAGCATGCTTCATTTGGGGATGGTGTTTGTAACGTTGCGCGATTTCTCTCCTTCTATAGCTTACACTGAACAAAAAAAGTACTGAATTTAACTATTTTTTAGTTACAAGTATGGACACCTCTTAAAAACTGTTAGTTTGACTGTTTAAAATAGTTAAATTACCTCCGTGCCGTGTTAATTTAACTAATTTAAATAATGAAACTACAGTTTTTAAGTGGTATCCATACTTTTAACTCGAAAACAGTTAAATTCAGCACTTTTTTTTTCAGTGTAGGGCTGAAACGTCACAGTTTTGATAAAAAAAAATGCTGAAAAAAAGTGAACAAAAAAATTGCTGAATTTAACTATTTTTTAGTTAAAAGTATGGACACTTCTTAAAAACTGTTAGTTTGACTGTTTAAAATAGTTAAATTACCTCCGTGCTGTGTTAATTTAACTAATTTAAATAATGAAACTACAGTTTTTAAGTGGTATCCATACTTTTAACTCGAAAACAGTTAAATTCAGCACTTTTTTTTTTCAGTGTAAGGCTGAAACGTCACAGTTTTGATAAAAAAAAATTGTCTCATATCACATCAATTTCAAGACAGTGCTGCATAGATTTATGTCGTTTTTGTCCTATAGAAATTTGATTTCTGCCCTCAACAAATTTCAGTTAGGTTTTATGAGTCTATGATGGTGGTTTTAATTAAATTGAAAATGAGGCCACACTTTGCTTTTGGGGACTGGTTCCCAGTCAAGTTTGATGAAATTGAAATATGTTGCGTTAAAGGATCTCCTGAGAAAAAGCTCTCATGGACAGAAAAAATTTTGATGACAGCATTTTGAGGTATGAGAATATTAAAACTAAATTGGCCAAATAACTATAGCAATATTAGTAATCGAGACAGAAAATGGGAACTGTGCCAGAATGGAAATAAAAACCTGAAATGTTCGGATCAAATTACAGGATCTTCATCAGTCGGATGGTTAAAACGCAATCTTGTATCCGATGTGATTTAGGTCAGACTCACATTTTTTTGTTTTGTTTCTATATGTGTTTCATACATCCGACTGATTAAGATCCAATTTGATCGAAACGTTTGGGGTTTTCTATTTCCCTTCTGGCTTACACGGAGAAAAAAAATTTGGTTATAAGAACTGAACTTCGGCTCATATGGAACACCGAGGTGTTCGGTTACAGTAACCAAAGTTTTCGGTTGTGAGTACCGAACTTCAGTTAGGAGTATCGAAGGTTTCGGTAAGTGTGACTAATAGTATGACTCACATTTCGTTCCTACTGAACCACTTCGGTACTCCTAACTGAAGTTCGTTACTCACAACTGAAAACTTTGGTTACTGGAACCAAACACCCTCGGTGTTCCATATGAACCGAAGTTTTTTTCTTCGTGTAGTTCCTATTTTCTGTCTCATTATCATTTTGAGATATTCACTTCTGAAGTTGGGAACTGTTTGCTGGGGGCTTCGTATTCTCGTATACGCACATTGTGCTATTCAGATGGCTCCCATTCTCAGCTGAGTCACTTGGCTAGACAGTATACACGCATTGATAATTCCTTTCGCCATCCCTCCGATCTACTCACTTGCTGACCACCCTTGTTGAGGGAGGAGTCAAGATGAAACATGGATGACGCTAAACAGAGGGTGTGATTGACAAGTTTTTAGGGAGGGACGGCATAAGATTGGAGTCGTATCAATGTATGTTGAGCCAAGTGACTCGGCTGAGATTGAGAGCTGTCTGCGTAGCGTAATTTGGAAGCGTTCTAGAATTCTTTAGAGTATTGCACTGGTGCAGAACAGATTACAGTACCCTGTGTTGTAATGTAACTATGTATGTAGGAAATGATCGCTATTTATAATTGTTTCTGCCCTGGTGCAATACTCCGGAGAACGCTCCTTGTGCGTAAACGAAAACACAAAGCCATGAGTTAAGAGTTCCTAACTTCAGATGCAAATATCTTGAAAATATGTCGTCATTGAAATTTTTTCTATCCACAACAGCTTTTTCTCAGGAGGAACTTTTACCTAATATATTCAAATTAGATCAAATTAGACTGGGAGCCAGTTTCCATAAGCAAGGCGCGGCCTCCTTTTGAAGTTTTCTGAGAGTTACGATAATAAAATATAATCATTTTAAAAAAAAGAGTTGTATTTCCTTAATAAATAATCACAATGACAAAAATAATCAAAATATTTACAGTCCTGTAACTGGTTCACCAGCTTTAAAATTCAAAAGAAGAAAAATATTTATATACCTACTATACACAATTTTTAAACAATGAGACAACATTTTTAGGCTTTGAAAAAAAAAAAAAAATTCTCCCCCACTCTTTCTCAAAATTTTTCTTATGTACAAATTGTGTGGAGGAAAACACTATATTGAAACGAAGATCTTTTAATTACAAATATGAGTTTTGAACTGGAGTTTTATGCAAGTTCTAAGCAAATTTTAAAGTATTAACATATCTAACGTAGAATGCAGAGAGTAACTTGTCATATCAGAACTTGCCTATTTATTTGTAGACTCTTTAGAACTTTTTTTTCCAGTCAATAGAGAATCAAATACCAAAGCTTGTGCTTTCTGCAAGCAAATAATTTTTAAACAGAAAAAATTCTTCCCTTAAAAAACAAAATTCTCTTCCAAAAGTCTCAAAGGCTTTTAAACACATTCATTTTTAAATTTTAAATAATATATAGTTATTAACTCTTAAACAATTAGCAAAGTACTTTGCTAATATATAAGAAGTAACAAATAAATTAATACATATAATTGGAAAATTTTGTCAAAATGAAGGAATCCATCTTGAAAGTCACATTTTTTTTTTATACATTAGCTTTGACAATCTCTATAGGTTTTTGCTCCGATCGATCTAACGAATTATTTTTGTGCATACTTGAATGTTTACTGAAATCTGTCTCATCGCTGCCTATACTGCTTGATATCGAACTTCCGTACCCTTCCTCTTTGAGCAATTTGAATACCTCCGGACTGACAAATTCTGATTTTCTCCAAACTCTGCTGTCGTCAACGGTATCTCCATTTTCTTCAAAGTAGGTATAAACGGCTTTACGAAGGACCTCGCAGTTGAAATCGTTAGCTATTGATAGTAATACATTTGCGTTCTCTTGAGTGATAACTTCTATCAGTACACGTTCGCATAGTGTTTTCAATCCATTCAGTTCGTATAGACCTGCGGCTTCCAAGAGTGAAGGAACGGTGGCTTCTGTGCAATGTACTTTATCCGTGTATATATACTGCATGAGTTGTTGGGCGCCTTCTTCAGGTAACCAACTAAGATCCAAGATGTTATTCTGGATTTGACCGCACAGAATTGGAGATCGAGCGGCAATGATTACGCTGTGAGCTGGCCACTCCTCGTTTCCGCTTCTTATCCGAACATCGCTTCCGACTCCGGTCCGTAACAATTGCTCCATGTCTTGACTGATACTGTTGCTTTCAGTTTCATTTCTGACTAGTTGCATCTTAACCTGTTAACACGCAAAAAAGATGCATTAGTCTTAATTTTTTTAACAAAACGCAATGAAACTTGATGGAATGTTACATTTTTTTTTACTGAGGTTAGGTGAGCATTCCATAAAAATGGAGTGGAGGAAGCTAACTACTCCAAATAGTCTGTTTTCCAATTGTGGTTACTTTAGCTTGCAGCGTGTAAAGTACATGCAACGCTTGCAGGAAAACAAAAACGAGTCATAATGAAAGTTGAAGTCATGTTCTTTTAAATGGAGCAAACTGCAATTTGTGGAAACGCTTCCTTCAAAAGTTATAACTATTCAAAGTTGCACATTTTCAACAAACAGCCGCGGTTAATGCATATTTGAACGGCACACATCAGATCGTCTGAGCGAAGTAGTGAGGCACTCAGGTCAAATATGCCCTGGATCACGGTTTTGTGCATCTTTGAACTGTTGTGTTGTTGTTGTTGGAAAAAAATGTTACCCAAAATTGTAATGTGTCATCTAGAAGAACATGACTTAAATTTTTAAATTGGCTGGTCTTTGTTTTCCTGCATGCATTGCTTATTTTTGTAGCTTCGGAATACATTATTGTTCAAGTTTGAGAAATGAAAAAATTAGCAAAAAGTTGGATGAAAATTCGTCTATTTTCAAATGTATTCATTCATTACTATATTACATCATGTATTGTATATGTGTTGTATATGTATCGTATACACTGTATTACATCATTCGAAAGCTCTTTTAAACGTTTGCTTTTTGTGCAAAGTTCATTTCATTCCTTTTTTTGTTTGAAAGTAACCTAGCATCAAAGGTTTTTATTTTGAATCCCTTTCCTTCCCTATGTGTGCCCAAATTAAAAAAAGTGGCAATTTTTAGACTTCCATGACTTATCGTCGGCCATCTGACATAGGCGTAAGTTGAAACCAATGTATCAAAATGTCCAGTCTCATTTTTATGTTTTTAACTGTGATCAATCATCTTATTACTTCAATTAATATTTTTCTGTGATTCTATGATGCATGAAGAACAAAAGGAAACTTATTCTCAGTTATTTTTACGTGCATTGTCCCTCGAAAAATTTATAACGTGAAAGATGATGATGAAACGTTGTATTCGACTTACGCCTATAGTGCCTTTACATGAAATGGATAGCGATACGTCTTTTATTCCTGAAAAATGTTAATTTTTTTGGATGGAGCTGGATCAACCTCTTTTTCAATTAATAAAGACACCGTATAAATCAGATTTTTTTATTACCTGTAAATATAGATCCCCTGAGTGACTAAGGTGTTTCTCCAAAATATTCAGATCTCTGTATCCTATGGATTGTAATTTCTCGACTTTCCTCAAGTAGAACAACACTCTGCTCGAACTGCACACATCCCATTGATTGGTTTTGCAGTTGTATACTCCAAACTGAAATTTAATTTTGGCTTGTTCCTCCTCTGGAGCATTCGATTTGAGCAAGTTCAGACACATGACGACGGGATTCGTCATCCTTTTACCGCTAGGATCTTTCCAGTATCGCAGTGCAAGGTTCCACCGTGTTGTGATACCGTTTGCGTTCAGATCAAATGGAGGACTGTCGAAACCTTCCTGCGATGAAAAGTTCTTGGCGTACTTTTTGATTTTCCATGTGTATTTCAATACCAAGTCAGAGACAGCTGGAACTAAATGTTCGATGCCTTGTTTCTGTGATACTCCCATCTGCAACAAAAATTGTTTTTTTTTTAATTAGATATTTTTTGAAGTAATATTTCTAAAGTTGATAACAAATGGGGCTGTTGCACACTTTTGCTCTAAGCAATTTAATAGTCGATTCTGGTGTAAAACCCTCTAAAAATATCGATGTCGGCACCAAAAACTTCCGAATTTCACTCCTGAACTCAACAAACGCTTTTATTTGCGAGCGTAATGATGGCTGAGTGCAGTAATAATGGGAGATTCCAATTTCGTCACTCTCTCTATGCTGACAAGGATGATTCACAGAGTAATTAGTCCTCAGAGTAGTGATCCACATCCGATGAATGGTACTGTGACACCTTGCGACACTGGTGTCACATGAAAGTTGTCTCTTATTGGTCACTTCTTGATGGAGTTTCAGAATTGTTAGATGGGAATCTCACATTGTTAGTGCCTTCGGCCACCATTACGCTCGCGCAAATAACTGCGTTTATTGAGTTTAGGAGTGGATTTTGGAAGTTTTTTGTGCCGCCATTTTTATTTTTTGAGGTTTTTACGTCACAAACCTATTAAATAACTTACAGCAAAAGTGTGCAATAGCCCCATTTTCACTGTTTGTCTTTGCACCATGTTGACAATACCGTTTCGTGCAAGTACTTTTTCGTTTGTTTTCGTAATTCCCCGGTGCTCTTATTGTTAGCGTAGGTTTTACAGCAGGCGAAACAAAATCACGAAATCACGTGCCAGTCAAAGAGAAAGAAGCGATCTTCGTTGGCAGCAGTAATTTATATTATCCATTATGGTCCTCGCGCAAAAATTACCCGCGATAAATAAGCGGAACAGCTGCCAAAGATTTCGCATTAAAGACCGCTCTTTTCGCGTCGACTCGCAACTTGTTTACTTGCATTCGCTGCATTTCCGCTGATTCTGCATGCATTCGGGCTCGCAAACAGCGTTGCGACGTTGCCAAACGAAAGTTTGCAACAGTGGGTCCGTCGCAAAATTTTACTGCAACCAAATTAAACTATAATGGGGCTCTTGCAAACTTATTTGCTGTAAGCAAATAAATAGTCCATTCTGATGTAAGTAAGGACCAGCGGAAATCGCGAAAATCACGAAAGTCCCACTAAGAAAGTCTAAAATTCAGTAATAAACTCACATAACTGCTATAACGGCAAGATCGTAATGACAGTTTATCGCAGATATCATGGGAGATTCCTGTCTATTATGTCCCTTTCTCACGGTAACACAAAGATATGTCTCAATTTAGATTGGAATCAATCTCCCTAGATACCTGCGTCTATCTGCCACTAAGCCCTTTTCTGAGAGTTAATTTTGTGATGGTTTAGTGTGCCCATCGTTATTTTCGCAGGTTTTTATGCAAGGATCGACTCTTCAATCCCCTGTTGCAAAATCTTGCAAAAGCCCCAATAACATGGGACGAAGGAGATTGAAATAAAGATAAGGGAGAATATTATTTTGGACATAGTCTTGGGACCATTAATTAATCAAGAAGACTCAACCAAAGATACTATTAAGATATAATACAAGATACTATGCAAGATTCCGGTCTAATTTGTCACTTTTTCTACGGAAACACAGAGATAAGTCTCAAATTAGATAGGAATCTTCCATGATACCTGCGTCTCTCCGCCATTATACCCGCTTCTGAGAGTGAATTTCGTGATTTTTTAGTGCTCTCGTCGTCATTTTTACAAGTTTATAAGTATGAAAGAATCAACTCTTCAATCCCCTATAGCAAAAGTTTGCAAGAGCCCCATTGGTCTGTTGCAAACTTTTGCTACAGCGTAATGAAGGGTTGATTCCCATAGTCATCGGTCTCTTTCTTACAAAACCGTGCCAAGAAAGTCGAAAAAGTGAGGAGGCTTGCAGCCTTATTTCGATTTTCGATTTTGATTTCGATTTTCTTAGTAGGTTTCAATGGGAAGAATTATCGATGTATCGAAATCGAACTGCACGAGCCACCGCGGATCCGCATTCAGAACTATTTGATCTGCGTGCTTGATGTAGGTATCGACATCTTATTTCCCTTTTATAAACTAATGCAACAAAAGCCGAAAAAGTATCCTAGACTAGCCTACTTATGAATTAGATTTTATACATAGGTTTCAATCAAAAAAATATCGATGTATCGAATTGAATGAGCCGTCTCTATCCTTTGCCGATTTAGTTAGCGCCGTATGATCGGCCCAAAGAGTAAACTAGAGTCCCAACAAAACGGTAAGAGAGCGTGGCATAGTCGAATTACTATCGAATGTCACTATCGATTGTACGGCCTCTGATTGGCTGGCGAAAGCCTGGGCCCTGTGAAATCGGTCTTATGGAAATTTAACATGGGGTTTTCGACTTTGCTTCATTTAAAGTTAAATTTCAAGAAAATTATTCTTTCTTACCCTCGGGAAATTCAAATTATATTTTTTTGAGACTATTACGAAGAGATTGATGGGTCACACATATCACTTCATGGAAAAAGCAACAGAAGGATATGAATTCGAAAGTAAAATTACGGGTAATTTTTTGCCGTGTTTCCCACTTTTCGCACGGGTCGGGCTGAGTGTGTGGTGTAGCAGTTTTTTTTCCAGTTTTCTTGTTTTAGTGTGATGCAGATGGTTTGAAATGCATGTAAAGTTCATTGTTTGAAGGAAATACGCCGCTTTCATGAAGAAACCCGAAGATTTTGTCGCAAATACTCGAAATAATACGAAGTTTTAAGCGGCTAACAATCGGACGTTACGGCGGAAAAAAATCCTCGTAATTTAACTTTCAATTTCATACTTTTCTGTTAAGTTTGTGATGAAGTGATACGTGTGACCCATCAATATCTTCGTTATATCCTCAAAAAAATATAATTTGAATTTTCCGAAGGTAAGGAGCAATAGTTTTCTTCGAATTTGACTTTAAATTAGGCAAAGTCGAAAACCCCATGTTAAATCTCCATAAGAGCGATCTCTCAGGGCCCAGGCTTTTGCCAGCCAATCAGAAGCTGACATTTCGGTATCGCCAACCTAACCTAACCTGCCACGCTCTCCTACCGTTTTGTCGAGACTCTTGTTTATACTCTTTGGATCGGACGCATTAGAAATGTAAATCTGCTAACGAAAGCATTTTCCCCCAAAAATCGGATCGTCATTCTTAGTTGAGTCAATAACCGCGTCTCCGGTTTCTCCATGACTAATTCTGACTAAATAATCATAAGTACTAGGCAAAAACAAAGAATATCCAATAGAGTTATTGCTTTGCAATTTTTCTTTCGAACATTTACAATCCAAAAATAATGCTAACGAATTGAGTCGGCGATTGCATCCTTGCTGTCACTTAAATGTACGTGGCGAACAGCATGCAAAATCGGAAATTACCCAATCTTCAAGAATATTTTTCTTTGCTCCTATTTTAGATGAAGACTTTGGGTTACCTACATTTTAAGATTCAAAATTTTATGACAAGCCACCTCAACTGTCTTTTTTTTAGTTTTTATCAACTAAAAGTATTATTTTCCTTGGTTCTTTTGTAAATACCTATTGCAATTTATATAGAATTTGATGCATCTACGTACGCTAAGGTGTCAAAAATCAAGACTCCAGTATCCTTTGACTGCCATGTAAATTTTTCAGTCATATGCGGAACAAGGTTTTGCTCTTTTACAAAGTTTGATTCTCTTATAGTTATACTCCACGGTAAAAAGACGGATCAATCGATTAATCGCAATTTTTCGCTTTGACTTTTGGCGGGATTTCGATTATTTGACCTCGACCGATACTCCAATTCGTCGACGAAGCTGTGTTATTTTCTTCCATTGTCATCGCTTTGTTTTGATCTCCGATAGTGCTGGGAATTCGTCGTTGAGATCTTAATTTCACCACAAAAAACTTGAATCAATAGATCACCGTTTTTTTCGTTTGTTTTTTTGTTGTTTTGTTTTGTTTTTTTGTTGTTTTTTTTTTTGGTTCTCTCCACATAGCATTAACAATTTTTTTTTTCGTGCAATTCTTCTATTTTTTTTTTTTTTTCTTTACTTTTTTTTCTGTTTTTTCCTCCTGAGAAATGTAACACGCTGAGTGGGCGCCAAGTGTAAACAAACTATAACGGTACTTTAGCTTGAAAATTTAATTTGGTGACTCAAGAGCTAAATTCGTAAACCTCACGGGCCTATGACTTTAAACTATATTTACGTCGCGCCGTAAAATATTTCCTTCAACGATATCTCTATTCTTGACTAGGTAGTCGTCTCAAGGACTTCTTTTTGTTTTTGATTTTCCCTTGCCAAGTCAGGTTGCCGTGACTCCAGTCAGTCAGTGCATAAAAACTTCAACGTATGAGACGTCCCGTTTCGATAGGTTTTGGCACCAATTGATTTTCAAACTAGTCCCCTCCCCGCTAATCAGTAATCAGTATATGAAGTAATTACTCAGTACTTACTTACTTATTATTTTACTTTCACTTTCATGCTACCTTCACGATCCATTCGAACAGGGTCTAATACATAGTTCACGATTTCTCTAGCCAGATTTTTTTTTTTTTCCTTTTTTTTCTTAATTCATTTCGGGATTTGTGAAAACGGTGTTGGACAGCTCACGATTTGTCTGGACTCTTCGCGATGTGTCCAGTTTTCAGGACTTGTCTACAACAAATATATCTACCTTTTTTATATATGACTGTTTGTCTACTTTTATAATTCCGTAGAAAAATAACGTCGCAGTTTAGTCGGAGATCGAAAAAAATGGCCAAAATTCAGTGAAGAAAAAGTCATCAAAAATCAGCGTTTTCGTCCTTTTAAGCTCAGTTATAAAGACTTTCCAATGGGTCTGTTGCAAGCTTTTGCTACAACGATTAAGAGAATATAATCTAATCTAAAATCACCTGAAATGTCCGTTGGTGGCATCAGAAAGTCATGAAATGCACTAATAAACTCACAAGAGGCGTTTAATGAAATCCAAGATGGCAGAGAAATATCGAGCGATTTGTATGCATGCACCACGAACATACAAGGATGACCAACTTTGACAACCACACTGGAGGTGGAGGTAGAGGTTAAATGTTTGTTTACGTTAAGTTGTGATTGGTTGTGATCGATATTGTGAGGTTGGCTATCCTTATGGATGTTCGTGATGCATGCATACAAATTGCTCGATATTTCTCCGCCATCTTGGATTTCATTAAACGCCTCTTGTGAGTTTATTAGTGCATTTCATGACTTTCTGATGCCACCAATGGACTTTTCAGGTGATTTTAGATTAGATTTTATTCTCTTAATCGTTGTAGCAAAAGTTTGCAACAGACCCATTGAAATTCCAGGTTTAAATTACTTGTTTTGAGTGTTTTTTTATGATTAAAATTAGCATTGAAAGTTTACTTATAAATGATAAATTGATGAGGAATTTACTTTCTGATTTTCGGCCACTTTTTGACGACCTCAGACCATAGTGCGGTGGAGCGAACATTTTGATCGACCGTATAAAGTGCAGGGGCGTCATTTCAAGTTCGGCTTGGGGGGGGGGGGGCAAAAAATCTTATGACCTTTTTTCTTTTTTTTTCTTGCTCATCATTATAATTTTCGGCTTGGAGGGGGCAAAAAATCGGATAACCCCCTTTTAGAGCCAAAGACCCGTCTTTTGGGGGCGATAATCGGATGACCTTTTTTTCTTGCTCATCAATATAATTCGTGCCAGTTTTTGAGCCTGACTTCAAATCCTTGGGCCCCCCCCAGCCCCCCTAAATGACGCCCATGATAAAGTGTAGGAATTGATGACGAATTTACTTTCTGATTTTCGGCCACTTTTTGACGACCTCAGACCATAGTGCGGTGGAGCGAACATTTTGATCGACCGTATAAAGTGTACGCCGCTCCAAAGAGTAAACAAGAGTCCCAACAAAACGGTAGGAGAGCGTGGCATAGTTGATTTACTATCGAATATCACTATCGATTGTGGGGCCTCTAATTGGCTGGCGAAAGCCTGGGCCATGAGAGATCGCTCTTATGGAAATTTAACCTGGTGTTTTCGACTTTGCTTCATTTAAAGTTAAATTTTAAGAAAATTATTCTTTCTTACCCTCGGGAAATTCAAATTATATTTTTTTGAGGATATAACGAAGATATTGATGAGTCATACATATCACTTCATCGAAAAATTAACAGAACAATATGAATTTGTAAGTAAAATTACGGGCAATTTTTTGCTGCGTTTTCCACTCTTCGCACAGGTCGGGCCGAGTGTGTGGTGTAGCAGTTGTTTTTTTCCATTTTTCTTGTTCTAGTTTAGTGCAGATAGTTTGAAATGCATGTAAAATTCATTCTTAGAAGGTAATACGCCAATTTCATGACGAAAACCGAAGATTTAACCACAAATTCACTAGACAATATGCGAAGTTTATAGCGGCTCTCTATCGGACGTGACGGCGGAAAAAAAATTGCCCGCAATTTTACTTTCAAATTCATATTGTTCTGTTAATTTTTCAATGAAGTACTATGTATGACCCATCAATGTTTTCGTTATAACCTCAAAAAAATATAATTTGAATTTCCCGAAGGTAAGGAGCAATAGTTTTCTTGGAATTTGACTTTAAATATGAGGCAAAGTCGAAACCCCGTGTTAAATCTCCATAAGAGCGATCTCACAGGGCCCAGGCTTTCGCCAGCCAATCAGAGGCCGACTTTTCGATATCGCTAACCTAACCTCACCTGCCACGCTTTCCTATACCGTTATGTTGGGACTCTTGTTTACTCTTTGCGCCGCTCTTTGTTTTGCTGGAGGTAAACAAAGGCACGTGACCTGCGAAACAAAGGGCCGCGACGCGACGCAACGCAACGACGACGCATGCGCTTAATATCGCATAGTTAATAAAACCGTCGTTCCTGATGGAAATTAGAAGATTTGCCAGTTCTGTACTGACTTATTACTGAGTATTCACTTATTCATACTTTTAATCCGCGATTGAATGGCGTTTAGTAAACGCCGCGCGACTTCCGCACGAACATTCCTGTCTCCGATATGGTGATGCGATTCGCGACTTATGCATCGAGTCCTATCCCATGCAGGAAAAATTGTCTTGAGAATAAGTACACATAGTCATCTCGCTTATTCAGGGAACTCAAAAGGAATCAAAAAATGACATTCGCTGTGAGATTTTTACCTCATTTTTCTTCACCGTGAAAGCTCAATTTTGACGGCTCGGCGGCGCGGCGCCTTATACACAAAAAAAGCGATAGTCATATTACCAGATTCTAGTCATATTACCAGAGGCGCAACGATATGTTAAAACTGAAAATGTAGTACATTGACCAGAAAATTCTGGTGTTAATACCAGCATATGATCGTATAGAAATAAAATTTCCGACAAAATTTTACTACTAACACTAGAAACACTAAACTTTTTTTTAACACTGGAAATTCTGGTAATTGTACTGTCCCATTCATTGCGGTTTTACATATTGGCATGCTTATGGTAATCTTTTTTTCAGTGTAGAACTGACGATGTTTCAGCCAGCAGTCAATCATCAGGGCCTACTCATCAATGAGGTTGTAGTAAAATGAATTGAAGCGTCGGGTTTTTATTGAGAAACGCTTAAAAAAGATTTAAAGTTGAAGGCAAGTTTTGTTTTGATTTGAAGGAATGAAAATTGAAAATTCGCCAAAGATTATGGTCAAGGTGCGTCTATACACTTCTGAAACGCGCTCTAGAGGTAGATTCAGAGGTGTAGGTGCACCTAGACCGATAATCTTTGGAATTTTTATACATTATTTCTCATGTTACGAAATGAAACTTAATGAAAATGAATCGAAGCGTTAGCTTTTCATTGAGGAACGCTTAAAAATCAAAGATTTAAAAATGGAGGCAAGTTTTGTTTTGATTTGAAGGAATGAAAATTGAAAATTCGCCAAAGATTATGGTCTAAGTCTACACTTCTGAAACGCGCTCTTACAGCGAATGCTTTAATGAAAATGATTTGAAGCGTTGGCTTTTCATTGAGGAACGCTTAAAAATCAAAGATTTAAAGTTTAAGGGAAGTTTGATTTGAAGGGATGAAAATCGAAAATTCGCCAAAGGTTATGGTCTAGGTCCACACTTCTGAAACGCGCTCTAACAGCGAATGCTTTAATGAAAATGAATTGAAACGTTGGGCTTATCATTGAGGAACGCTTGTAAAAATCAAAGATTTAAAGTTGGAGACAAGTTTTGTTTTGATTTGAAGGAATGAAAATTAAAAATTCGCCAAAGATTATGGTCTAGGTCTACACTTCTGAAACGCGCTCTAACAGCGAATGCTTCAGTTCCTATCCCACGTTGACAACCCCGCTCCCGATTCATTCTCGAAGTGTAAACCAGGCCTGCCGTTTCGCGTATAATCAATGCTATTTTTCAACTCACCGATGATTTCACCGGATGAGAAAAGATTACACAGTTCATATCAGTGCATGACTGTAATAAACTAATATACTCGCATCTGTAATCTTTTCTCAACCGGTGGAGTCGTCGATGACTTTAAAAAACTTGCGGATATTTTAATTAATCAACGGATTTTCCACCGATTAAGGAAAGATTATAGATCAGAGTGTTTTCGTGTATTACAGTCATACACTGAACTGAACTGTGTAATCTTTTCTCAACCGATGGAAGCATCGGTGAATAGAAAAATAGCATTGATTATACGCCAAACGGCAGCCCTGGTGTAAACATTTCGCGCATACCTCGGCCGTGGCCTTGACTTTACGCAGGAATATTCGTTGCAGTCGGAAGTTCACTTTTACGACTTTCGCCCATTTTAACGAGCTTCGCGACGTCTTACGATAATGTCGCGGTATAGTATCGGCATTTCCCCTCTCTCTCATTCTGATCGAGGCTCTCTGTCTGGCTCGCCTATTTATCTTCCTATTTGAAGAGCCGCCCTCACTGTTTCTCTGTTCTTTACATCTTTTTTGTCAACAAATCAATTGACGCTCTTCATAGAGATGTTTACAGTAAACAGCCAAATTTTGTTGGATAGGTCGTGGTTGAAGTAGGCGGAGTTCCAAGGCTCATTTCCTAGTGATTACCTACTCGTCCGTTTTCTTAAAATTAAATTGCAGTTGAAAGTCAGATTAAATAATGACTATGTACTAGCAAAAGCAAAAGTATTGACAGCCAAGAAGGCACGCCGAGCACAAAATGTTGCTTCGATTGCACAATGCACGGGGATTCCCTGCTTATTTCGAATTCTAGACTGTCAATACTTTTGCGTTTGACAGTACCTTCAGAAGTAAAGGCGCTGTGCCGCGGAAACAGTGGCGAGGCGTGCGATTTGCCAACGTTCTTTTCTCCCGTTTAAATACATTAAAAAGGTCGAAATGCCTGGATCGCCAATGACTGAAGAGTTCGACTTTTTTGGTGAATTTAAATGGAGAAAATATGTGGCTGCCGAATTTCACGCCTCGCTACTGCGTGGAAATTGCTCTGTTACCAGTGCATTGATGGCTCTCGCGCACTTTATAGCAACCATGCGTTTTTCTATTCAAACTTATGCAAAATGATCAATTTTTCAGCAGTTCCATGAGCCTCCTGATATCGATTATTTTACATGGGTTTAAATGGAGAGAATTCGTTGATGCCAAATGGGTCTGTTGTATATACTTTTTCTATAGCAATATGGAGGGTTGTGATACTGGTGTAAAATCGTGTGAAAATCTCAGTCGGGAAATTTACTCATAAAACCTACAAGAATTCTGCTGTAAACAGCCATAGTTTCCTCTTGATGGGTACTTTTCATTAGAATGGGGTTCTTGTAATTTTTTGCAGTAGCAAATGAATAGTCCAATCTGATGTGAAAAATCACAAAAATCACACCAAGAAATTCTAAAATTCAGTAATAAACTCACATAACTGCTATAACGGCAAGATTGTAATGGCGGTTCTGGTTCAACGCAGGTATATCATGAGAGATTCCTATCTAATGTGTCTTTTTCTCTACGGAAACGCAGAGATACGTTTCAATTCATTGTTAGATAGGAATCTCCCATGATACCTGCGTCTCTCCGCCACTAAGACCGATTTGAGAGTGAATTTTGTAATGTTTTAGTGTATTCATCGTCATGTTTACAGGTTTTTTTGCTAGAATCAACTCTTCAATCCCCCGTAACAAAAGTTTACAAGATCCCCATTATATAACTGGACTTATAAATTTAATTTTTTTAAATTAATTTTAGAAGGTCTGGTTGTGAGGGAGGGGGGGGGGGTTATAGGCGTTTCACTGGAAATGGCTACAATTTGAATTAAAAGTTCCCAGAAAGAAATACTGGCTGTTCTCATGAGAATCCTGTTGTCTTTAAGTCGAATTCTGGCATTTTTGACAAGAATTATCTGCTGTAAAATTTCCGAATTTCAGGCTTAAATGGTCAGGGCTCTACTTGAAAATACCAGAATTCTCCTGTAAATTGCCATAGTTTCCGTTCGGGAACTTTTCATTAGAATTATACTTTCATTAAGACGTTTTTCTCCGTGTGTGACTGCAAACCATCATAATATCGAGTCAGTAGCGCACCGAGAGTTTCTTCATCTCTCTCTTTTCTTCATTAAAAAACATTTGTTAGACAAGGATGGACAAGGGGATAACCCCCTCTTTCTGTCCTTTTCCTATACTTATACATTCAAATGGGAAATGAGAGAGATGGAAGGTATCCTGGTTGCGCCAGTGTATCGAGGCGATGAACGAGAGACGGTTTTTAATCCTATGGGTGACTTCATTCTCAATACGTTGGAGAGCTCTCGACTGGACGAGTTTGAGCCAATGAGTGTGAGACTATTGGAACACTTCCATTGTTTTGTTTACATTTATGCCATTGTACGTGTGACCTTGATCGAGTCCATGAGGTTCGCCCATAAGCGTATCATATTAACTCGATGCGATTATTATACGATACGGATCAGTGGCGAATAAAGATTGCAATATAGCTGGCAACGTCGCAATTGAATTAATTTAAAACCACTCGAAAGATCGATAACTATTGGCTGTGCGGCACACGTCCGCGAATTCAACCTTTTTTATGGATTTAAATGGTCAAAATTCTACGTTGCCAAATTGCATAATTTGCCGCTGGTACAAATTTAAGCAGCGGCGGCTCGTGCAATGTGGCAACAATGGATTTCCTCCATTTAAAACTGTGTAAAATAATCGATTACTTGGTGAGGCGTAGCGCCTCACCTAGTATCGATCTTTTTCCATACGTTTAAATGGCAAAAGTGCACGGTTGCCAGATTGCACGAGCCGCCACTGAATTTAAGAATCTTGCCCTTCCTCTCAATGGGGCAGTTGCACGGGTCTGAAATGTTGCGTTTTTTATAAAGAAAATGAAAGTACTTGATGAGCTGAGAACGAACATGCCTTTGGTTTCTGATTAAGTCCCATTGTTCCGGAGATGAGATTTTGGCTCAAAATACATTTTTTTAAATGGGGATTCCGCGTAGTGACGTCACTACACACACGATTTTTTACAACTTTACTCGTGTGTATCTCCAAAACCAGGGCACTTAGGAAAAAACCAAAGGCATCATGGTTCTCAGCTCATCAAGTACTATCATTTTCTGTATAAAAACACTACATTTCAGACCCTTGCAACTGCCCCATTGAGGCAGAGTGGTGACTTGAATGAGTCACGTAACCTAAATCCATGTGTCAAGAAAATCGCATCTTACATCCTCTCTCCCCTGAAGTTGACACCACCATTTCAATGTATAGTGGGTTACGCATTTTGAGTATCGGGTTCTGACAAGTAGCAGTGCCTGTTTCTGAAATGTATCAAAGTACATTGGTGAACGGTTGGTTAGGAACGAGTCAAAACTCTGTACGAAGCAACCACTCACCGATGCGTTTTAATGGATTTTTAAAGCAGGCTCCACTGCTTTGCTGCTAGTCAGAACCCGATACTCAGAGTACGGCTCTAACATGCTATGAACCATTCTACTTGTTTCTAAAGATTGATTCCGCGTAGTGACGTCACTACACACACGATTTTTTACAACTTTACACGTGTGTATCTCCAAAACCGAAACACTTATGAAAAAACCAAAGGCACCATTGTTCTCTGCTGATTAAGGACTATCAATTTCGTTTTAAAAAACACACTATTTCATGGGAGATTCCTGTCTAATTTGTCACTTTCTCCAAGGAAACACAGAGATATGTCTCAATTTAGAAAGGAATCTCCCATGATATTTTCGTCTTTCCGCCATTAAGCCCGATTCTGAGAGGTAATTTCGTGATTTATTAGTGTACTCATCGTCGTTTTTACAGGTTTTTATGCAAGAATTAACTCTTCGATCCCCTGTAGCAAAAGTTTGCAGGAGCCCTATTCGCTCTTCAGAGAGAGTACTTTAAAGGGGAAAGTTACACACTTACACAGAACTAATCAGCTTTTGTTTGGTACCGGCAGTGGGTCGCCCATATACAAGCACCTGAGAATCGATGAATCGAAGAACTATCAATTTAAACACTGATTACACGTGGTATTAGTAAAAGAAACAAAAAATGGGGCAGTTGGAAGGGTCTAAATTTTGGTGCTCTTTTGTAAGCAAATGACAGTACTTGGCAAGCTGATAACAAGGATGCCTTCGGTTTTTAGCAACGTTTGATAGTTCTAAAAATGCGATTCGGCCAAAATACATACTGTTTTGAATGCATGGGAATCCAGCGTTTTGGCGTCATAAAACACACGATATTTTGCAACATAGTATTACACGAGTGTATTCCAAAACCTAAAGGCACTTTTGTTCTCAGATCATCAAGTACTTTCACTTCCTTAAAAAAAAAAAAACAAAATTTCAGATCTTTGCGACTGCCCCATGCATTAAGTTCGATTCATTTCAAGAGTCCATTCTAATTTTGGATACAAGTAATGGTACTTACATGTAAGTACTCAGGATCAGGAGAGAGGCGGAGCGTGCAGTTTGACAACGCTGTACTTTCTCCATAAAAACCTTTTTAAAATATCGATCGACCTTTTACATGAATCTAAATGGCAAAAATACAACGTTGCCAACTAAAGAGGGAGGAGGACCTTATAATAGAAATTGTTAGAAGCCCGTTCTACCTCAAGACAGTACGCGTGCCAGTTAGGTAATTTTAAGAACAAGTCAGTTTAGAAGTCACTTGACGTCAAGAAACGGAGTAAACACCTAAAAAGGCATTGCTACTCTTCGTCTCACCAGACAGTAGAGAGCTTCTTTGAAATAGATTTTGAACTGTATAGCAGAGTAGTAGATTCTATCAAGTTTTTCTTTCTCCACGCAGTTAAAAATGCTACGTTTTCAAGGTTCAAACACTCATATTTATTTCATTTCTTTTTGAAAAAGAAAAAAAATAAAGGTCTTTCGCATATTATATACAGCGTATACAAAACATTATGTGCTTACGCAAATTTACAAAATATATTAAATCATAAAAAGCACGTTCGGTCGTACGGCGCGCGTAAGCTCGGCTAAAGATCTGGAGCAATTTCATTTCTTTTGACGATCGATAAATGCAAATGATGCAATAAATTGTTCGATGAAACGTAAACAAGTTTTTATAGAGGCAAAATAAGTGGTAACATTTTCCGAACAATTTCCCATAAAGCTTCGCTAAAGTGTTTCCCATCCAAAGGATTTCGAATGGCGGGATGAAGTCATGAAAGTGTTATTTGGCACACGGAAACCTCCCGAATGATGTCCGATACATTAAACAGAAGAGAAATTTTGCGGCGCTGCCATTCGTGTTTACTTAATGGCTTTTTTTTTTTTTTTTTTTTTTTTTTTCCTATCTCACCGATGATTCAACCGGTTGAGAAAAGATTACACAGTTCAGTTCAGTTCATGAATGTAATGACCGAAAATACTGGCATGCGTAATCTTTTCTCCATCGGCGCAATCACCTTTAAATTATTAACACATACGCATGCTTTTTAACGTCATCGACGACTCCACCGGTTGAGAAAAGATTACAGATGCAAGTGTTTTCGTGCATTACAGTCATATATTAAACTGAACTGTGTAATCTTTTTCTTAAGCGGTGAAATCATCGATGAATTGAAAAATAAATCATAAAATATAGCTCTGGTATTTTTTTTTTAAGCACAGTTTGTTGCCCGATATCTATTTAACACGTGACCGTGTTCACATAATCTGTAACGCATTGAATGAAATAAGCGATTACGAAAAACCATAATCCTGTAATATGTTTTGACATCGAGAGATGCGGATCCTGGTAAACTAAATTCTCATTATAAACAGAGTTGAGGAGTTTGAGACCACAGGAGCCATGGGAGCCACCGCAGACAAATAGAGACCTATATATATTATAATAACATTCCCTCCCATGCAGGGAAACATACCCTGGTGAAAATGGTCCAGCAGGCCTATAACCTATTTCCCACACAGAGTATGGATGTGTAATATGTATAGATATTGGATATCGTATCGATCTGTATGGATATCAACACATATTTATCCATTAAGATTCATACAATTTCCATACATATCCATATCACGGAGAAAATTTCTGATTGAAATTACGGAACGTAGGAAGAAATTGGGGTAAAAAGAAATTCCCTTTAAAATAATAAGAATTCTTATTGATTCAATCATAATTCTTAATGATCTAACGATTCTTTCTTGCGATTCTTCTGATAATGATCCAACGATTCTTTCTTGTGATTCTTCTGAATCATCAGAACGTTCAATTGGACCAATGATGATTCTGGTAGAATCAATAAGAATTCTTGTTATTTTAAAGAGAATTTCTTTTTACCCCAATTTCTTCCTACGTTCCGTAATTTCAATCAGAAATTTTTCTCCGTGTGGACCCACACACACCCACACTGTATGGGGCATTGCTTATATGAACCTGTATGGACAATTTTCACCAGGCACCAGGGCATAACGATGGTTACTATAAATATACGGCAACGGACTCACTCATAGACAGACAGAACTATCGGTTTTCTGCTGTGGTATCAGCTGATTTTTCATTCGAATGACATTGTAAATATAGTAAACATATTCGGTGTACTGAAAAGGCGGGAAACTTTGAACCTACGGCGATAATCGCTAATAATCGCCACTCAGCATTTTGGTCATTCTTATTGTCTTTTTGATAAGGCTCGATAGTACTCGTATGTACTGGAAAAAGTTAAATATAGGTATTTTTGCTAGCTGTGTTGATATTTAAATGATCGTTCACGGACGACCCAATTTAGGTCACATTCCAAATCAAGCAAACAAAACATTTCACTAATTGAATACTCATTCGCATCGTGCTATAACTTCTTGGTGATTTGCTGCGCTGCGTCTCGCGCGCATGCGCAGTGGCAGCTCGTGGAATGTGGCAACAACTTATTCTCTCCATTCAAACCTATGTAAAATAATCGATCTTTATGTGGTGTCCCTTCTACAATGGCCGTTCAAAAAATAATGCACATTCGGGTGTTTTGGGAGAACGAAAGCAGCTATCAAAAAGCGGTTTGTGTGAACTTAAAGTCCTTATAATTTCCAATAAAACAAGACCAAGTAGAGCTCTGTAGCTTAAAAATTGTCTGATATACAGGGTCTTGAAAATGGCATGTTGAAACTACCCCTCCAGGATTTTCAGCTATTTTTTCCAAAAAAAAAAAAAACAAAACAAAACAAAAAAATTAAATTGAAAAAAATTTAATGTTTTAATTGAAAACAATTACAAGATCTTACTGATTAAGTGGCCGGTCAACAAGCACAGCTTACAGGATGAAACAAGCACAGTACTCAGTACTTGCGACTTTCCTGTTTGACTTTTCTGTTCTGTTTGACGCGTGTGCGCAGTGCGAACTTCCAAATTTTTTTCGCGACAAATGCCGAGGAGAAAGAAGAGCAACGTCACGTTTTTCATTATTGTTTTTTGCGTGGTTCATCAGTGAGAGACACTTTTAACGAAATGAAAGAAGTGTATAAAGACAACTGTTTAGACCGATATTAAGACAACGACCATAAGTCGTTGGTTTAAATCCTTTTCTAAGAGTCAGAAATCAGTGAAACTTCTTCAGAAATCCGGTTTGAAAAACCGATTCTTCAGAAGTGGGCAGAAAGGCTGAGGCTTTGCGTGAAACATGATGGACAGTAAAAAAGGCGAGTCATCCGATGAAGACAACTAACTCCAGTCAATTTTAGTAAGATCTTGTAATTTTTGTCAATAAAAACACTCAATTTTTTCAATTTTAATTTTGTTTTGTTTTGTTTTTTCTTGGAAAAAATAGCTGAAAATCCTGGAGGGGTAGTTTCAATATGCCATTTTCAAGACCCTATATATCAGTCAATATTTAAGCTACAGAGCTCTACTTGGTCTTGTTTTATTGGAAATTGCAAGGACTTTAAGCACACACAAACCGCTTTTTGATAGCTGCTTTCGTTTTCCAAAAAAAACCAGAATGTGCATTATTTTTTGAACATCCTATGTATGTGCCCCCGGGAAATCGATACTTTTGCATAGGTTTGAATGGCAAAAAGCATGGTTGCCTAGTTACAAGGGGCTGCCATTACACTCAGGCGCATCTCTATGAAGCCAAAAAATTCAATTTAATGCTTAAATTATATTGAATGGTTTTGAATGGTTTTTTGTGTGGTCAACACATGAAAAGATCCAAATCTATTTCGGCTCAACTGCATGGGCGGAGCTAGCAATTTGGCAACTGTGGATTCTATGCATTTGAATGTGTGAGAAACAATCGATTCTTGAGGGGCCAGCGCCCAATATCTAATCGATTGTTTCTCATTCATTCAAATGGGAAGAATCCACAGTTGCCAAATTGCTAGCTCCGCCCATGCTCAACTGTATGATTGTATACACTCACAATATTTTCAGAATTGAGGAGCTGGGTGAAAAGCTGGCCATTTTTAGGAGAACTTTTCTTTCACAATCAGTGTAGTCTAATATTCAATAGTGGGTAAAGCCATTAAATAGTTAAGAGTCAGATACGCTATCGATAAAATCGAAACCCTTATCAATATGCATGAATATTACAGATATTTCTCTTTTTTTAGGGGGGGGGGGAGCGATAAAAATTATTATATCAAAAAGTTTTGCATTGCGTGCGAACTGAGTATTTAAACCTGTTGCACAAACCGTGCCAGTTACACCATCCACCAATCTACCATACTTTGTATAATTTGCTCTTGGACCATGTAATGAGTGGTGATAGGGTTGTGAAACTATACGGACACTCAAAAAAGCTACTGTGAACACTGTAAACCGTAAAGTGCCTGCATACAAATAGCACCCGAAATTGGTGAATCGGTGACGTCATCGGGTCGTTATTCCAGATGGCGTTTTCTCGCATTATTACGCAAAGTATAGGGCTTTTTCCAGAGCTGCCAAATCTTGCGAAAAAAAAACCCAATTTCCCATATGTCTGTTTCAATGTAAATTGTAAAGTGCATATTTATTTTTTCCAAACCTGGCAGCACTTTTTTCTTCACGACAAAATCTGAGAGATTCAAGCAAAACGTTCAATCTTTTTGGCCCACGCAACCACTCAACCAGTGTTGCCAGATAAACAGCTTTCGGCTGTATTTGTTTCCCCATACGAATCAATGTAAAACATACTGCTTTTAACCTCAAATATGGCAACACTGGCGGTATATTTCCCAAAAGAATCAATGTTCAATACACGGATTTTAACCTCAAACATGGCAACACTGCGCGCAACTGACCAATTACAGCTGACTCAATTTCTCAAATGACGGCTGAAATTCACAATCAGTCCGAGAGACCGGTTCAGAGTGAGAGGAAAGTCATAGGTCCAACCACCAACCTGTTTGTATTTCATTTCTTTAAACTGGAATAATGCGGTAACTCAACTAGGTAAAAAGTAAACAGATTAAAAAAGAAAAAAGGGGAAAAGTAGCAGTTCCTATACAAGTCACGAGAACTTGACAGAGAGCACTTGACACAATCTACAAGAATTTATAGGTAGCTTGAAAAATTCAGAGGAAGGATGCTGTTCTTATACACCCGTACCAGTGGCAAAACGTGCAACTTGGCAACGTTGAATTTTGACCATTTAAACCCATTTAAAAATATCGAATTCGAGGACGTGCGCACAGCACATCCAACAAATCGATCTTTTGTGCAGGTTTCATAGACACTTGAAAAATCTACAAGAATTAAGGTATAGCTTGAAATTTAATGGGGCAGTTGCAAGGGTCTGATGATCCCTGCGTTGAGCCGCCACTACAAACTTGACATTTTAGCAGTTATGCGAGTTTATTACTGAATTTTAGACATTCTCAGTTCGAATTTCGTGATTTTCGATGGTTATTACATCAGATTGGACTATTCATTTGCCCGCAGCGAAAGCCTGCGAGAGCCCCTTTGTGGCGTTTTAACAGTGGAATTAACGGGAAACTTTTACGAGAATTTTTTGTTTCGTCTTTTAAGAATCCTTTATTGCGGAAAAGTCGCATTAAGTTTAATTTTTACGTTCTAATACCATATGAAAATTTACTCATGGCCGCTATTCTTGCAACAAAGAATGATGCTTTGCGCATGCAGAGAATTTTCACATATCAAAGAAATTTATGCGAATTAAATTTATAGGTTTGATCGGTTAAGTTTGGAAAAGATTTGCTTTTATTTTGCATATTTTCGGTGTTAGTGTTAAATTGTCACTCAGTTTCTCTCAAAATGAAAGTTGAATGAACGATTGAACGACCCAGAGACGGGATCGTTTGATGGTTTCTTCCGTCGCAAAACAGAAGGCCGCAACGCCGCGTAAGTTTGGGTCACCGAAATTTCAAGGGTCACCTTTTAGAAATAACCTTTCGTTTGACCTCTGTAAAATCATGAGAATGGCCTTCTACTTATGGTAATATCCATGATTGTTTTATTTCTATTCGTTTATTTTTATTACAAGAGGTCTATCATACAATAACAATAAAGACTGGAGAGAAACGATGAATCGTGGCTTGAGATAAAACAAGTGGGTTTATATTTAAGTTTTTTGCAAACACTTGAGACACTTGCAGAATAAGATAATCGGATTCTCGTATACTCGGCGTAGCTTATTCTAATGGGCAATAGAGGTTAAAGAATCGTTAGGACTTTAAAATAGCTAATAGCAAAGCAAAATAAAGGAAAACCTTCCGAGATATTTCTGGCGGAAATATTGTAATCGTTTGATTCTTATCTCGAAGTCACGTCTTCTCTTTGTTTTTCAAGTTAATCTGAATTACCAATTTTTCATAATTGTATTTCGATGAATATGTCTTTTAATATATATATATATATTTTGAATTGTTTTTTGCTATAACCAGCATACATGTAAAATTAATCAAAATAAAATCAGTGGCGTAGCGTGCAATTTGGCAACATTGTATTTTGTCTCTTTAAACCCATGTAGCAGTACGAATCCCAGGGTGTTCAGCGAACATCTAATAGTTAGATATTTTTCAACGGGTTATCGGAAGATTTATTATAACTTGGTTTAAATTTTCGACACTCCAAGAAAATTGTAAATTTTACGTTTCCCATGGTTTGAGTTCATGATGTTTTGGTCAAAATTCAACCAGTACGTCTTGAACTCAAACCACGGAAAACGTAAAATTTACACTTTTCTTGGATTGTCGAAAATTTAAACCAAGTTATGGTAAATATTACGATCGATAGCTGTTTTTTCACTGTTTAAACGGAGAAAAAACGCAATGTTGACAAATTGCGCACTACGCCTCTGACTAAAATGTAAGTACAAGGATAAAAGTTTTCTAATGAAAATGGCCAGAATTCTTTTAGAAAGTTTTCTTGCGGAAATTCTGGCTGTTTTAGGGAGATTTCTGGTCTTCATTGATCATTTTAACCAGCCTATTTTTATGCATTTTTAACCAGATTATTCTGGTCAAAAATTCAAGAATTTCTGGTCAGAATGGCTATAATTTTCCTGAAAATTGACGGAATTTCTTTTTTGGGAACTTTTTATCAGAATTCTGGCTGTTTTTAGTAGAACATTTTTCTCCTTGCGTACTTCCGTCCATTTCAGTTGTTCGAATCATTTGATCATTAAATGCTATGATCTTTTTTTCCAGTTTTCCTTGTCAGAAATTGCGTCGCAGGGTTGTGTAACACACCCTAAAGCACGACGGGATCATTTTAATAAAATTCTGAATTTTTCCGTCCGTTAACTCCGTCACATTTTTTTTTCTTCTTTTTTTCTTTACGGGACCTGGGCGCATTTAGATTGTTATTAAACAAAGAAAAAGAGGGATTGAATAAAGAATGAAGGAAGGGAAACGTATCATCACGTGAGTTGGATGTTCGAGACGTTTCGGAATTGGCGTCGGACCAAGTTTCGATGCGTGCGAAACGCGTGATCGGACTCGTCGCACGATGGGAAATGCGTGGAGCCATTGGCGGATCGATCGGATTAGGGAATCGTCTTTCTCTCTCACCTCCATCATTTGAAAACGTGCGTTTAGAAAAGGACAGAAGAGGGGGCCAAAGTCACGTGATGGCCCCCTCTGCTGTCCTTTTCTAACACATAAGTTCAAATGGAAGGAGAGAGAGAAAGACAATTCCCTGTAGCATGGGAGATTCTTGTCTAATTTGTCACTTTTTCTACGGAAACACAGAGATATGTCTCAATTTAGATCTCCTACAATGTCTGCGTCTCTCCGCCATTAAGCCCGATTCTGAAAGTGAATCTCGTGTTTTATAATACACTCATCGTCATTTTTACAGGTTTTTATTCCGCCACAAATTCCTTCTGATTGTTTTGGCTGATCTTTTAAACAAGCAGGGTAATGCATAACATAAACTATTGGTAGCACTCAGAACTTTACAGAATTTCTTTAGTCTGTCTTTTTAAAAGAGTGATTGGCGCGTTGTTTAGATCAGCAAATCACCAAACAATCAAATAACTATCGTGTTTGTTTATGCAATCAGCGGAAACCGTCATCTCAAATTTGCCGCCCAAATAGTTGTAAAGGTATATAGGTATCCAAAGTTAAAATATTTATGGCTGAATACTGAATAGTAGTCAGCGGTGGTATCAGATGTAACTTTCCTTTTTGTTCTTTTTGAACTTGGGATTACGTTTTAGTCATTTCATGTGTGCATAACCTTATTTGTTTATCATTCCGTTTGGCTCAAATCAGTAGCGCACCGAGAGGTTCTTCATCTCTCTCTTTCCTCCATTAAGAAACGCATGTTAGACAAGGATGGACAAGGGGATAAAACTCCCTCTTTCTGTCCTTTTCCTACTCATACATTCAAATGGGAAATGAGAGAGATGGAAGAGATCCTGGTTGCGCCAGTGCAACGAGAGTTTCTTCATCTCTCTCTTCTCCATTAAGAAACGCATGATAGACAAGGATGGACAAGGGGATAAAACCCCCTCTTTCTGTCCTTTTCCTACTTATACATTCAAATGGGAAATGAGAGAGATGGGAGAGATCCTGGTTGCGCCAGTGGCTCAAATTAATCAAAATTAGCTTCAATCAGTGCTCATAGCCTCCATATAAAAGTTGAAGTTCGTAGTTGACCTAACCATTAAGAATTGAGATATTCGTGTTTGAAAATTAATATCGTTGTGCTCTCTGTGTGTCTATAGTCTCCATAATTTAATCGTTCGCGCACGATTTATTCATTCTTTTGTGCTCACAATATTGCGTTGTTGTCAAATTATATTTCAAAAACATACAACGGCTGTTGGATTTCGTATAGGATGAAGCTCTCTTTTCGGTAAAATGTGGCAACCGGCTTTGTCGCGCGGGTCCAATTATAAACTTTTGCGAAGAAAGAAAACCTCGAGACGGATTTCCACTATCCTCTGCAGATATAGCGGGAAACCTTAATGTGTCATTGTGAAGTTCAAGGGAAAGTGAGATGCTCACGAGAGGAAGTTTTGATGGAAATATGTCTAAAGTTGTAAAAAATCTTAAATGGGGCTCTTGCGAACTTTTGCTACTCGCGGGATTGAAGAGTGGATTCTTGCATAAAAACCTGTAAAAATGACGATGAGTACACTAAAACATCACAAAATTCACTCTCAGAATCAAGCTTAATGGTGGTTCGACGCAGGTATCATGGGAGATTATTATCTAAATTGAGACATACCTCTGTGTTTCCAAAGAGAAAGTGGCATATTAGATAGGAATCTCCCATGATACCTGCGTCTAACCGCCATAACGATCTTGCCATTTATGTCGTTATGTAGGTTTATTACTGAATTTTAAACTTTCTGGGTGTGGTTTTCGTGATTTTTGCTGGTTTTAACATCAGAATGGACTATTCATTTGCTCATAGCAAAAGTTTGCAAGAGCCCCATTGGAGGTTCCGGTTTTATGTTTCAGAGATAGCACCAATTAATCGATTAATGCTAGAATAGGTAATTAAGACCCAAATACCTTTTCTTTTGCAGTGCCTAGTAGTCTCTGCTTTGTGCTTCATGGCTAACTTCCCGGCCCTAGTATTTATCGATCAATTATTTGTTTTAATTACCAAAACATGTTGTTTTTTTGTTTGTTTATGAAATTTTTGAATTTCAAGGCGAAAAATGAATGCGGCCGTTTTTCATAGACGAATTTTACTTTTATATTTTTAATAATAATGTTACGTATCAACGAGGCTCAGAAATCAAGTTTAAAAAGCGAGATTTATGGACGTACGAGAGGCATAAGTCTTCAGATTCACTTGTAAAATCGGGTGTGGCTGACCTAACTGAAAAATACGTAAGAAAGACTGCCTTCTACAGTTTACATTCTCACTATATAGGTTTCACGGTTTTTTAGGGAAAAAAGGTAACTGTCGATGAAGCTGACAATTTTTATCATAATGCTTTTCAAGAATGTCTATATGATGCTAGTAAATAGATGTCGATCAGCAATAAAGGCAGTGAAACAGCATACCTATACATACATGCACTGTGAGAAACTCTACGGCACTGTAATCTTTATTATACCTTGGACTATACAGTCCCCATACGTAGAAAGTTAAGACAAAAGAGTAGTAATTTAGTCAACCTCTGATTGGTTAACGAGTTTTAGGCTATACGGATTACGGTGTCGCCATTGGATGCGTTTTGAGCACCAAAAGTCTCACGGTGTTTTACGGATAATTGAGGTAATGGAGCTCTTGCAAACTTTTGCTGTGAGCAAATGAATAGTCCAATCTGATGTGAAAACCAACGAAAATCACGAAAATTTCATTGAGGAATTCTAAAATTTTGAAATAAACTCACACAACTGCTGTAACGGCAAGTTCGTAATGACGCTTCAACGCACGTATCATGGGAGATTCCTGTCTATATGTTACTCTCTCCACGGAAACACAGAGATAATATTACGTCTCAATTTAGATAGAAATCTCCCGTGATTTCTGCGTCTCTCCGCCATTAAGCCCGTTTCTGAGAGTGAATTTCGTGATTTTTTATTGTACCTATTATCATTTTTACAGGTTTTTACTTTTTATGCAAGAATCACTTATTCAATCCCCTGTAGCAAAAGTTTGCAAGAGCCCCTTTGTCGATGAAGCTGTCAATTTTAATCACGATGCGCGCGCACACCTCAGTGAATGTATATCATTCCCAATAAAAATCTTTAAAAGGGTAAATAAATGTCGATCAACGAATCAAGTGAAAGATTACTCCGTCTGAAACTCCACGGAACTGTAATCTTTGCATCGGACCAATAGACAGTTTTAGTGCAAAGTCAACGGTTAGCCAACAACCACAACAATGCGCTCATCGGTTGCAATCGGTTGGGATAAAACCCGCGTAGCGTTCCAAACTATCTCGCCCACTCTCACGTGACCCCATGTATATCCATCTCTTTCTAGTTCCGAAATTCGTATGCAGGGCCTTGTTTTTACGACTTATTATTATCAAAATCGCGTTAAAATGCCTCGAGGAATTCATTTCTGCCATAAAATTTTACAAAATAAGTCTCTATGTTCGATTTTTGAAATTAGAGTGAGATGGCAGTACATGGGGGTCACGTGAGAGCGAGAGAGACATTCCGGCTTTGTTTGGAACGCTCACCACCGGCAGTCGCCATTACTAATACCCTCTATACACAACAACGGCCCACAGAATGTAAACAAATGTGCACAAACGCATCCAATGGTGGCGCCCTTGGTTTCAACTTGTCTTTCTCTACATACATACACGGACTTAATATTTGTTAAATGAGGCAAAAATAACGGTATGCGCATTGCGCTCTCAAAATTTCAATGTACCAACCGGTTTTTCATTGCATCTGCTTGTAAACGGCAACGTTGCGTCGGTCCTCGCAGACCGAAGACTCGAGAGGCGCGGCGCACGTAGGAGTATTTACCCCAAAAACCTGGCCAAAAATATTTGCGTGTTCTTGAATGTTTGAAAATCGATTTTGATTAATTTTCCAATTTAAACTCAAAACTCCTATTGCACGGATTATGGTTGGAAAAGGCGTAAAAAATTAAGAATTTTAGCTCAAATCAAAGGTCGATAGATCATTCTTTTGTCGAGTTATTGACGCTTATTTCATAAATAAGGCTTGACTTCAACATGTTTTTTTTTTTTTTAAAAAAGGGGCAATTTCTTGCAATTTTTGACTGTTGCAGCAGTTGCCTAATAGGGTCTACTCTAATCCCCTTGTTTTGGTTGTCCCCGGCTTTGCCCGGAACGCATTCAAAATTGCCTTTTTTTAAAAAGATAGAGCCTAAAATTAGAGATTTCTTTGATCTCCATTTTAAATTAGATATAAAAGGGTCAAAAATGCACGGAAAAAGAAATTGTTGCCACCAAAATGAAGCACATTCCATCTAAAACAGCGTCCATAATCGCTGAAATGTTTGGATGCACCAACGCTTGTCCTCGATGGAAAATGTTGACTGATTAGTAACAGCGCTTCGAGTGGTGAACAACCGCAGGTGCGTCGAGCGCTCATTTCCATGTTGTCCCCTAAACAGTAGATAAACGTAGATGCTCCAACACATCTATTACGCAATAGGGCGGTTACTTACCTCTCGAAAACCATCAATAGTTTGTTTTTTGGACGACTTTTCAATTTTCCGTTTTTGGCCAGGTTTTAGGGTCAAATACTCCTACGTGCGGCGCGCGTCGCGCGACAATACGCGCGCCAAAAGCACTCAGATTTAAAAATCGCGGCGGTTAACTCGCGCCACGCGCTTTGCCAACCGCTTAATTTATTCCGCGGATTCGATAATTCTTTTTTCCGCCGACTTTTTTTTTTTGCGTATCATTTTTTTTTTCTCTAGTTTTCTCCTCTCGGGGTTTATGTACGTTTACGTTGTGATTTATTTCATTCACCTCGCCTGCCCAGTGTCCATGCCGATCATTTGCCTCGCTTTTAAAATCTTATCGGACACCCCCCCCCCCTTCTGTATGTTTCTATGTTTATTTTTTTTTTTTTTTTTTTTTTTTTTTATTCTCTCTCTTTTGTTGGGCGGGTTGTTCACTCCGGACTTTTATTTTATTTATAATCGTCAACTCGTTTATTTTGGTCATTGACAAAAGTATATACATATACAGGGTGTTTCTAAAACTTATGTCATCCTTTCTACCACGTATTTTTGAGGTCAAAATAAGACTTTTTTTTCCTATAAACATGTGTCCGAAAATGCCCCCCTTTTGAGCTACAGCCCCCCAAAATTTTAATAAGTTTTTGGTTTTTTTGGAATATCGACCAGATTTATGAACCGAATGTCATGAAAATTGGTGTCCCGTGGTACTTTTACATGTAGAATCCATTAATGAACTCGAGAAATTCAGAAATGAGGTCTGACTGTACTTTTCAGGCAATCTTATACCTTCAACGACACAAATTTTATGTTACGGAATGGGAATTTGAAAAATAAATAATGAAATCAGATGGGAAAAACTCTTAGAAAGATATTTGGTCCTCTTTGTTTTGGTCGATACGACGCGTATTAAGCGAGATAATCGCTGCACAAGGTGGAAAAGTCAGCGCTTTTATCACGAGGAGCGGCAGGAAGTATGCAACCCGCCACTCCGCTGCTTCTTCGGGCCGCCCGCTCCCGCTACAGTAAAAGCGCTGATTTTTCCACCTTGTGCAGCAATTATCTCGCTTAATACGCGTCGTATCGACCAAAACAAAGAGGACCAAATATCTTTCTAAGAGTTTTTCCCATCTGATTTCATTATTTATTTTTCAAATTTCCATTCCGTAACATAAAATTTGTGTCGTTGAAGGTATAAGATTGCCTGAAAAGTACAGTCAGACCTCATTTCTGAATTTCTCGATGACATGAATGGATTCTACTTGTAAAAGTACCTCGGGACACCAATTTTCATGACATTCGGTTCATAAATCTGGTCGATATCTCAAAAAAACCAACAATTTTTTAAAACTTTGGGGGGCTGTAGCTCAAAAGGGGGGCATTTTCGGACACATGTTTATAGGAAAAAGAAGTCTTATTTTGACCTCAAAAATACGTGGTAGAAAGGATGACATAAGTTTTAGAAACACCCTGTATATGGGACTGTGGGTGCTGTGCTTGCAGTCAAATTATCAAATTATCCTTGACATGGAAATTTTCGTTGGTCGATGCCTTGGCTTCTTCAAATGTTATTCACTGTCATTGACAATCGCAGTCGCAACACAATTTTTTTTTTTTTTTTTTTTTTTTTTTTTTTTTTTTTTTTTTTTTTTTTTTTTAATTGGCGGAATCGTCGTAGTATTTTTGTTTCTTAAAGAATGTTGTCGTAAAGAATTTCTTGTCAAGGGGAAGTTGATAGTAAGACTGTAGTATTGTCTGTTGTCAGTGACCAGACGAACTGAGTTGAATGATCAAATGACTTTGTCAATAAATTTAATGTGATTAAACGCCACCTGCTCTCTTCCGCTTTTAATCAGTTTTAAAAAGGAACAATAAACGTATGTAATCAGTAAATCGAATTAGGTAGAGCAGCGATATAAGCAAGCTTGTAAACAAGCTGAGTTTTATAAAAACCAATATTCGTAGTTAGCTCAAAAACTAATTGGGCAGTTGCGAGCATACGTTTTCTGTGTGTGACACACACATCAAGAATAAACGTTTATGCTATCGACCAACTCTAATTTGAAGATCAATTCAATCGTGTAAACAGCGCTTAAGGTGAAAGGACTTGGTTTTGACTAAAGCAGTTGCTTTGTTTGGTTAATAAATTGCGAGCGCGCGCTGTTTGAATTTGTGGATTTTTGAAAGGCATTTACGGTACTTTATTTGTTGATTTTGAAGGCAGTTGGCGTGTCTATCGGTTTTGGGGTAAAAATCTACGGAAATACTTGCTCTAGTGGGCTGAATCTTTTAAACCTTATCACAGAATAATACAATCAGAACGGAAACTCCCATAAGAGCCAATGGATGCAAGTTTGGAATTTACCGGCACCAATAGGCAACGCTGTGGTGAACAACATGGCGGACGAGTGTGATTTGTGTTGAAACTTATTTATTTCTGTAAATTCTGGAAAGAAATCTTAAGTTTCCGGCCTCACTTTTATTCTAATGGCATTTCAGAATGAAAATTTCGCGGATCATGTCCTAAATTTTTTTTTTTCGAGCGCGAATCCAGATGTAAACATCCTATATCCCAACATGGCGGACGCGAAATGAATTTGCTTCAAAATCCGACAGAGTTTCCGTTCTGATTGTATTATTCTGTGCCTTTACGTCAAACCAATTGTTGAGTCTGTCTATATGAGTGATGCTATTGGCCGAACAATGAGCAGGTGCACGAATTTCATCGCTACAATCCTAGACCAGTAGCGTCACTCATGGACAGACTTAACTATCGATTTTAGGTAAAAGGAAACAATCATCCTGCAGAAAAATAGAAAAATGTTGTAGAAAAAGTTTGCAAAAGATATAGATTGAATCGTTTTCTGCAAGAAGTGTCTAAGTGTATCTTTTTTTCAGTGGCGGCTCGTGCAATCTGGCAACCGTGCACTTTTGCCATTTAAACGTATGCAAAAAGATCGATACTAGTTGAGGCGCTGCGCCTCACCAAGTAATCGATTATTTTACACAGTTTTAAATGGAGGAAATCCATTGTTGCCACATTGCACGAGCCGCCACCGCTTTTTTTCCACCAACCAACTTTATTTTTTATTTCCTGAGCTTCTGATGCAGTGGCTAGTGTTTCTAACCATTTAAATACGTTCATAGATCGGTAAAGTATGATCCTAAAATGGTATGAACCAATGTGGGTGTCTTGGGGCAATAGCCACTGCCCTTGAAGCTCAGAAAATGATGAAATAAAGTGGCTAGTACTGCCCCTCAAAAGGTTAATCGGTAACCTCGCAATTAAAAAGTTAACAAGGAAACGTATTCAAAGAGAATACCAGAATTCTCGTCCAATGGGGCAGTTGTTAGGGTCTGAAATTTTGTGTTTCATAAAAAGAAAATGATGAAACTTGATGAGCT
Organism: Trialeurodes vaporariorum; assembly: GCA_011764245.1. NCBI lineage: Eukaryota > Metazoa > Arthropoda > Insecta > Hemiptera > Aleyrodidae > Trialeurodes > Trialeurodes vaporariorum. Next base: position 5,498,145 of record VMOF01000379.1, read on the forward strand.
GAGAACAATGATGCATTTGGTTTTTTTCCTGACATAAGTGTCCCGGGTCTAGAGATACAAGCGTGTAAAGTTGCAAAAAAATCGTGGGCTTAGAGACGTCACTTCGTGGGATTCCCATTTAAAACAATATATTTTGGGCCAACATCTTGTCTCCGGAACAATGGGACTTGATTAGAAACAAAAGGCATCTTCGTTATCAGCTCATAAAGTACTTTCACTTTCTTTGTAAAAAAAAAAAAAAAAAACACAGCATTTCAGACCCTTGCAACTGCCCCATGTGTAACTTGAAACCTTTTAAAATTAAAAATAATCGGCCCTTGAAGAAATCCTTCTTTTGGCTTGGAAGTTAAAAAAAAGTAAACAGGCGCGCTTTTCGGAGGAAAATTATCAAGAACAGCAGGTGTGGTCGTCCAGAGAAATCATGACTCAAGTGTAGCGCTGACTTCACGAGACGAGCACACCTGTTGTTTTGTAGATGCCCTTCTTCCGAAAAAACACATCAATCATCTTCCATTTAACTTTCAATGCGAGAGGCTATTTTCTCATGTCTTCCAACTCAAATATCTCTCAGAAAAGACATTGAAAATTGCTAACATAAGTAGATGTACACACTCGAAAGTGACAGATTTCAGTGAGAAGTTCCCGGAATTCGAATTCATCTAGGTAAAAAAAAAAAAAAAAAAAAAAAAAAAAAAAAAAAAAAAAAAAAAAAAAAAAAAAAAATATACAGCATGGATTCTCTATCATTTTTAACAAAGAAGTTTTATCAATGTAAGCAAATACTTACAGTCACTGACTCTCGCAAAACAGATATAGAGTTGAATTGACAGATGAGTAAAAGTTTTCATGTCAAGGGTGATTAGATAATGAGACAGCAATGCAATCATAGTGACAAATGACCGTAAGATGTATGATTTGCACCGCTTTACATGCTAAAGGGCCAAAGTCCAGTCTGACCGGTGCGACTATAAGAGTGCAATCTAGCAACGAAGTTTTTTGCCATTTGAACCTATGGAAAAGTATCGATGTCTCGAGGATTCAATGAATACCCTGAAGATTAGATATTTTACGTAGGTTTGAATGGAGAGAAGCCTTTTTTGCAACATTGCACGAGCCGTCCCTGATTCTGACCGGTGACGAAGCGTCAAATCTGGCAAAATTGCATGTTACGAAGACTTAATGTTAGCTTGTTCAAATTGACAGGGTATTTAAATATTCCTACACCACGGTGCTGATTTTGCATACACAATTAATTGAAGGCGCTCGAAAGCAAGGAAACATGATTTTTCAACTATTAACAATTTGGAAACACACTTAATGTGAATAAAAAGCTGAAGTTGTGAGTCAGATCTAGTCATAGAAACGAACATACTCGGTATTAAAAGGGTTAACGAACGCCTCCCAATTTTGCCAAAATCTTTGGTAAAAGAGACGAGTGTCAAAATTAAAAATAATTAAATTTAATTAACACTGTCTATTTTTTCCGAGTTGCAATCATGTTTTCTATACCACATTTTTCCGAGAAAAATTTAATTAATTTTTTTATTTTTTCCGCGATGCAATTTTGTTTTCTATACCACACTGTTCCTAAGAAAATTTTGCCGAGTGTTAAAAAAAAAAAAAAAAAAAAAAAAAAAAAAAAAAAAAAATTGCCTGCATTCAGAGAAAGAGAAAGGTTGAGCTATAGTCTCCGCGAAAGCCGGAAATCTCTTCGAACTCGAATAACATGAACTCACGTAAGTTGGAATTGGTTTGAAATGAAAGTCACGTTTAATGGACACAAAGAAAACTTTTTACCGTAACGTGTATTTTTTTGATGGAAGTATACACAGTAGGCTTCTTGACAGCCCCCCCCCCTCCCCCCGGTTCATTTCCTCAAGCCTGAGATAGGTGTTGATTTTTTTTTTTTTTTTTTTTGTGATAACGAAGATCTGGAATGAATTGTGAGGAAAGAAATCTATCTTTCGGAAATTCAATAAAACCGCCAAAAGTTCGATAAATTTGCTTAGGTTCAACGGTGGCTCTCGAAAATTGATCATAGTTTTTCCTCCATTTGATCCTATTCCAAAGTATCGATTTATTGGGGAATCATATGAACCACCCGAAGATCGATTATTTTCCATAAGTTTTTATGGAAAGAGAAAAGATGCATCCATAAGTAGTGGCTCGTGAAAAACCGATCATCGTAATTTCTCCTCCACTTGAACCTATTTAAAAGAGCCGATTTATTTGGGATTTTATGGAACCACGTATGAAGATCGATTTTTTTCTATAAGTTAACATGGAAACAAACATTCATCAGTGGTAGCTCGTGAAAAAGCGGTCATCATTTCATCTCCATTTGAAACTATTCAAAAGTATTGATTTATTTGGCGAATTAATTGAACCACCTGAAGATCGATTATTTTCTTTTACTTTATATGAAAAAAGGCATCTATCAGTAGTAACTCGCGAGCAAAATTGATCATCGTCATAAGAACCTATGCAATAGAATCGATCTTTGAACCCCCCGAGGATCGATCCTTTTCCATAGGTTTCAGTGGGAAGAAGCACCTTGAGAAATCCAATGAGAGAAAGAAAGACAAAAGATTATCTCTGCTGAGCCACCACTGTACTATGACTTTCAAAAGAAAGTACCCTGGTCGAAATTTTTACCACTTTAAATCTCGGCAACCTTTAAACAATTTTGCGACTTTCAAGTGTATAAGAACTAAACAGAATAGATCTTTGAAGTTTGTCATGAAAAATCGAATATTCTATTGAAAACGACAAAACACTTAAACACTAAGAATTTCATTCAAGGTACTTTCTTTGGAAAGTCATAGTACAAAAATAAACAACATGCAAGGAAGCGGCAAACTTCAACTTACATTTGAAACAATTTTTTTTTTTTTTTTTTTTTTTCTCGATTGATCACCGGATAGTATCCAACTCGATGGAACAAAAAAAAGAAACAATTTAGAACAAACAAAAAAAAACTGGTCGAGAGAGAAAGAAAGGGATAAAAAAGAAGAGAAAATTCGATTCTTTAAATAGGGAAAACTCGGCTGATAGCGCGTGAACAATTTTTCGTTTTTCTCACGAGACTTGTAAATTCGCGGCTCCACTCCTGAGCTAATCTAAAGACAAACTGAACTGACGCTGACTGACTTTGGCCACTCGCTCGCGCGCTCGAATTGTCGCCACGCTGATCCGGTAGTCGCGTTTCCAGTGTTGTTGTTTATGTTCTTTACTTTTCTCGCGTTCCTGGGAGGGAGGGAGGAGGAGGAGGGAGGAATACGCCGCGCGACGCGTGGTAGCCAAATTTCACGCGATAATACGCATCATCCTCACAGACTGCAAAAGAGATTCATCGATCAATCCCTATAGACCTATAAACCAAATCCCAGAAAAAAATGTACGTTCAAAGTCCCCAAGACGTTCGGAGGACATTCGAAAGAAATTTTGAAAAAGTTTTGAATCAATCCCTAGTTCCTTATTTTTGGTGATGGGCGAAAAAAACAAAAAAAAAAATAATTCACGAACTCTAACCCATAACATCCTGAATTATTTCATTTTTTTTTTTTTTTCAAAAACAACCCTTAATAAAGCAACCCCCATACCTTTAAATAAAATTGTTAGAAATTCTAGAATGCCCAAAAAAGGTTGATGCCAAAAGACATTTAATCTATAACATCTGATTGTCAATCTAATACCCCCCAAATTTAAATACCCCTAAAAAATGAGAACTACCCCTCTACTGTAGCCATATGGCTACGCTAGGATGTTATGGGCTAAGCTCAAAACAATTTTTTTTTTTTTTTTTTTTTTTTTACGGAGTCCAAATCAGAATAGAAGAAGACGGAGAAGAGACGATCTGCTATCGGAGATGTAGCGTGAGAATTGGCAACGTTACACTTCCACTTCATCACTTAAACCCATAGAAAATATCGAATCATAAAGTGTGCAGTGACCAGCCCCAAATTTAAGAAAGTGATATTTTTTTGGGGTTCAGATGGAATGAATACATCGTTGCTAAATTTCCCGTTTCACCATTGACAGCTATCTCACAGAGTGAGGGAAAATTGTGTGCTGTTTTACAGTATAGGCGGGGTACTGTACCTCGAGGGGACATATTGACTGGTTTCAGTGGCTTAGCTTAGGTGAAGGATTATTCGAACCCCCCTCCCCCCTTGACACCTTAATTTCCCCCTTCAAAAATTCTCGAAACTAAAAAATGTAATTTCTTGCGTTTTCTATGTAATTTTAACGCATTTCGTCCCTTGAACCGCTTCTCTACCCCGACTACTTTCCAACTTTGGCCCCCCTCCTTTACTCATCTCTAAAAATGTATGGTCGCCAGTGATAGATCGATATCCATGGAACTGCAACTAAAAATATCGTAGAAATAATGTTTTTCTTTATTTGCGACTATGAGGGCTCCATATATATGTGTTATGAATCAATAAATTATTTTACTCATTTACGGTAAAAACGACATTCCCAACCACTTATTTTCGCTTGTGCCTACTAATTACACGCTTTTTTGAGCCTGTGGCGGCTCGTGATATTTGGCAACCATGCAAGTTTTTCATTTAAACGTAGGTAAAATAATCGATTCTTGCGGAGGCTGACAGCCTCCGGGAGAATCGATTGTTTTACATTGGTTAAATAGGAGGAGGACACGGTTGCCAAATTTCACGAGCCGCCACTGAGCTAGTGCTCTTTTCTTTAATGTATTTGAGCCATCCCCATTCCTTACTGAAAGAAGAGATACAGAAAGAGTCGGGGAATCATAACTATTGACTTTTAGACTTTTACCACTCTAATTCCCGAAGTAAATTTAAATAATAGGCATACTTGTATTAATAACTGAAAATGCGCCACAACCTACCTATCTTGCCACAGTTAATTCTTTAGTCACTGATCTCGTATACTCAGTCGTTTACTCAAATTCGTTTCACCCGACTTCAATTCATTATGTTGAAACACAAGTGGATCCGTAATGGGTCTGTTGCAAACTTTTGTTTTAGCGCTACAAAGTATTTAATCTCATGTATATTCGCGTGAAAAGTCCATTGGTGGCATCAGAAAGTCATAAAACGCAATAATAAACTCACAAGAGTCGTTTAGTGAAATCCAAGATGGCGGAGAAATATCGAGCAATTTGTATGCATGCACCACGAACATCCAAGGATAGCCAACCTCACAATATCGATCACAACGTAAACAAACACATAACCTCTACCTCCAGTGAGGTTGTCCAAGTTGGCCATCCTTGGATGTTCAAGGTGCATGCATATACAGATTGCTCGATATTTCTCCGCCATCTTGGATTTCATTAAACGCCTCCTGTGAGTTTATCATTGCATTTCATGACTTTCTGATGCCACCAATGGACTTTTCAGGTGATTTTACATCAGATTATACACTTTTAATTGCTGTAGCAAAAGTTTGCAACAGACCCATTGTGTCCTTCTCTTTCTTTGCCCATTCAAACCCGTTAGAAAAGGACTGATTAAGGGCTGTCACATGACCTTTCGCTCCTCACCTATCATTTTCTAACTCATACGTTCAAAATGGGCAGAGAGAGAGAGAGAGAGAGAGAGAGAGAGAGAGAGAGAGAGAGAGAGAGAGAGAGAGAGAGAGGGGGGGGCAAATATCTGGATCCACTTCTGTATTGAAGACTATTGAACGCTGAACGAGCGCCTTCAATTTATGGTGTAGGCAAAAACGAGTACCGCGGAGCAGCAATATTTATCTACTCGCTTTATTTGAATGACTGCAGGGAGATTGGGAGCCGGAACCTTGGTCAGATCTGAATTTTATGTTCTCCTCGGCAGAAAACTTTAGGAATACTAAAATGAGATACAGTTTATCATTCAAATACTGAATCCAAAGGCTTTTGCACAAACAGAACTTGATTTCAAATATTAGGTTTCAAGTTATTGCTTTGGGAGCTCCTACTTAAGGAGCACTTTTTTGGAGCCGTGCTCCCAAAGAGCTCCCAACGCAATAACTTGAAACCGAATATTTGAAATCAAGTTCTGTTTGTGCAAAAGCCTTTGGATTCAGTATTTGAATGATAAACTGTAACTCATTTTAGTATTCCTATAAAGTTTTCTGCCGAGGAGCGAACATAAAATTCAGATCTGACCACGGCTCCGGCTCTCAATCCCTGCGAATGAGCGCTCGGTAAGCTGACTGACGAACTTTGAATACGAAAAGGGTTAATTAAAAAGCAGTGAAATACGCCGACCATTTTAGAAACCCGGCTCACTAAAGATTACTGAAATCTGGCGTGCAAAGATTGAATTTAACATGTACATGCTTAGAAACAAACTGGCGTAAACGCGAAGGTTCCTGGTTTATTATTTTTTGAAATGTGTTTGATCTCCTTAGTATAGAACGTTGTATATGATTGCCAATGTTTGTTTGCTTCATAGAACATCGACGTGTGTAGATCAGTGTAAAGTGGCTACAGCATCATTTTATAACTTTCCCACTATCGGATCCAAGATATTGTCCTTCTCTCTCTTTTCCCATTATAATGCGTGTGTTAGCAAAGGATAGAAGAGGGGGCGAAAATCACGTGACTGCCCCTAATCTGTCCTTTTCTAACATACGCGTTCTAATGGGGGAAGAGAGAGAAGGATAGATTCCTAGCGGATCCAAGATATTGTCCTTCTCTCTCTTTTCCCATTAGAATGCATGTGTTAGAAAAAGATAGAAGAGGGGGCGAAAATCACGTGACTTCCCCTAATCTCTCCTTTTCTAACACTCGCATTCTAACGGGAAAAGAGAGAGAAGGACAAATTTCTGGATCCGCCAGTGCATCAGGAGGCGGATTAAACTTCTTTGCTTTCTCGTGTAACCCTATTATAACTGTATATCTTTAACTGCATGTATTTCCTTAATTTTTGCATTCACTCAATTTATTCTCTTATTTTTTGCACGTTTCCTAAAAATATTTTTGAATTTACACTGTAACATGTTTGTCGTACTGTAGTAGAATTCAAAAAATAAGCTAACGAGTTTTGCCCGCAGTGGGTTTTAGCTTTAGCCCCTTTGCTTAACTTTGTGGGTATTGTTTTGGACTATTTGGTTATACCGTGAAGTGGTGGGTAAATTAAAAGTTTAGCAAAGCCACCTATGGTTAGAAATCCCCCCTCCCGTACATTTCGTCCATTACATCTTTTGACAGTGTTTGCGGTTTGATTTTATGCTATAGTATCGATTTCATCCACAGTAGCGGCCCGTGAGATTTGGCAACCATGCATTTTTCCCACTTAAACTTAGGTAAAAAATCGATTCAAGCGGAGGCTGGCAGCCTCCTCGAGTTTCGATCGTTTTCCATGTATTTAAATGGGATAAAAACAATGTTGCCAAATCGCACGAGCCGCCACTGGCATGGATCCAGGGACTCCCCTAAAGATTGATTATTATACGTTGGTCAAAATACAGAGAATCCGTTGTTGTCACATTGCACGATCCGCCACTGCGTGCAGAAGTATATATTGCGGAAAAAACTACACGGAGAAAAATTTTTGGTTGAAATTACGGAACGAATCATTAATATTGGGGTACAAAGAAATTCCTCTTAAAACAATAAGAATTCTTATTGATCCAACGATTCTTTCTTGTGATTCTTCTGAATCATCAGAACGTTCAATGGGTCTGTTGCAAACTTTTCCCACGAAGGTAAAGAGTGTTTCATCGTATGTAAAATCGCCCGAAAAGTCCATTGGTGGCATCAGAAAGTATTGAAATGCGATAATAAACTCACAAGTGACGTTTAATGAAATCTAAGATGGCGGTAAAATATCGAGCAATATGTATGTATGCACCTTTAACACCCAAGGATTGCCAACGTTGACAACCTCACAGCTTCAGAGGTTATGTGTTTATTTACGTTGTGATTGGGTGTGATCGATATTGTGAGGTTGGCTATCCTTGGATGTTCGTGGTGCATACATACAGGTTGCTCGATATTTTACCGCCATCTTGGATTTCATTAAACGTCTCTTGTGAGTTTCTTATCGCATTTCATGACTTTCTGATGCCGCTAATGGACTTTCCACGCAATTTTACATGAGATTGAACACTCTATAGCGCTGTAGCAAAAGTTTGCAACAGACCCATTGGACCAATGATAATTCTCGTTCAATCAATGAGAATTCTTGTTATTTTAAAATGATTTTTTTTTTACACCAATTTCTTAATACGTTCCGTAATTTCAATCTGAATTTTTTCTCCGTGTATTGCGAAAAGAACTAACATATTCGGGCACTATACCAGTGCTCGATTTTTATGGACTGGTTCAGTTTCAAAAGTAATAGGATAGTTTCAAATTTGGCAACCTTGCCGGTGCCAAGCCGTGCGCGCAATAACCGAGAGACACCACCTACAGCGCTGGACTCCGAGTGAGCCACTGCGTAAATAAAATATGAATAAAACAGCATCAACAACAACAGGAATTGGCCAGAGAGCAGACAACATGGCTTTCACGTGCTCGCTGACATTGAAATGGAATGGACGAACGGCCGCAAACGGACACAGCAGATGGAGCGGAGTTGATTCGAGTCGTCTTGAGTTGAGTTGATCTGAGTTTAGTTGAATTTAGTTGAGTTTAGGTCGAGTCAAGTCGAGTCGAGTTGAAATTTTATTGTAAGTTGAGAGGTTGGTCAGCATCGTATCGAAGATCCAGGAGTACACTACTTACAAAGTTGATAAATCCATAGTTGTCACACGTCTCTTGTCTGAATCGGACGTTGATATCGAACCAGTGGACAGTGGCGGCTCGTGAACGATCGATTATCATGTGGTTTGTTCCCTTTAAATCAATGCAATAGTATCGATTTATTGACAGGACATATGGAGCAGGCAATAATGGATACATTGATTTTCAAGAGCCGCCACTTTATTGGAAAAGTAAGCATCGAAAACGACATGATGTGTCCGCGACATTCACCATCCATCAGTGTTAATTTTACTAATTTTCAGTGTTTTAGAATAATTCTACGCCTACAATTTCACTTCATCAACGCTATCTTATGTATTTTGAGATGCTGCCCTGGTAAAAATGACGACTATACGACTATTCCAAAAACGACTATAAACATAGTTGCCGACTATAATCTATAGTTGGCCAACTATGATCCATAGTTGGCCAACTATGCTTATAGTCGTCATTTTTACCAGGGTGATTTCAAAAATGCTATCAGTTTTCATTAAACTGGCCTAGATATTACGTAAATTCGAAATTACGTCTTCTTATCAAAAAATTTGAAATTCTGGAAAAAGTATGAGTTTTGAGTAAAAACTAAGGCCGAATTTGAAATCAGCGGGTCAAAATACACATATAACGTCGCGATAGAGGTGAGAAAGAGGTATCTTATGATGAGAAAACCTGGTGTTACGTTCATAACAGCCGGATACACTATGTCGTTAAGGCGTAAAAATCGTATTGGAAGACCCCATCTGATAAGCTGTTTTTTTTAAATCGTTGGATAAGGCTTGTTGACTGAACAAATGGATAGCTGCTATTGGTCCTTCTGAATCTTTCATCGAATAAACCAGTGGCGGCTCTTGGTAGATCGATTATTATATCATGTTTGTTCCATTTAATTCAATGCAAAAGTATTGATTTATTGGCGGGGCAGTTGAATCTCTCTAGGATCGACTTTTTTTCATTGTTTCATATGAAGCAGACATTGGAAACATCGATTTTCGAGAGCCGCCTCTGTATTGGATGACCTCATCTGATGGGATGACTTTTTAAAGTAAATGATTGGCTGGTATATTTATTGGTCCTTCTAAAGCGTTTATCGAAAAGTAGAGCTCTATAACCAAGTATTCCTCCGCTACATTCAATAAGCTAAAGGCTCCTTTGCTTAGAATAAGGTGAGAGCTTATCGGATGTAGCTGAGGTAGTAGCGTACTAGCGTACTCAGGGATTTCTCTTTCTCTCTCTCTCTCTTTCCCCATTTAAACACATGAGTAGGAAAAGGACAGAAACAGGGGCTCGAAAGTGACTCCAACCCCTATCTCTTTCCTTTTCCAGTACTATCGACGAATTAAAGTTTGTCGCGAGATTTTCTGGAGCCAAGTTTCGCCTTCATGGTTCTGGTTCAGCGACTCTTCATACTCCTCACACCTTGCAGGTGCGAAGCGAGTGCGGGTGGGGCGGGCGGGAAAGGCGTTACAGATCTGAGGGCCGATCATTTACTTCATCGTTAAACCGATCGATAAAACTGTCTACGAGTGATGCTATTGGTCGAAAATTGTAAAACTTGGCTGTTGCTATGGTAACCATCGTTAAGAGTCTCGTTTTATAAAGGCTATTCATGAGTAACCTTTAAAAACGGACACTATAACGATGGTTACCATAGCAACAGCCAAGTTCTACAATATTCGACCAATAGAATAACTCATAGACAGTCTTATCGATCGGTTTAACGATGAAGTAAATGATCGGCCCCAGACCCACACTCACACCTATGATCGCAAATGTGTGAAAATCTCGCGACAATCTTTGATTCGTCGATAGTACTTACATACACTAAAATGGGAATAGAGCGTACACATAGGAATTTGTCTTTCTCTCTCTTTCCCCATTTGAGCACGTGTGTAAGAAAAGGACAGAAACAGGGGCTCGAACGTGTCTTCATCCCCCATCTCTTTCCTTTTGTAGTACATACACTCGAATGGGGAAAAGAGCGTACACATAGGAATTTGTCTTTCTCTCTCTTTCCCCATTTGAACACGTGAGTAGGGAAAGGACAGAAACAGGGGCTCGAACGTGTCTTCATCCCCTATCTCTTTCCTTTTCTCGTACATACACTCAAACGGGAAAAGAGCTAGAGCGACTAATTCCAGCGTACGCTATGCCATGCCATTGAGCTGATTGTGAGAGATGCTTGGATACAGAGCTAGACTTTTCAACTTTTAGCAGGACCTATCTAGTATATCTATGGCGGATTGCAATACAGGGTGTGAGGAAAGTCTCCCCCCCCCCATGTCTAACTTTTGAACGGTTGAAGATAAAAAAACGAAACTTGGGGGATGTTTATAACTTAATGGAAACTACTTTTTGGCGTATCCAAAATTTCTGGGGGGCGCCCCTAAGGGGGGGTTTCGCCCCCTAACTCAAAATTTTCAAATGGCAACCCCTATCTTGTGATACCTCGTTTTAAAGGGCATAAAATTCTAAGATTTTTGGCACAAACCGGAAGTCGATATCGTTTTTCGCCATCGATATATCGTTAGTCAAAGTTCGATGTCGACCCATTTTCAAAAAATCAGAACTCCCATTTGAAATGTCGAAATTTAGAAAACTAGGTGTTAAAAATACTCTAAAAAGCAAGTACTTTTCAGAAAAAAATACGGTTTCGATATTAGTCTAGTCTCAGAGCCCCCAAAAATTATTTAAAAAAATGACCCCTCAGGGGGGCTATCTCAAAAAATTCCGAGCCGCGACCCCTATCGAGTGATACATCGCTTGAAAGGGCATACAAAACTGAGCATTTTGGCGCAAACCGCAGGTCGATATCGTTTTTGGTTTTCGAGATATCGAATGGCAAAGTTGCATTTGCCAATGGGTAAAAATGCAACTCTGTCATTCGATATCTCTAAAACCAAAAACGATATCGACCTGCGGTTTGCGCCAAAATGCTCAGTTTTGTATGCCCTTTCAAGCGATGTATCACTCGATAGGGGTCGCGGCTCGGAATTTTTGAGATAGCCCCCCTGAGGGGTCATTTTTTTAAATAATTTTTGGGGGCTCTGAGACTAGACTAATATCGAAACCGTATTTTTTTCTGAAAAGTACTTGCTTTTTAGAGTATTTTTAACACCTAGTTTTCTAAATTTCGACATTTCAAATGGGAGTTCTGATTTTTTGAAAATGGGTCGACATCGAACTTTGACTATCGATATATCGATGACGAAAAACGATATCGACTTCCGGTTTGCGCCAAAAATCTTAGAATTTTATGCCCTTTATAACGAGGTATCACAAGATAGGGGTTGCCATTTGAAAATTTTGAGTTAGGGGGCGAAACCCCCCCTTAGGGGCGCCCCCCGGAAATTTTGGATACGCCAAAAAGTAGTTCCTATTAAGTTATAAACATCCCCCAAGTTTCGTTTTTTTATCTTCAACCGTTCAAAAGTTAGACAGGGGGGGGGGGGGGGGACTTTCCTCACACCCTGTATGGAAAAATTTCGCCTGGAATCACCTGTAACTATTGGAAACATATTTTCGCGTGTGGATCGTGTAAATTCCAAAGGAAAGTGCGTCAATTCTGAATAAAAGACTTGCTTTTATGACACCAACCTTATGTGATAATTTTTTATTGGCTTATGGATGTGCTCTTTTCCTCGTCGTTTCATGAGTAAAAGTTCTCAACGGATAAATATTACGTATGAAAGTTTCGGAGGTATTCAAGCTCAAAAATTACTCTCGTTCAAACAATAATAAAGCTACGTACCTATCTTCGAATCTTTATTTTGTTTGTTCCCTCGTCGAAACAGGGGAGCGAGAGAGACATAGAAAGTGGGATAATCAGTATTTCATGGGCTCTCTATGGTTTCAAAAGTGGCGGGGGGCTTGAATTATCATGACCCCTTCTTTTTTTTTTTTTTTGCTCCTCTCCTCTTCTCAGCTGGACTGTGTCATCTTTTTATCAACCGATGGAAACCATCGGTGAACTAAAAAAAATCCTTTTCAACCTTTTCAGTGCTGAACTATGGAAAGTTGTTTTACCACTCTGAGACCTTTAGCAGTGAATCGAATAATTTTTTCTCATATAATTTCGTGTGCTTGTCAATGCGGCAGTTGCAAGGGTCTGAAACGTTGTGTTTTTTATAAAGAAAATGAAAGTACTTGATGAGCTGAGGACAAAGATGCCTTTGGTTTCTAATCAAGTCCCATTGTTCCGGAGATAAGATTTTGGCTTAAAATACATTGTTTTCAATGGGAATTCCATGCATAGTGACGTCACAACGCACACGATTTTTTACAACTTTACTCGTGTGCAACTCCGAAACCGGGACACTTAGGAAAAAATCAAAGGCACCGTTGTTCTCAGCTCATCAAGTACTATCATTTTCTTCATAAAAAACACAACAATTCAGACCCTTGCAACTGCCCCATGTTTTTGAATTTTCATAAGAAGCCATGTCAAAAGAACGTCATCTATTCGTAGAGGGAGCGAAATGGTTAAGCTCCGCAAGACACCAGCCCTGAGTGAATGTGCGGGGCATTTTTAATCAAATTTTATAAAAACAAAGTCATTAAATTTGGCAACCACGCACTTCTGGTATCCATGCATTTGTATAATGTATATTCTAATGACGCGTTAGACATTTCATCACAATCCGCCCTTTTTTTCTTTCTCTCTCTCTCTCTCTCTCTCTCTCTCTCTCTCTCTCTCTCTCTCTCTCTCTCTCTCTCTCTCTCTCCGCGATTTTTATTACGTAAGTCGTCGATCGGATGGAGGGTGGAGGGGAAGGACGGATCCACTTCCAGCCAAGATCGGACTGTACTGAACAGTGTACCCACTGTACCCCCCTGTCCCCCCTTCCCTCTTATCTGGTCCTTACACGGAAAAAAAACTACGGTGAAATTAACCATACGATAGCTGATTTTGGCACCTGCTAGATGTTATGGCAATGTTAACCAAAAGTATACTATGTTTTGACTAGGTACTAGGTGATGTTACCTGATTGCATGTCGAATTTACTCAAAGTATCGGTAAATGCACCATACTTCTGGTCAAGTTTACCATAACATCTAGCAGGTGCCAAAATCAGCTATCGTATGGTTAATTTCACTAATATTTTTTTCCGTGTAGAGAAGGGGGTGGGGGAGGGAGTACAGTGGCTTGCTCGCGTAAACGGTAAAAGCATTTTTGCATATAGCAGATTCCATCCGATCCGTTTCCGTTCGTGGAAAAAAAAGGCGATTGCGCGCGAATGTTTGTTTGTAAACATTATTGCTGTCTCTTTTATATTCTCTCCCTCTCTCTCTTTTTCTCGTTTTTACACTCTCTAATCGCTTATTTTTCTCTCTCTCCGCCTTTGCACGTAAGCCGCGTTTGTAGAGACCAGAGACGGTGGACGGAGAGACAACTCAGCAGCCCGTAAGGCCGTAACCAAACAGTAGACGTGGACGTATTGAAGGGGGGAGGGGTAATTATTATTTAACCCTGCTTTAGCTCACAAACCAAATTCTGGCAGTTTTCGGGAGAATGGGTCTGTTGCAAACTTTTGCTATAACGATATAGAGTGTTAAATCTTAAGTAAAATCACGTGAAAAGTCATAAAATGCAGTATTAAACTCACAAGAGGCGTTTAACTGAAACCCAAGATGGCGGTAAAATATCGAGCAACCTGTGTGCACGCACCGTGAAACATCCATGATGGCCAACGTTAACAACCTCACAGCATCGGAGGTTATGAGTTTGTTTGCGTTGTGATTGGTTGTGATCGATGTTGTGAGGTTGGCCATCTTGGATGTTCGTGGTGCTTGCCTACAGGTTGCTCGATATTTTACCGTCATCTTGAATTTCAGATAAATGCCTCTGGTGAGTTTGTTATTGCATTTTATGACTTTCTGCTGCCACCAATGGACTTTCCACGCGATTTTACACGAGATGGATTACTCTATATCGCCGTTGCAAAAGTTTGCAACAGACCCATTCTGGTCTTTTACAGAATAATTCTGGTCAATTTAGATAGAGATTCTAGCATTTTTGACCGATACAATCTGGTATATTTGATAAGAATAGTGCGGTGAAAACTGTGAGAATTCAGCTTGAAAAGACCAGAGTTCGCCTCAGAACTGACTGAATTTCTTTTCAGAAACTTTTTATCATCAGAATTACAGACATTTACAGCCGAACGTTTTTTTCCGTGATAATAACTATGTGTGTATGTGACATTTCTTACGAAAAGCCTATGTTTTTGCAGTCAAGAATTTGAGGGATGTGGCCATGCCGCGTGTAATCAGTTTTCATTTGTCATGGTCAAAACTTTTACGTTTGCTAGTAGCTAGTTCGTTTCAGATGTATAGGCGCGCCGAGACCATATAATCTTTGCTGAATTTTCACTTTTCATTCCTTCAATTAGTAACAAAACTTCAGTGGCGGCTCGTGCGATTTGGCAACCATGCAAGTTTTACATTTAAACTTAGGTAAAAGAATCGATTCTTGCGGAGGCTGACAGCCTCCGGGAGAATCGATTATTTTGCATTGATTAAATGGGAGGAGTGCACTGTTGCCAAATTTCACGAGCCGCCACTGCAAAACTTGCCGCCCAGGGTCGGACTGGCTCTCTAAATGTTGGGCCGCTCGGTCAATTTGGGGGCCCCTCCCTACATTTTGGGGCCCCCCTCAGACCATTTTTTAAAAATTAACTTAAAATGAAGCAGTTTTTACGCTATTTTTCAACTGATAATTTTTTATTTTTTTTTTATTTTTTTTTTTTACAAGTTTATTAACACGACTATACAACATGAGTACAATAATTGTTTTTTTCTTATGATAAATAGTATAAAATAATTACAGTATGTTAAATAAAGTTCTCTGATAATTAAAGTTCTCTGTTTCTTATTTTTTAGTTATTACGTAGACTTATTAAAGGATCCAGATCGCAGTGGGCTTCTCTTGGTCCTTTTTAAACCCACCCAAATATCAGCTAGAGCATATGATTGGCGCGGCTTCTAGTCCAGGATAAAGTAACTTATTATCTGCGGTGGTGGAGCAAGATATTCATTCTTGTGGGGGGAGGGGGTAAAGTGACGCCATCTGTTTTCACGTGTCTCACTTACCGGGGGGGTCTGGGGGGTATGGAATACCCCCCAGGTGTTGACGGGGGGTCCGGGGGCCCTCCCCCGGAAAAATTTTGACAATTTTACGTCCTAAAAACCCAATTTTAATGAGTTTTTTAGGGTTTCATTTGTGAGAGAACCGAGTAATTATTCATTTATTCATGAGATAGAGATAACATTTTAGCAAGTTTTGATTTTGAAAAGAAGGAAAAGAGGAAAACTTGTTTTTAAAAAATATAAGACATAATGGTAGACTCCTAAGACTCGCCTCTCGCTTGCAATTACACGAACTGTCATTTTTTCGTTTTCTTGCCAGTATTTATTATTTTCTTCCCAGTTTATTCTTTCGATACTTTTTGGGGGACTAAGGGGCCCCGTTTTGACCGTTCGGGGGTCCCGTTTTTAAACCGTTTGGGGGCCCCATTTTGACCCGACCGGGGGCCCCGTTCTTCACCCGATTGGGGCCCCGTTTTAATCCATTCGAAGGCTCCTTTTTTAAACAATCGGGGGCCCCAGATTTTCCAAATGTCGGTCCGCATCTTGGACTAGAGTGGACTTGGCCAGTCTCGATGCATTTTCAATCCTTATATTAAGCAATCTTAATTAGCTAACAATGGTTTTCTTTTAGAGTAATGTATTTACTGTCTTCTTTGATACATTATTCTTTTTTTCATTCCTAAATTTTTCCATTTTATCCATTCGGGGGCCCCATCGAAGGCCCCTGCGGGGCCCCCTTGAGCCTCAAAAAGCGAAACTTTAGGCCGCGATCGCGGCCTAGCGGCCCTGGCCAGTCCGACCCTGTTGCCGCCGGTTTTAAACTTTCGATTTTAAAGCGTTCCTCCTTGAAAAGTGAAAAGCCAACGCCCCTATTCAATTTCACTAATTTTCATTTTGGAACGTGAGAAATTTTTTTTTGAAAATTCCGAAGATTATTATTAGTCTAGGTCCGCCCACACTACTGAAAATACCTCTTCTTTAAAAGTTTGCAGATTTCACAAAGCGATCCTCACTGAAGATGGAAAAGCCAACATTCTTATCCAATTTCTTTAATTTTCATTTCGCAACATGAGAATATTTTTTGAAAATTCCGAAGCTTATTATTGGTCTATAGGATCCGCCTACATTTCTGAAACTATACCTTTTCTGCAGAGCAGAACTCAGTAGAAGTTTGAATTTGACCCAACTAGGGAGGGCCCCGAAAGTTCCACCCGTTTCTCAACGTAAGATTACGTGTTTAATAGTAGGGCATGCTCATGCTCTCCAAAAGGGATTTACGCGTCATGTATGGTGACGTAAAACAAGTGTAAGCTTATCCTCGCACGGACGAGTTACAAACGCCATCCGAACGGAACCGCGACGCGACGCGCTTGAGAGCTTGAGTTACAGCCTTTTTCTTTCAGCCGACGCACTATGTGGTATTTGACCAAAAAAGCTGGCATAAACTCAAAAAAAAAAAGTCGCTATTGGGAAAAACTGTTGTGATATTCGGAATCTACATAGATTTTTGCATTAGAAACTTGTATTTAGCGGGTCTAAACTAGATTAATTTAACTAGAATCCACCAGGGGAAAAATCAGTTTTACCACCATTAAATTTAGCCTCAGCACGAGACTATAATCAAAGTAAAAAAAAAGTGTTTCAAATGAAGTCAGAACAAAATTTTTGTACATGGATCGTCTTCCTGAAGGTATTTACAATCAGTTTATGCCTATTTTATCCAATTTTAATTTGAATTTGATATTTTTTTGCTATTTCAAAGTTTTTAGCTAAAAACGTAAATTTTCCGATTTTCAAGAGAACTTAAGTTCAATTATCCTGCCACATCCCGCGGGTATATATATGAGAAATGGTAGTCCTTAGTGCGTACTAATAGGCCTTGAAGTCAGAAGTTGCGGAAAAATGCGGCTTTTCCGGGAAATTAGTTCGAATTTTGCGTTTTTGCACGAAATTCTCATTTTTACGTGTTGTAAGGGCTACATCGCTACAAGAGTGAAATTTGGCAACACCGTCCAACTGACTTGAAACTCAGTATCCAAGGGTACTTTTTAACGCTGAATTCATATGTTGCATCAGTTTTTCAAAATTCGAAAATCCAAGATGGCTGCCGACCGATTAGCCAAAAAATTTGTCGGCGGCCATCTTGGATTTTCAAATTTTGAAAAACTGATGTGAAATTTGAATTCAGCGTTAAAAAGTACCCCCGAATACCAAATTTCAAGTTATTTGGACAGTAGAAACAGTTTATGCCAACTTTTTCGGTCAAATACCACATAGTGCGACGCGTCGTGGCGTTAGCGCGATGCTTCCTAAGCCTAAAACGCGAAAGGTGTCACTTTATCGGTTCGCACGTCACACTGACTTACCGCACCTAACTTTCATAGATGCGCCACTACGACGCATTATGACATAGCGCTGACCTTCGCGACAATCAGAAAAACTCCATCCGCAAATCCTGCGTTGTTGAAATCGGTCGCGCAGGACCGCGCTTTGGCGTCTCCCGAAATATCGGTACACTTTTACAACAGATTAGGGCAATAGGGCTCTTGCAAACTTTAGCTGCAAGGGACTGAAGAGTTGATTCTTACATAAAAACCTATACAAATGACGATGAGTTCACTACAAAATCACAAAATCGTCAAAATCCATTCTCAGAACCGGGCTTATTGGCGGAGAGATGTAGGTATCATGGGAGATTCCTATCTAAATTCATATCTCTGTGTTTCCGTATAGAGAAAGTGACATAATAGACAGGAATCTCCCATGATACCTGCGTCAAACCGCCATTATCATCTTGCCGTTACAGCAGCTATGTGAGTTTATGACTGACTTTTAGACTTTCTTAGTGTGAGTTTTGTGATTTTTGCTGGTCTTTACGTAAGATTGGACTATTTATTTGCTTGATTGTAGTAAAAGTTTGCAAGAGCCCCTTTTGAGACATATCCATGTTTTTCCGGAGAGAATGTGACATAATAGACAGAAATCTCCCATGCCCTTGCGTTCAACCACCATTACGATCTTGGCTTTACAGCAGTTTTGTGACTTTATTAAGGTAAGTGACCCAAAGGTGGCCATACCTATGCTTGGGCCAATATGCACATATGAGGCATGAGAGATAAAAAAAACTAAATATGTAAATTTACTATTTAGACAGTTGGTCATCAAATGTTAATTTCATTTTTTTAAAATTTGCTTGTTTTCGAGGTTTTTTTTGCGTTTGAAAAAAAGTAGAGTTTTGACATCGCGCAAAACATGCACCTAAGGTGGCCACCCCTCATATTTTTGATACACCTAAAAGTGTACACCCCCTTTTAAATTTCATCAATAAGTATTCAAATGCTATTTTATCGTTCAAAAACGGAATCTAGACTCTAGTTGCACCAAAAATTATAAGGATTTATGATGAATTGAAAGTCAAAGGTGGACTCGATTTAAGGACTTAGCTTTTACGATTGTTTACTACCGTGAAAATTAGCTGAAGACCTACAAAAATGGACGTTGCACTGTTTCGCGCCGAATGAATCGCCCGATGCTCTTGATTTTTGGAGTGGGGGAAGCTATAGCATCCTGCTACTCAGCACTAACGCCATCTATCGTCAATTTATGTAATTAATTGAAATAAGCAAGGGTGTGCCACCTTAATAGCCGGGCCACCTTTGGGTCACCTACCTTATTGAAATTTAGACTTTTTAAAGTGTGGTTTTCGTGATTTTGGCTGTTTTTTCCACAAGTTTGAACTATTTATTTGCGTGTAGCAAAAGTTTGCTGCAAGAGCCCCATTTTCAATGGGTCTGTTGCAATATCTTGCTTCCTCAACAGAGAAGGCCGATTTTACGGTATGATTACTTAAGCGAATGCCGTTGATGGGATCATGGCAAAGTCCTCACAAATTCAAAATATAAGCTGAAACAGCGCAAACTCTCTCACTCAGCATCTGTTGTTTTTTGGAGCTCCAAAAAAAAAAAAAATTACTACAGCCATACTCGACATGGCCCACTTTTGAACGGGGGGAGCCAGTGGCGGCGCGTGCCATCTGGCAACAACGGATTCCCTCCGTTTAAACCTATGTAAAAAAATCGATCTTCAGGAGGTGCAATTGCACCCCCAAGATATCGATACTTTTGCATAAGTTTAAATGGAAAATTAGCATGGTTGCCAAATTGCACGAGCCGCAACTGGGGGGAGCAAAGCTGCCGTTTTGTGTTTATTCAATGGAATTTTTTAATTCACCAGATGGTGTCATTTGTTCACCAAAATCAGGGCCGTAGCTACACCTCTGAGGGACCCGGGGCAAGATGCATTTTTGGGGCCCCCCTAAAATGGGAGGAAGTGACTGGTGAAGTGGGGGGATCACCCGGACCCTCTTGCTCTTTCAGACCACCGCCAATGTAATTTTAAACGGGAAATCCAGCCTAACGAGGAGACCTGTCTTTTTGTGGGCTTTCAATCGCAGACAAGGCGTAGGGCTCTCAAAACGTCCCCTCTGCTCTTCCGAGGCACCGCCAATGTAATTTTGATTAGGAGAACAGCCTTACGAGCAGACCTGTCTTTTTGGTGGGCTTTTAATCGCTGACAAAGCGCAGGGCTCTCAAAACGTCCCTTCTGCTCTTCCGAGGCACCGTTAATGTAATTCTAAATGGGGAAACAGACTTACGAGCAGACCTGTCTCTTTGGTGGGCTATTAATCGCTGACAAGGCTGAGGGCTCTCAAAACGTCCACTCTGCTCTTCCGGGGCACCGCCAATGTAATTTTGATTAGGAGAACAGCCTTACGAGCAGACCTGTCTTTTTGTTGGGCTATTAATCGCTGACAAAGCGCAGGGCTCTCAAAACGTCCCTTCTGCTCTTCCGAGGCACCGTTAATGTAATTTTAAATGGGGAAACCGACTTACGAGCAGACCAGTCTTTTTGGTGGGCCTTTAATCGCTGACAAAGCGCAGGGCTCTCGAAACGTTCCCTTTGCTCTTCCAGGGTACCGCCCCTGTAATTTTAAATAGGGAAACTGACTTACGAGCAGACCTATCTTTTTGGTGGGCTTTGAATCGCTGACTAGGCGGAGGGCTCTCAAAACTTCTCCTCTGCTCTTCCGGGGCACTGCTAATGTATTCTTAAAAGGGTAAGAGACTTACGAGCAGACCTGTCTTTTCGCTGGGCTTTCGATCACTGAAAGGCTCAGTGCTCACAAAACGTCCACTATGCTCTTCTGCGGCACCGCCAATGTAATTTTGAATGGGGAAATCGACTTACGAGCAGACCAGTCCTTTTGGTGGGCTTTTGATCGCTTATAAGATTCAGAGCTCTCAAAACGCTCCCTCTGCTCTTCCGGGGCACAGCCAATGTAAGTTTAAATGGGAAAACAGACTTACGATCAGACCAGTCTTTTTGGTGCCATTTTTGTCACTGAAAAGGCGCAGGGCTCTCAAAACGTCCCTTCTGCTCTTCTGAGGCACCGTTAATGTAATTTTAAATGGGGAAACCGACTTACGAGCAGACCAGTCTTTTTGGTGGGCCTTTAATCGCTGACAAAGCGCAGGGCTCTCGAAACGTTCCCTTTGCTCTTCCAGGGTACCGCCCATGTAATTTTAAATAGGAAAACTGACTTACGAGCAGACCTATCTTTTTGGTGGGCTTTGAATCGCTGACTAGACGGAGGGCTCTCAAAACTTCTCCTCTGCTCTTCCGGGGCACTGCTAATGTATTCTTAAAAGGGAAAGAGACTTACGAGCAGACCTGTCTTTTCGCTGGGCTTTCGATCACTGAAAGGCTCAGTGCTCACAAAACGTCCACTATGCTCTTCTGCGGCACCGCCAATGTAATTTTGAATGGGGAAACCGACTTACGAGCAGACCAGTCCTTTTGGTCGCTTATAAGATTCAGAGCTCTCAAAACGCTCCCTCTGCTCTTCCGGGGCACAGCCAATGTAAGTTTAAATGGGAAAACAGACTTACGATCAGACCAGTCTTTTTGGTGGCATTTTAGTCGCTGAAAAGACGCAGGGCTCTCAAAACGTCCCTTCTGCTCTTCTGAGGCACCGTTAATGTAATTTTAAATGGGGAAACCGACTTACGAGCAGACTAGTCTTTATGGTGGGCCTTTAATCGCTGACAAGGCGTAGGGCTCTCAAAACGTCCCCTCTGCTCTTCCGAGGCACCGCCAATGTAATTTTAAATGGGAAAATAGACTTACGATCAGACCAGTCTTTTTGGTGGGATTTTAGTCGCTGAAAAGGCGCAGGGCTTTCAAAACGTCCCCTCTGCTCCTCGGCGGTTCAACATATTTCTGAGTTCAATGCATTGCAATGACTTTAATGCCCGAAAATACTCACATCTGGAATCTATTCTCAATTTGATAAGTTACCAAAATATCTGCGGTCTTTTTGAAGCCATAGTGAACTTTCCAATGGTTGAGAAAAAATTCCACAGATACTAGTGTTTTCGTGCATTTAAAGTCAGATACTGAACTGAACTGAACCGTGTTTAATCGTTTGGTCAGTCACCGCGGAATCACAGTAGAATTAAAAAATTCCATTTTAAGTGGCAGTGGCTCCCTTAAACATACACGAAACGGGAACTCTGATAAGGGTGCATAAGGAATGCACATTTACATTGCCCCTGTAGACAGATCGAGACGCGATATATCGCCGTACTAAAACAGTATGTTTGTCTCCGATCGATACTTTCGAGAGAAAAGTTTCGGAACTATCGATCTCCTTGACTCGATAGAATCCCTCCGCAGCTTCAGTGTGAATGATTCCTCATTGTGTCCAATCGCATGATAATCATAATACATATTGCCCCCTCCCCATTTTTTCCCCGCAAACGTTGTGACGCACTCCGCAGGATTACCTACCATGTTATGTATGTTTATTTTTATTTATTTTTTTTTTTTGCCAAGATATCCAGTTGACGATGGGGATTCTTCCAAAGAATGAATCTCATTCTCTGATCGGATGATCGGACTGGGTTTCATTTCATCGAGCACGCAGATGATTATACTGCGCAAGCTGTAATTATGCTTTGTTCGGCGAAATTGGGCCATAATTTTGTGACGAGTTGGCAGTCTCGATTCCGGAGTTGTCAGATTTTGCCAATGGGTCTGTTGCATACTTTTGCTATAACAAAATAGAACCTTGCTTCTTATGTAAAATTCGGCGAAAATAACGATGCGCACATTAAAAAAGTTCGAAATCCACTCATTAACTCAGGAAATCACTTCAATTTCAAACAGCCCGCGCTACACTAGACACTATTTGAACCGGTATACTATTACATAGACGGAACCACCGTGCATAAGTAAACAACACCGTAACTACAAAATGATGGAATTCCCCTCTAAATACATGAACTATTGGCTGCATTTGCTGTCTGGTCTTTTCGGTTTATCAAAGATTACAAAATAATATAAGAAATGCACGCATCTAAACGAAACATCCCAATGTTCGTAAGTTCTGTTCATGTTTACACAAACAAGATGATTCCATCTATGTATAGTCTGTTCAATTTAAGAAGACAGTCGGAGATTTTTCGGAAAGTGCACAAATGGCAACAGAGGCGAGGCGCATACAATGGGGACGGTCTCCGATCACATGTCCATATGGACAGTGCAAATGGAGGAGTTCCCCCTCCTTCATGAGTGATCTTGAATATGGTCGGATTTATATGAATTTTACACTCAATTGGACAGAAATTTCTTGTAGAGTGTACTAGCGCAAAAATAAATTGCGTAAATATGAAATTTAAAATTTTACCCTTTTCCCTCCCTCATCCCGGACTCTGATAAAAAAGGGTCGGCGGTCAGGTAGCCGCTCGTCAACCCACAGCGCGGCCGGCGCAATGACGAGTTGACAGTGGCTTGGCGATCGGAGACCGTCCCCATTGTATGCGCCTCGCCTCTGTTGCCATTTGTGCACTTTCCGAAAAATCTCCGACTGTCTTCTTAAATTGAACAGACTATAGTTATATGTCGGTGATATAGTGTCTAGTGTAGCGCGGGTTGTTTGAAATGGAAGGTATTTTTTGAGTTTATGAGTGGGTTTTGAAAGTTTTTAATGTGCGCATCGTTCTTTTCGCCGAATTTTACGTTAGAAACAATGTGTCTTATTGATGTAGCAAAAGTATGCAACAGACCCATTAATCCATTCATATAAATTTTACAATTTTTATGATTTAGAAAGACCCAGGACCGAATTTCAACGCGTTCCTCGACTTCACCTCGAAACTTTCTCGACGTGATAAACAGATAAAGTGACATTTGAAAACATTGCTAATAAAGGGTAGTTGCGGGTGGAGTGATCCGAGTCAGTCGTTCAATTTGTCAGCATATCGGGGCTCCGCTCCAGTGAATCCTCTGCGGGTCGATCATTTACTTCATCGTTGAACCGATCGTTAAGACTGTCAACGAGTGATGCTATTGGTCGAAAATTGTAAAACTTGGCTGCAGTAGCGTCATTTGCGGGGGGGAAGGGGGGCAACTGCCCCCCCCCCCCCCCCAAGGGTCGGCCAAAAGTGAAAAAGTGATGACCTTTTTTTTTTTTTTTTTTTTTTTTTTTAACTAAAATTTTGAACATTAACGAGTTTTGTTAGAATTTAGGGCCGTAAATAGAATATATATAGAATATGCAGGGCTATAGAGTGTCTAAAATAATGTTAATGAGAAAAAAAAAAAAAAAAAAGTCATCACATTTTTGCCCCCCCCCCCCAAGCCAAACCTGAAATGACGCCCCTGCTTGGCTGTTGCTATGGTAACCATCGTTAAGAGTCTCGTTTTGTAAAGGCTATTCATGAGTAACCTTTAAAAAAAACGGACACTAAAACGATGGTTACCATAGCAAATAAGTTTTACAATATTTGACCAATAGCATCATTCATAGACAGTCTTATCGATCGGCTTAACGATGAAGTAAATGATCGACCCGCTCTTCATTAATATGATCCTCTTGTGGAAAGACTAAAGTAGTAAAGTTGGGTGAATCCATAATAATCTTTCCGTAGTAGTTAATCAGACTATTTATCTATTTTTCGTTCCTTCCTCGTACCTTGTTGTTGATGTGCTGCATCTAACGGATCCGTTGCAAACTTTTGCTACAGGCTTATTAATAGTTGATAATGGGGTATCATACCCAGTAAAAGTAACGATTAGTGCTCTAAAAATCACGAAATCCACTCCTAAATTCACAAAATGCTTTTAAACGCGAGACCGTAATGGCGGCCGGGGCCGCGGTTTTCATTGGGGTTCCCTATCTTCAATCAGCGCCATCTACACGAGGTGTTCTCGCAACACCACACAGGAAGAAGAAGAAGAAGCATACAATTGCCGTAAGAAAACCGTGGCCTCGCATTTAAAAGCATTTTGTGAGTTTTGATGCGTTTTTTTATTCTCCGGAATCCGCACCGGTGCAATAACCCGGAGTTTTCGGAGCTGCTCCGAAGCTGTCTGGTGCAGCACCGGTCACGTGTTGAAGCTCCGGAGCCCCAGCTCCGGTGCATCGGTCTTCAACTCCGATACACTGGAGCTTGCACCGGAGCAGCTCCGGGCGCATCGCACCGCTAATAAAACAACACTTCGGTGCGCACCGGTGCTAGAGCCCCGGAATAAAAAAAACACTCCGGAGCACTGGAGCTGCACCGGTGCGCGCTCCGGAGAATAAAAAAACGCATCATTTAGGAGTGGATTTCTTGATTTTTTAGTGCGCTAATAGTTATTTTTACTGAGTACTACCCCATAAACAACTATTAATAAGCCTGTAGCAAAAGTTTGCAACAGCTCCATTGGTATGTGAATCTAGTATCTCTGCTTATTTTAATTTGTCTAAGCAGCCAAAGCCGCGAAGACTGTCTCCGTATTAAGTATTAACTCGTGAACAAATAATTGCATTAACTTATTTCCTGTTTACGTTCTGTCAAATTCTCAGACATATTGATGGCCTGAGATACTAGTTTTACAAAAGCACGCGTCTCATCACCACAAACAATGCGGGCGCCCATGGCCTACGCCACTCACGGAAAAAAAACTACGGTGAAATTAACCATACGATAGCTGATTTTGGCACCTGCTAGATGTTATGGCAATGTTAACCAAAAGTATACTATGTTTTGACTAGGTACTAGGTGATGTTACCTGATTGCATGTCGAATGTACTCAAAGTATCGGTACATGTACCATACTTCTGGTCAAGGTTACCATAACATCTAGCAGGTGCCAAAATCAGCTATCGTATGGTTAATTTCACTAATCTTTTTTTTCCGTGTAAAAACCTTATTTTCAAATTTGTGTTTCAGGGGCTCCGAAACGTGGAGTGAAGAGGCGATAGACTGCTTCGAAGCCCTGTGCTACAATGCCCAGTGGAAGCCTGTGATGGCTCGCGTCAACTGCTACAAGGAGAGAGCCGGAGATGCTATGCCCATCCCTTGCGTGGATCTTGTAGATACGTCTGGTCAAGAGGCAAGTTCAATGCATTATTTTACCACAGAATAATACAATCAGAACGGAAACTCCCATAAGAGCCAATGGAAGCAAGTTTGGAATTTACCGGCACCAAGAGGCAACGCTGTGGTCCTATTTCCCAACATGGGGCGTGTGTGATTTGTGTTGAAACTCATTTATTCCTGAAAATTCTGGAAAGAAATCTTAAGTTTCCGGCCTCACTTTTATTCTAATGGCATTTCAGAATGAAAATTTCGCGGATCATGTCCTAAATTTTTTTTTCGAGCGCGAATCCAGATGTAAACATCCTATATCCCAACATGGCGGACGCGAAATGAATTTGCTTCAAAATCCGACAGAGTTTCCGTTCTGATTGTATTATTCTGTGATTTTACCATCATTTTCAATCATTTTGTGAGGTTTCACCTTTGACTTTTTCCATGTTGTATTTAAAACAATGGGACTCTTGCACTCTTGCACACTTTTGCTTTAGGGTCATTATTTTTGTAACGGGTGGGACATTCAGACAACTTAGAAGTAATTTTTGTCAACTTTTTAATCATTTAAATGAAAAAACTAATCCCACCAACAGAAAGGTCTTAACTTCTAGATAGTGATAGGATTTTCAAAATTTAAGAAAAGTCTATTCAAAGCTGAGAAAAGAACAAAATAAGGGTGTAACGGGTGGGACAGAAAATGGACAAGGTTTTTGAATCACTTCAGAAAAATTTGAAACTCTGTGAGTTTTGAAGAGATAAAAATTTGGAAAAAAATATATGTTTAAGGTGAGAATATAAGCTTTGATCCTACATAAAGTTTTTTTCATTTACTAAATTATTTTTCTCTAAAAAAATTAAAGTAGTTAATTAAAGTAGCGTAACGGGTGGGACAGTAGGCGAGGTTTTATAACGGGTGGGACGCGTGTGATTTGGTCATTGAAAATACACATCAAACCTGCTGTAACATCAACACGTTTGACCTTATTAGATTTAGATAATATTTTCGTCTCTGGTTGCATTTTAATGCAAAACAAGACTGCTGGGCACAAATTTTTAAATTTCAATTTTTGCATATCATGTCCACTTTACTGTAGAATGACCCTTACCCATTATTTTCAATCATTTTGTGAGGTTTCACGTTTGACTTTTTCCATGTTGTATTTAAAACAATGGGACTGATGCACTCTTTTGCTTCAAGCGATTGAATAGTCGATTCTGGTGTAAAAACCTCAGAAAGTAACGATGGCAACTTTAAAAACTTCCGATGTTTCCACTGGTTGAGAAAAGATTATACATTTCAGTTTAATGTATGACTGTAATATGCACGAAAATACTCGCATCTGTACATCTCTTTTCAACCGGTGGAGTCGTTGATGACTGTAAAAAATTTGTGGATATTTTAATCAATTAACCTTTCCATCGATTGAGAAAAGATTACAGATCAGAGTATTTTCTTACATTTCAGTCATACATTGAATTGAACTGTGTAATCTTTTCTCACCTGGTGGAATCATTGATGAATTGAAAAATGCGAGTAATTACACGCAAAACGGCAGCTCTGATCAAAACAGAGAGTATAGCTCTGAAACTCCAACTCAACCCCAAGCTCAACTGGATCCAGGATCCCCCCTCTCCACTCAAGCCTTCATCAAGAGAGGATGAGTAAATTTACATATTTGTAAAGAGTATTTAAAGGTGAAAGTATGAATATTAATATAGAGCAATATCCATCTATCTGATTGTCATCTTTGAAAATTTTGCGTGAAATCACGTTGAACTGACCCTGAAGTTTAACCTCTAAGAATCTATTTGTTGTTTTGATACTTCTTCACTGAAAAAACGAAGTTTATGTACTATCGATGAATTAAAGATTGTCGCTAGATTTTCACTCATTTTCAGATATGGGTGTGAGTGTGGGACTGATCTACGACGGCTTTCCCGCCCCACCCGCACGGGCCTCTCATCTGCAATGTGTGAGAAGTATGAAGAGTGGCCGAACCAGAACCTTGAAGGCGAAACTTAGCTTGTGGAAATCTCGCGACAATCTGTAATTCGTCGATAGTACAGCCGAAGCAGCTTTTTAAATAGCTTCGCAGAGCAAAAGTTTAAGCTGTACCGGAGAAAGTTGCAGGTGCACCAAAGCACTACTTCTTCAGAGTAACAGCCTCTTTTCTTGCTTTGGCTCTACCGAAGTAGTGCTTCAGGACGCAACCTCAACTCGCTCCGGTAGAGCTAGGACTTTTGCTCTGCGAAGCTATTTTGAAAAGCTGCTTTGGTTCTCTTCAAACTTCGTTTGAGTGTTTGAATTTTATTTCATACATTTATTATTTTTTTTTTATTTATTTTTTTTTAAATTCTTGTTGCAGGATATTGTTGTAGCCCAAGAACTTGTGAAACAAGGTTTTGCTGAACGAGTCAAGCCTGATCTGAGTGATATTAGAGCTTCTACTTTACTACCTAATGGCAATGGTCAAGCAAGTAGTACTTATACCTCTGTACCAAAAAAAAGCAAATATCGTATCTGTCCTGCAGGTTCTGAGGAAGAATTTAATAGTGACGATGATTTTGATTTTTACTGATGAAATGAAATGTCTAGTGTATCCCTTTTGACAACCAATGTGCCACATTTTTTACATTTTTAATTTTTTTATTCTGTTTCTAAAGAAAAGACTTGATTTAAACTAAAATTAGTCATTGTTTTATACTTTGATTGAAGGGTATGTATGTTTTTTTTTTTACACGATTTTTCGGAAACTTATCGACAGCACTTTTTTCAATTTTTTTCTTTTTGAATCAAAATTTTCTGTACTACGCGGAAAAAACGTATGGCAGCACTGCCACCAATGTAGGCGTCTCCTCTAGCCGGCAACTCTTGAGGGCTATGCCACCAATTTTAGAGGTAATACCGCCGATAATTGGAGGACAATATGCTAATCAGAGTGGTTTTCCCAAGAATGGGTCTGTTGCAAACTTTTGCTACAACGATTAAGAGTGTGTAATCCAATGTAAAATCGCCTGAAAAGTGCATTGGTGGCATCAGAAAGTCATAAAATGCAATAATCAACTCACAAGAGGCGTTTAATGAAATCCAAGATGGCGGTAAAATATCAAGCAATCTGTATGCATGCACCGTGAACGTCCAAGGATGGCCAACTTTGACAACCACACTGGAGGTAGAGGTTCTGTGTTTGTTTACATTGTGTTTGGTTGTGATCGATATTGTGAGGTTGGCTATCCTTGGATGTTCCTGGTGCATGCATACAAATTGCTCGATATTTCTCCGCCATCATGGATTTCATTAAACGCCTCTTGTGAGTTTGTTATTGCATTTTATGACTTTCTGATGTCACCAATGGAATTCTCAGGCGATTTTACATTAGATTATATTCTCTTAATCGTTGTAGCAAAAGTTTGCCACAGACCCATTGGCGGTGTTACCTCAAAGTCGGTGGCTCTGTCCTCAAAAGTTACCGGTTAGAGAGACGCCTATGTTGGCGGCAGATACACCAATCTTTTTTTTCCGTCAAACTCTCCCTTCAAAAGTTTCCCCCTCTCTTAAAAGATGATTCAAGACCTCGCAGTTTAATTAATGGACCTGAAACTGAATTTTGACCAGGTTTTAAATATCTTGGGAAAATTGGAATGTTACTTTGATGAAATGTATACAATGAAGATTCATTAAAAAATTTATGGTGTAAGATCTGATATTAATGGTAAAACTGCAGTCAACAGGCATATTGCAGAATCATTCATCATATTGATGTGTGTACCGCCTTTTGTTTGCAGTTTCACATTTAATATTGAGTTTAACCTCACAATTTGTTTGCATGAATTTGCTTTGTGTATGTTTCTTTGAAGTGATATTCCAATTATCCTGAAGAATTATAAAAAATTTCAGACTCAAGCTTTAAATCAATCAATATGATGGTTGATGTCATCGAGGGGTCTAGAATTACGGTGAAACGATTTCAACTGAAACTCTCACAGCTTTCAATCTACTAGAGGTAGCACGGCCCGTCGCTGTCACACATTTGTCTCTATCTAGCGATTTGATTGAATTATAAAGTATTCACAGTAGATATCAAAACTTTAGCACCTCCGTGGCTTTGAGCCAGTAGCCATCAAATTTGGTTGTGAATTTAAGTTGTAATTTTCATCTAAAAATTTGGTCATCTTCCCTTTAAGTCATAGGACGAGTCTCACTGGCATTCATTGAACATTTGGTAATAATTGCTGATAAAAATTACGACTTCAACTCGCAACCAATTTTTATGATTGCTGGCGGCTTAAAAAAACTAAAAAAAAATAATTATAGACGTTCTTCTATCACAGTCTCTCAATTTAAACCTGTGTGAAATGATTGCTCATTATTGAGAAGACAATCTGCTGACTCTGGAATCAATTTTTGACATCGGTTTGAATGGAGATACATTGTTGCCAGAGTGCACTACTTCTTAAGGCGCCCGTTTAATTTTACCAAGAGATGTGGAGCAATTTTTGTACTTATTTTTTATATTTTTAGAACGTTACTTCATTTATCACGGTTTACTTTCTTAGGCTTTATCAAAATTTTTATTGAAGGTATCAAACAATTATTTTTCTCTTCTTTCCCCAGTAAAGTTTGCAGCTCAAATCAAAAATCAAGTCGTTCTAGTCTAAGTTTCATTCATATTTGATCCACCCCTTCAATCAATTTGTTGATTGTAGTTTCATTTACACTTGGACTTGATCCTCTGCATCAACAAGTTTGTCGGTTCTAGTTTCGTTCATACTTGACCCTCTTCATCAATAAATTTGTTGTTTCATTCATATTCATTTTCGATCCCCCATTACAATCAATTTGTTGGTTGTAGTTTCATTCACACTTGATCCGCCACATCAACAAGTTTGTCGGTTGTAGTTTCGTTCATACTTGACCCTCTTCATCAATAAATTTGTTGTTTCATTCATATTCATACTCGATCCCACATTACAATCAATTTTTTGGTCATAGTCTCATTCATAACCAATGCTTTGCATCAATAAATTTGTTAGTTTTAGTTTCATTCACACTCGACCCTCCACATCAATCAATTCTTTTAGTTTCATTCACACTTGACCTTCCTCATCGACGAATTTGTTAAGTTTATAATTGTATTTAGATTAAAGCTTGTCAAGAGCATTTGTAAATATATTTTTAGGTAATAAGTAGACCTTCTTTGTTTTAACTTTCTGGATTATAAGTTGATTCTGTTCTCAAATCAAAACGAAGGTTCAAAAAAATTTCAATGCAAATCTCATGTTTTATTATTTTACCAAGGAAATACATTTTTTTTCATTTGTTAGAACAAACAATCTTTAATTTTCTCTTATGTGTCCTATAGTCACCCAGAATCCTAATTTTATTTTGAGGTTAACAGGCTTTTATCTTAACCCGTTGACGCACGATTCATGAGGATTAGAGATAAAAATATCTGATTTCAGATTCTCCTTGGTTGGAATTTTTGAAAAATTTAAAAAAACAAAAATATCAAAATGGGACTATTATATAGTGAGTTAAAGGATGTCCCTTAGAGAGGAAGGAATGCAGCAACACAGTCAAGGCTGACTTCATAATGTTTGTATTTATACCCTGAAAGTTGATATCCTCTAAAGGGGACGCGGTGCGCCAACAGGGTTAACCCTTTCTGTCATGAATTATGAAGGAAGTGTCACTGTAATCTGAAACCTATACCATTAAATTGAACGAACTTTTCTCATATGATTTCATGTGTGAGTCAATTTTTCCGAATTTCCATAAAGCTCCATGTAAAATGTCGTCCCTTATAATGGACACTGTGATGGAAAGTGTTAATTATAATCCTTATGAATCACTGTTAGTGAATTTTTATTTCGGAATGTTTTGTGAAAATAATTCAATTTTTCTCTTCAGTGTAACATTCTCTTTTTTCATCCCCTACAAACGTAAATATTCTCAAATGTATAAAATAAACCTACCTGATTCCATTATGTACCACATATTTATCTGAGTCAATGCATAATTCTTTGGATAATCCCAATTATAGTTTTTAAGTTGCCTTGATATTTTGTATCAGCTATCTTAAAGTTAGTGTATCCCTGGCTTCACCAAGTCTGATAAGTACTAAGGGTAGGTACCATGTTCAAATTTTTCCCAAAGTAATTCACTGAAGTTTCTCTCGCCCTTCTCCTGCAAAACTTCTATCCCTCCCATTTTTTTAATTAATTTAATTAATTTAATTAATTTTTTTTTTTTTTTTTTTTTGTAAAGGTGGTACTATGACTTTTAAAAGAAAGTATCCTGGAAGAAATTTTTAAGCTTCCATTCCTTGACTAGTTTCAAATTTTGGTTAACAGATGTTTCGTCCCGTTTTTTTTGTCCGCTCGATTTTTTGTCCTTTCTTTTTTGTCCTATGAAAATTGGTCCTTGATAGTTCGTCCAATCAAATTTCCTCCTGTAGAACAATTGGTCATTTTATTATTTTCGTCCTCGACTGCAGCGTCCATGAGTTTTTAGTCCAATCATTTTATACCTAAGTGTAAAATTCATTAATGACCTTGAGAAATTCAGATTTTAAGTCTTGACTGTATTTTTCTGGTATTCTAAAACCTAATACTGTAAAATGTTGAGATGGGACTGTTTCTTTTAAAAATAGTTGCAGAGAAATACTGTGCTGCATTGAGTAAAGTGGTAAAATCCAATTGAATACGTTTTTTGGTATTGCAATAAAGACTCACAAATTTTACCTGTAAACCAACGAAAACGAATATAAATGAGTATTAGACAAACCAAACTTTTTTTTGAGGACATAAAACATTGGACTAAAATTACAGGACAAAAGACATACTCTGGACCCAAGGTACTTATATTTAACAAGTATGCTCGACTCGCTTCTCGCGTCATCTTCAGTGG
This sequence comes from Trialeurodes vaporariorum, assembly GCA_011764245.1. Classification (NCBI taxonomy): domain Eukaryota; kingdom Metazoa; phylum Arthropoda; class Insecta; order Hemiptera; family Aleyrodidae; genus Trialeurodes; species Trialeurodes vaporariorum. The sequence goes on from VMOF01000379.1 coordinate 5,531,281, forward strand.
CGCGCAGTTCAAAAAGCATTCCAAGATGGCCGACAAAAGAAGAAAACATTGTATACTCTTTCCAGAAAACATAGGGCTTCCCTCTCTAGAAAAGCAGAAAATAGCCCGATGTTTCTGGAAAGAGTATACAATGTTTTCCTCTTTTGTCGGCCATCTTGGAATGCTTTTTGAACTGCGCGCCACTGAAGATGACGCGGGAAGCGAGTCGAGCATATCTGTTAAATATAAGTACCTTGCTCTGGACCGAAAAATAATTGGACTAAAAACTCATGGACGTTACAGTCGAGGACAAAAATAATGAGTGGACCAACTGTGCTACGGGACGAAAATTGAAAGGACAAACTATCAAGGACTAAATGTCGGGGACGAAAAAAAAAGTGGACGAAAAGTCTTGTAACCCAAATTTTTTTGCAGTTCTCAGTTATTTTTACACTCTAAAATAACTGAGAACTGCAAAAAAATTACCTTATAAAAGTTATACCTTAAAAAATCTAAAACTCTTTGAAAAATAATGGACAAGATATTCAAGGACCGTTTCGGTGAAAGGACTTTCTTTTGTAAGTCATAGTACATTCACCAGAAGCAGCTGAATCGGTATGCCCCGCTTGTTGCGTCATCTTGATTGAGAATTTGTTGCTTACTTGTTTCTTGTTCAAATGAAAAATAAATTTCCTGTGAATTTAAGTTTTTTTTGTTTTTATCTATCTTGTCTTTTTGTCTTGAAGAATGGAGCTCGGTGGCGGCTCGCCAGGTGAGGCAAGTGAGGCAACAGGAAGCCATCGCCTCACATTTTTTAATGAAGGAAAAAGAAATGTTTTTTAAAATATAACGTAAAAAGGTTGAAATGATTATTATTCCGTCTTTCTTTGTTTCAATAGTTCAAAAAGTGTGAATGAAACAAAACATTTTCAAAAAAGTTTAGAAAAAACGTTTAACGTGAAAAACGTTTAAAAAAAAATCCTGTGCACTCCTCATTTTCTTCGCCTCACCTCCACGAGCCGCCAGTGATGGAGCTTACTCGTAAAATTGATGTCTTAATTTGGTAGTTACCTCATTTTGAAGGATGTTTAGTTCATACTGACTTCAATTTAAATGATGATTTTTCGTTAATTTGTACTACTGCACTTATTTCAGATCATCAACCACTAATGAGTATTGGAAACTTTTTGAATTGATCTACAGCTTGCACAGAGACTACTTTTCCAAAAAAAAACAAAAAAAAAAAAAACAAACAAATGCTGTCCCTTTTGAAAGAGACTTTAAGAAGGTTTCTAGTTGAAATGGCTCAAAGTTGCATTTTAGGCAGGCTAAATTTAAAAAAAAAAAAAATCTGCCGCATTTGAGTGTAGTTCATTTGATGAAATTTACCAGCTGAGATAGTTGAAAACAACGTTTTAAAGACAATGTTTTGAAATTTTTCCTGTCACTTTTGCAGGGAGTTTTAAGAAATTTTCTTGTCTGGAATGAATTCTGGTTGCATTTTAGAGTGAAATATTCATAAAAATAATTTACAGTAACATTCGCAAAAAAAAAAATTTGACTTCAATTTGTGATGGAAACAGCATAAACCTGTGTTTCAGAGGCGTGATTTCCAAATTCTATTTTGTTGCCTGATTGTAGCAGCTAAATGCTGTGTTTCAGAGAAGCTAAATGTTCAAGGTTTTTCTGGTTAGGGGGACCTGAATCCCTCCAAACAGACGCGGATCCACACTGTCTTCGAGGGGTCTTTTGAGGAAATTGTGGGCGTTTTGTTGAAAAAGTAGGTTTTAGCCGTCCCCTTGGGACCTTAGCCCTCCCTTTAAAGATTTCTAGATCCGCCACTGCCTCCAATCCCCAAAGTATTTGTTGTAGTGTGTCACCTCGGACCTCCATGTATTCTCAAAAACTCACGCTTTGACCGAAACTAAACCCCATCTCTCAGTTATGAGCCTCAAGGAAGGAGGGGGGGGGGGTCATTCCAGGAAGACAGCATTTTTGAATATTGTAAGAAAAACACATCGGCACGGACCTGTTGAAAGTCAGGAATCGAGCCTCTGAAAACTCCTTAGATTAAAAGTGAGGCAACTATTCATGACGCAATTCAAGCCTTGTTGCATCATCAGAAATTGAAGGCACTCCACACCTTGAGAACACTACTCTCGTCTCGTGGATCTAAGCCCGTGACTGACTCTATCCAGTTATTTACTTATTTCTCCCTACACTGCTCCTTCAATTACAGATGATGCAAATCCAGCCCATGAGGCAAAACATACTAACTACAAAACCTAGTTAGGATACTTTCACTCGGGACTGAACATAAGGTCAATAATTGAGTCGGGTTAGATCGTCTGCATAATTACTGAGGAATCGACTCGATCACGGTCAGAACTACCTTTCAATAGTTTAATCCGGATGCAAATCTTCCGATAAACATCACCATGAGATAAGGGGGATGGCGAAGGGGGCGATCGCCCCCCCTCCCCCGTTCGGCTCAAAAAGTGGAAAAAGAAGGGAGAATATAGGAACGCAAGAGCGTAAAAAAAAGAAAGGGGGTCATTAAGGGCCCAAAATCCAAAGTTCGCAAGGGCTGGATCCGCCACTGGACTCATCACATGGGCGAAAATGTGATGTCGCCAAACCCCGCTTGTGACCCCTCTATCGATTCAGCTCGGAGAAAAGAGTCGATCGCCCTCAAGGGTTTTCATATCTTTTGCAATGGGGCCGTTTCACTCTTGGACACTTGTTAAGAGGCATTGAAGTTAGACTTTAATTTTTTGCCGAAAACTAGATTTTAGTCCTTTTCTCCCTTTCCATCTATTCCTTCTTAAGACTTGCGGCTGGGAGAAAAGAAGCGCAACCATCTCCAGGGCAACCCTAAATCTTAAAAAAGCATCATTCTTACATCCGCAAAAAAGTTAAGAGACATTGAAGTTTGATTTTAATTTTTTGCCGAAAACTAGATTTTAGTCCTTTTCTCTCTTGCCATCTATTCCTTCTCAAGACTTGCGGCTGGGAGAAAAGAAGCGAAACCATCTCCAGAGCAACCCTAAATCTTAAAAACTCATCATTCTTACATCCGCAAAAAAGTTAAGGGATAGCAACACAATACTCATCACATGGGAAAAAGGTGATGTAGCCAAAACCTCACTTGTGACCCCTCAATCGATTCAGCTCGGAAAATGGAGTCGATAGCTTGCAAAGGTTTTCGTTTCTTTTGCAATGCGGCCGTTTCACTCATAGCAACACAATACTCATCACATGGGAAAAATGTGATGTTACCAAAACCCCGCTTGTGACCACTCTATCGATTCAGCTCGAAAAATGGAGTCGATCGCTCTCAAGGGTTTTCATATCTTTTGCAATGGGGACGTTTCACCCACTCATAGCAAAATTCATCATTCATCGGCAGATACAGGGGGTGGCGAAAGTGACCCCCCCCCGTTTGGCCCAAAAATTTGGAAATGGGGGGAGAGCAAGAGTGAAAAAAAGAAAAAGGATCACTCATAGGGGCAAAAACTCCAAGTCGGCCCCCCTCCCCGGTCATAAGGGCTGGATCCAACGCTGCGCATCACCGTACTACTAGGCAAGTGCGTCTGATTGACACTAACAATAAGTATGAGTGATGAACAGTATTGGCTCGTGGACGTCAGAATTGGTGACGAAGACCTATAGGCACCGGATGCTTGGAGGGAGGGGGAGGGGGGAGTTGTCTGACCTACCGGGGCACTGGAAAATTTCCAGCTGTTTGCTAGTGTCCATATTGGGTCAGCCGTCAGTGAAAGGAATAAAAGGGCAGATAGAAAGTGAGGAAGGAAAAATAGGAGAGAAGTGAGAAATACAGAGAAAAATGGACGATATCAAATAGTCTAGCTTTATTAGAGACCGGACCATGTCTGAAATGGAAAAAATGTGGAGAGGAATCATATGTTGACGTAATGCCAAGGCACAGCTCCAGGTATCCGATTCAAATACTCTCACAGGAAGATGCAGCAATTTGATCTGAAAAGCATGTCTTATGTTTATGGTCGCGCCTTCATTTACTAAGGTAGACTAAAACGGTACAGGTGCGTACGAATAGTTAACTATTTCACGACTAACGCTATCTGATTCCGATTATTAATCTTACTTTTATGACTGCGCCTTCATTTATTAAGGTAGGCTAAAACGGTACAGGCACGTACGAATAGTTAACTATTTCACAACTCACAACTAACGCTATCTGATTCCTATTATTCATCTTACTTTTATGACTGCGCCTTCATTTATTAAGGTAGACTAAAACGATACAGTTGCGTACGAAAAGTTAACTACTTTCAATGTGATTTTAAGAATGGTTTTTCGTTTCCTTTCATTCCCTTTCCTGAATCAGGCAAGGCAGTGCCTATACTGCCTCAATTGCCTCACTCGATGAGCCGCCACTGATGATGAGTGACCGAAGAATGTCAACTCTTCTTTTTTGACTGGAATTCTTTTGAACAGAAATCGCACCGACAAATCCGAGCTGAAATGCCTCGTTAAACCGTTTCAATGCCACGCCTGAGTGAATTCGTTTCTGTGACTACCGACTAGATCTACCTCAATAATTTCAGTTTTTTTTTTCTTATTTATTTATTTATTTATTTATTTATTTATTTATTTATTTATTTATTTATTTATTTATTTATTTATTTATTTATTTATTTATTTATTTATTTATTTATTTATTTATTTATTTTTATTTCGCAATACTTGCTACTCCGTGAAGGTCCTCTAAAAAACAATGTCTCCTCGTACGCCTGCAATTCATTGTGTATGCAAAATCATCACCATGGCGAAGGAATATTTATCGACCCACTCTATTTGAGCGAGCAATTATTATTCATTCGCCTCCGTAATCTGGCAGTTAAAACCCGTACCCGTATGAACTTTTTCACTCGATGACGTCATCATTAAAACCGTCTAGCACGGCCGATCCATACTCATTAGTGAAGTAAAGAGGAATTCCGACTTTTCTTTTTATTGGTTTCCTGGTTTGATCAGGCAACGCTGTGATACCGCTATGCCGCCCGCCACCTTCATTGACAAGCTTCGTGAGTCCTGGGTCGAGGAAACGATAGCAAAGTAAGGCGGAGGAGGTGGCGGCGAGGGAGGGGGAGGAGGGGAGGGGTGATGGTATTTACCAGTCACGCTACATTTACCACCACATCACACCATGACCATGTCTGACTCCTTCTGTACGCGCACTCAGCTTGCTTTTTTTTTCTTTTTTTTTTTTTTGTAACTACAATTATTACGATTCCCCAGAGATTACTAAGCCTAAGAGATATGGCATAACGATTCAAAAGTGTTATTAGACTCCTACGAAGTATGCATTGTGGCGTACGCTGGTGACCGTAAACATTGTTACTACTGTTGTTGTTTGAATGAGATTTGACAGCAACGCCACTAACTAAATTAATAAGATTAATAAAGTGTTTGGGAAGTTTAATGAGCTCTGAGTATATTTTGTACGTGAATCTAAAAATGTAAGTAACTTTAATTATCCCATCGGCCATTAAATGACAAACATTTAGATGCTGCAGAGAATCTAACCTCATTTCCAACAACATGAATAACAACAATGTTTACGGTCACCAGCGTACTGCACGTTGTATCACGGCCATTCTGCAGGCGTTTTTTACGGAGCCCGGTCAACGGTTTTTTAACACGGCGGAGATAGGAAGTGCCATATCTCTTAGGCTTAGTAATCTCTGCCCAGACTCGACATAACAGTAATGAGTTTGGCCAAAGCTTGCAACCTGGCAACATCGCGATTCGTTCATTTCAAAAAATCCAAGTTTCGGTGATACTTTCAGCCCACACACTGGGCGATCCTTTAGCTCAGCGTGGTCGAAGTTTAAAAAAAAAATTCAATATTAAATTAATCAGTCTACTCACAGCGCTCCGGTGGTTCGGGGGTGTCCCAAAAAATATTATAGGGGGTCTGGGGTCTCCTCCAGAATATTATAAAAGGGGTCTGGGGGTCTCCCCCCAGAGTATTAAAAGGGGTCTGAGGGTCTCCCTCAGAATATTAAAAGCAGAGACAATCTATATCAGAGACCTCGCACTATTCGTTCGTGCAGGTAACTTACTTTTTCGGGAACTCAACAAAATAATATGGGGAACAACATCCAACGGCTCCTAAGTTGGCCGATGAGCAACAGTGATTACCAAAGATTACTTATACTCCAGATATGGCACTAGCTAAAATCTTGTTGAGCGCCTTCATTGCTAAAACACATACACTGGCCCACGGTTTGTTTACGTTTCGGGGAGCGAGAGACGCGCGGGCGGGATGGGGCCAGTCTACTGGCCAACGACCCCTAGAGTCCCTTGATGGAAATATTGTATAGGGAGTACCGACACGACACTTTATGCATTTTGACAGGAGTCGATTTTGTCGACCGCGTGAACGCATTCGAAGGTTAAGTTCGACAGTGGACCAGTGGTGGACTGGCGGATTTGCCGGCATTCCGGTCCGTTCCCATACGTTCCTCTACGAATCGACTCCTTTCGTGTGGAGCCTTCGATGTCGTCGACTCCTGCTCGACTCCGTGAGAGCCTAAAACCAACGACCAATCACAACTCGTTGAGCTCGTGTCGGTACTCCCTATACAATATTTCCATCAAGGGACTCTAACGACCCCCACCCCGCCCTCACGTCTCTCGCTCGCCGAAACGTAAACAAACCGTGGGCCAGTGTATGTGTTTTAGCTCGATTTTAGAAATGAAGGCGCTCAACAAAATTTAACATTGGCGAGATAGCTAGTGCCATATCTGGAGTATAAGTAATCTTTGGTGATTACTAAGCCAAAGAGATATGGTAAGTGCTATCCCCGCCATGTTAGAAAAACCGTTAATCGACATTTCGTAAAAAAAACGCCTTCAAATAGGCCGTGATACAATACGGCTTACCACCTGGTGGACCATTTTTCGTAAACATTGCTATTACTGCTGTTACTGGAAATAAATTCAAGGCACACACTTTTCTGAATTTTTTTACTTTACAAACACGTTGACAAAATGGAAAATGTCAAGGGAAAAATTTAACGACTAAAAGAACCAATAAAACTTTAATCAAAAGTCATTTACTGGCAGCCGAACGCACTTCGGTTTGTTTACAAAAATGGTCCACCAGATCGTATGCCAGTTTGCATATACTTCGTAGGAGTCGATTAACAGTTTTGAGCAGTTCTGCCATATCTCTGTAGCTTAGTAATCTCTGATGAGCAACGACCAAAACATTAATGATTTGTTCTGATTGGCTACTGACATCAACATCTTTGCTCATCAGCCAATCGAGGGACCATTGGATGTTTTTTATGTTGCAACCCCGAAAAAAAAAAGTCGCCCCGCATCTTTCACATGGAGAAGGTAGGTAGTGCGAGGTCTTTGATCTAGATCGTATGATTAAAAAGAGGTCTGAAGGTCGGGGTTGGGGTCCCCCAGAATCCTAAAGTGGGTCTGGGGGCTCAGAATACTAAAGGGTTTCATATATAGGGACTCTAGGTAGTGCGAGGTCTCTGATATAGACACAGAATAATACAATCAGAACGGAAACTCTGTCGGATTTTGAAGCGAATTCATTTCGCGTCCGCCATGTTGGGATATAGGATGTTTACATCTGGACTCGCGTTCGAAAAAAAAAATGTAGGATATGATCCGCGAAATTTTCATTCTGAAATGCCATTAGAATAAAAGTGAGGCCGGAAACTTAAGATTTCTTTCCAGAATTTACAGAAATAAATGAGTTTCAACACAAATCACACACGTCCGCCATGTTGGGATATAGGACCACAGCGTTGCCTATTGGTGCCGGTAAATTCCAAACTTACTTCCATTGGCTCTTATGGGAGTTTCCGTTCTGATTGTATTATTCTGTGATATAGATTGTCTCTGATTAAAAGGGGTCTGGGGGTCGGGGTCTTCCCCAGAATCCTAAAGGGGGTCTGGGGGCTCAGAATCAGAGACAATATATAATAGAGACCACGCACAAGCCGTGCGCGCGGTGGCTGACTTATTTTTCGGGACTCAACAGGAATTAACACAGAAAGCATGAGAGTGCACCATCCAACACGGTCCATACGTTGACTGATGCAATTTCGGTGCTTCTGGTTTCACTAGGCAAAAATCTCAACGATGTTTCTCATCAGTCAACGTCATGTTAGCGGTGTTCTGTTGAGACCCCGAAAAAAAAAAAGTTGCCACCGCGCGCAAACATGGGCAAGATAGATAGTGCGTGGTCTCTATTATATATTGTCTCTGCGCAGAATACTAAAGGGGGTTATGATGGGGGGTCTCCAACAGAAAAAAATCAGGGGGTCTCTTTTTGTATTCCCCGATCCCCACAGTTTATTTTTATTCGCCAGTGCTCATCAGGCAACACTGTGATAATACCGGCTACGGACTGCGCCACCGCTCCGCGGCGGCGCGGCCGCCGCATCGCGACTGGAAGTTTGAAGCGCCGCGCTGGCTCTGCCCGATCCCCGATCCGCGATACTCCTTCTCTTTTCAGTTTTTTCGAGCCAGTCAGTTGCTCGTCTGACTTCGGCGCACGCACGTCGACTCGTGACGCTCTCTCGGCTCTCCCGGTTCTTCGACAGAGGAGTCCTCCTTTCTCTTCCAGTTTCCCGGTTTCCCTCTTGACACCTGTTCTGTTTACTTTGTTGTGTTTTGTGGTGCGTGTGCGGTGTGGCTGCCGGCTGGCGATACATTACTGGCACACGGTCCCTGTCTGTTCCGACTTCTTTCGTCATAGCTTCGGCCGATACATAAAAAAAATCCCTTGAATCGTCGTTTTCGTTTCAGACAATTTTTTTTTTTTTTTTTTTTTTTTTTTTTTTTATCGTGAGTTTCGTCCGTTTGTTATTGTGTAAGTGGTGGTGATAGTTTTGCGTTTAGCTCAGTGGTCAGAAGAAGAAAAGCTCTTGATAACCTGATATTTCTGGATCTATCCTTATTTGGTGAGTATCTATGATTCATCTTTACTGGTTGCGGTTATTTTCAACGCGCTGTCGCGTCGCCTGTCAGGCCGGTGTTTTTTCCGAGATACATCGATACTTTTGGTTGGAAAGCATCGATACTTGATGTATCGACTTTTGTCGATGCGTTTGAGTATCGATAATAACTCTCTGGCATCCGCGTAAAGTAATAAATGGAGAGCTCAAACAATCAAACACTGAAATTTCGTTGATCGGACGATCTTTAGGAATTTTTTTGTCCGTTCAGATTTTACGCTTTTCTGCACGTTGTTCAGAGAGTATTGATATTGTGAAGTATCGCTGTATCCTGTATCGATACTTCGGAGGTGATACTTCTCGACATCGATGCTTCTTATCGATACTGGTTATCGATCCCTTCTGTCAATACATGCGAAACACGGACCATGTTGGCGATCCGGGGGGGGGGGGGGTTGTTCGTTAGAGTGGCTGCTCGTGCGGACGATCGACTATCATTTCAATCCCACTTGATTCTGTGCCAAAGTATCGATTCTTTCGTGAATTTGATTTTCGAGTGAACCTCCTGAAGATCGATTCTTTTCCATTCGTTTGTATGTAGTAGATCGATAGATCGCAGTTCACGAGTCGCTACTACTGGTTTCGACTAGAGTCCCTATATATGATTTCATATATAGGGACTCTAGTTTTGACAACTCCCAATACCTGTATACAAAATGGCGAAAACCGGGGGGGTAGGCGGGTAGCTCGTCTCTGTTCTTTTTTTTTTCTTGACCATTAGTGGCTACCGCCACTTATAATAAGTACTTCTTTGCGTAAGTTCACTTGAACTATACTTACACGGTGAAAATGATAAGCCTGCTTTGATTATTTAAATTCACTTTTCAATTCACCGATGATTCAACCGGTTGACCGAAAGATTACGTAGTTCAGTTCAGTGATAGTGACTTTAATGCACGAAAATCCTCTTTTATTTGTTATCTCTTCTCGATCGGCCGGCGCACGAAGGGACGTATCTCCAAAATTGACCATTTTGAGTTAGACATCAATCAGTGGCGTGGCGTGCGATTTGGCAACGTTGCAATTCGTCCTTTTTAACCCATTGAAAAGATCGAACTATTGGGTGCTCGATGAACACCTTCGCATTCGACCTTTTACCTGGGTTTAAATGGACCAATGCAACGTTGCCAAATTGCGCGCTACGCCACTGACATCAATCCCTATAAAATTAATGGTTCTCTTTCGATCTAGTTAACTTTCAAAGTTCATTTCTTAATACTTTTGGAGCTTTTAAAGAAAAGAGTAAGGACGTATCAACCATGAGCGTGTAATGTGTTCGCACGTCCACAAGTATCTCCAGGAGAATCCAGAATCATGTTGCTGACTTTTAAAAAAAAAAGTGCGCATATTTTGATAGTTTAGGGAGTTGATTCTACTTATTGAGAAAAGATTTCAGAAGAAAGTATTTTTGTGCATTACAGTCATAAACTAAACTGAACTGTGTAATCTTTGGGTCAATCAGAGGAATCAGCGGTTCATTTTAAAAATAGCAACATTGGTACGCAGTTTAACACGAAGCGGCGGATTTGGATAGCTCCCAAGCCACACCACTGACTAGCCAACCAGCTAACCTCATCGGAGCTGCCGTTTTGCGTGTAGTTAATGATATTTTTCCATTCACCCACGATTTCATCGGTGAATGATGAGAAAAGATTAAAAAGTTCATTTCAGTGTATGACTTTACTGCACAAAAATACTCGCATCTGTATAATCTTTTATTAATCGGTTCGATCGCCGTTTAGTTATTAAAATATCCGCAAGTTTTTTTAAAGTCATCGGCCACTCCACCGGTTGAGAAAAGATTACAGATGCGAGTTAGAGTACCTATATAGGGAGAGTATGGCCATCTGCGATCATGAGAGCTCTTAGGGCCCAATTTCAAGATGGCGGAGGTCGTGTTGTTTGAGGTTATGTTACATTGTTGATGAAAACGGTGTTGGTGAACGGTGAGTTTGATGACCATTTCCCGCTTGAAAATGTTCAACCAAAGAGTAAACAAGAGTCGCAATTGAATGGAAGGCTTGCGTGGTCAACGTAGATAAGGGATCGGAACGCGAGCTGGCCTCTGATCTCTGGTAAAAATGGTCCTTGAAAATCCTTGCCCAAATCTCCCTGCAATAAGGATTTCCGTGAAATCATAAGGATCCTCACGTAATTGCACGGAAATCCTTATAAATTCTTGAGGATTTATAAGGATTTCCGTGCAATTACGTGAGGATCCTTATGATTTCACGGAAATCCTTATTGCAGGGAGATTTGGGCAAGGATTTTCAAGGACCATTTTTATCAGGATTGGCTGCAACGGGTGGAGCGAAAATGACTCGGGGTATAGGGAAAATAACACGGGATTTTCGTTCCGGGGCGTTTATCTCGAAACCTAAGCAAAATAGTATCCAAACAATTCATACGAGTCGATTCAGCAGATTTTTTCGAACAATTTGATAGGTCATAACTGCCACTTTAATGCAAATTCGAAAAGACTGTTTCAGTTGAAAAGTACTCACAATAGTGAGTTACTTACCCAAACACTGCTCAAACACACGCCAAGCATGTAATCACACTATTGTGCGTACTTTTAAACAGAAACAGTCTTTTCGAATTTGCAATAAAGTGGCACTTATGATCTATCAAATTGTTCGGAAAAATCTGCTGAATCGACTCGTTTATATTGTTTAGATATTATTTTGCTTAGGTTTCGAGATGAACGCCCCGGAACGAAAATCCCGTGTTATTTTCCCTATACCCCGAGTCATTTTTGCTCCACCCGTTGCAGCCAATCAGAGGCCAGCCCGCGTTCCGATCCCTTATCTACGTTGACCACGCAGGCCTTCCATTCAATCGCGACTCTTGTTTACTCTTTGTGTTCAACGGTTACAACGGTTACACGATCGACCCGGTGGGCCATCTTGAAATTGGGCCCTAAGAGCTCCTTGAACGCCTAAAATATCGCAGCCAATCAGCGTAGGATTCACAGACGGCTATACTCTCCTTATATAGGTACTCCAATGCGAGTATTTTCATTCATCACTGTCATACACTGATCTGAACTATGTAATCTTTTCTCAACCGGTGAAATCAGCGGTGAATTGAGAAATGTCCTTAAGTAATTATACGCAAAACGGTATGCCGCATGCCGCAGCTCTGAAACCCATGGAAAAGAAAACTGTCGAGGAGACCAACCGCTCACTCAGACAACTTTATTCGGGTTCCGTTCTGCACTGATCGGAAAAGTTGGTTCCCTTCTGCCAGTGACGGCTCGCGTGAAATTTGGCAACAGTGTCCTCCTCCTATCTAAACCAATGTAAAACAATCGATTCTCCTAAAGGCTGTCAGCCAATCAAGAATCGATTCTTTTATACCTATAAGTTTAAATGGAGAAATTGCATGGTTGCCAAATCGCACGAGCCGCCGCGCCGCGCCACTACCTTCTGCATAAAACTAGATGCTAATAGAGACGGAGCACTACGCTAGAATACATAGGGAAGATTTGAGGCACACTTAATTTTCGGGGATTCAACAAAATAACATGTAGAACAACTTTTGATGTCCCATAGTGGCAGGGCTGCCGATTTGCGTAGATTTAATGACATTTTTAAAGTCACCAATGATTCCACCGGTTGAGAAAATATTACATAGTTCTTCAGTGTAGAGGTAGTTACAGAAGTGTAGGCGGACCTAGACCGATAATCTTTGGAATTTGTCAACATTATTTCTGATGTTACTCGATGAAAATGAATGAAAATGAAATTGAGTGTTCACTTTTCATCGAGGAACACTTCAAACGCAAAAGAATGAAGTCAGAGGCAAGTTCGGTTTTATTTTAAAGGAATTAAATTTGAAAATGTGCCAAAGATTATGGTTTAGGTCCGCCTACACTTCTGAAACGAGCTCTATGACTGTAATGCACGAAAATACTCTGATCAGTATAATCTTTTCTCAGTCGGTGGAAACGCCGTTAATTAATTAAAAATATACCGGTTGAGAAAAGATAAAAGACGCTAGTATTTTCGTGCATTACAGTCATACACTGAACTAAACTCTGTAATCTTTTCTCAACCGGTGGAATCTCCGGTGAATTTCAAAATGTCATTGAATCTACGCAAATCGGCAGCTCTGCATAGTGGTGAACGGTGACATTCGGAAAACACGGCGGGGATGGGCGGGAAGGGAAGAGGAGGGTGCTCACCATTCAACACCATGCGACGTTGACTGTTGTTATGTTGAATCCGCGAGAATTCAGAGTGCCTCTGCTGCAGCCAGTTAGTGCTCCGTCTCTATTTGTCTGCATAAAACCTACGAATTGGAAATGGAGCTGTTGCAAACTTTTGCTACAGGCTTATTAATGGTTGATTAAGGGGTAATACCCGGTAAAAATAACGATTAGCGCACTAAAAAATCACGAAATCCACTCCTAAACTCACAAAATGCTTTTAAACGCGAGACCGTTATGGCGGCCGGGGCCGCGGTTTTCATCGGGGCTCCCTATCTTCAATCAGCGCCATCTACACGAGGTGTTCTCGCAACACCACACAAGAAGAAGAAGAAGCATACAATTGCCATAAGATAACCGCGGCCTCGGCCGCCATTACGGTCTCGCATTTAAAAGCATTTTGTGAGTTTAGGAGTGGATTTCGTGATTTTTTAGTGTGCTAATCGTTATTTTTACAGGGTATTATCCCATATTCAACTATTAATAAGCCTGTAGCAAAAGTTTGCAACAGCTCCATTGGAGGTACCTACAGAAAAAAGTTCAAGTGGAGAAAATTTAAAAGATTTGCCGGGTACAAATCGGAATTTCAACGCTGCTACCGTTTTAAACGTCTGTTACCTCCACTTCACAACGGAAATGTGCTCGGATCTTTTTATGATCCTGCTGCAGATGAACGAGCTAACGAGCCAGATATCATGGAAATATTCTCTCGGTATTTAAAGAGCGCTCTCGACTTGAGTGTTTGTCATTCTCATCTCTCCATCAAGATTCCTCACAGTGCCTCAAGAAATATTTCAGTTATTGAGTTCAGGATGCACTCAACTGCGTCGTTCAGGGAAAAATCCAGCGACATTTAGACTAATGATCACATGTAATCGTCTCGCTAAGATTTCTCGAGAATGATGCGAAGGATGAACCCCAGTAGGACTCCACTAGGACTAGAACTAGTATTGGTATAGGTAAGTACAGTCAGCGAATTAAATCATGTTAGTTGACGCCTTATATTTTGGCTCAGATAGGCAACCTGCGATACTTTTCACAATGAATCTAAGCACTGCAGGTTGCCTATACCTATGCTAAAGTCTAAGGTGTCGATTGACATTATTTAATGGGGCTGTTGCACACCAACTTTTGCTATAAGCGATTTAACAGTTGCTTCTGCGGTGTTAAAACAGCTCGAAAAATAACGATGACAGCACTAAAAACTTCCGAAATCCACTCCTAAACTCATTAAACGCTTTTATTTGCGCGAGCGTAATGGTGGCTGAGGGCAGTAATTATGGGAGATTCCCATCTAACAATACTGTAACTCCATCAAGAAGTGACCTATAAAGAGGCGACTTTCATGCGAGACCAGTGTCACTAGGTGTCACAGTACCATTCATCTAATGTGGATCATTACTCTGATGACTAATTACTCTGTGGATCATCCTTGCCAGCAGAGAGAGAGAGAGAGAGAGAGAGAGAGAGAGAGAGAGAGAGAGAGAGAGAGAGAGAGAGAGAGAGAGAGAGAGAGAGAGAGAGAGAGAGAGAGAGAGAGAGAGAGAGAAGAGAGAGAGAGGAGAGAAGAGAGAGGAGAGAGAGAGAGAGAGAGAGAGAGAGAGAGAGAGAGAGAGAGAGAGAGAGAGAGAGAGAGAGAGAGAGAGAGAGAGAGAGAGAGAGAGACGAAATTAAGATAGGAATCTCCCATTATTACTGCCCTCAACCACCGTTACGCCCGCGCAAATGAAAGCGTTTATTGAGTTTAAGAGTGGATTTCGGAAGTTTTTAGTGCTGCCATTGTTATTTTTCGAGGGTTTTACTCCAGAATCGACTATTAATAAATTGCTAATAGCAAAAGTGTGCAATGGAGTTCATTAAATAATGTTAATTGACGCCATATATTTTCGCTCAGATAGGCAACCTGTAATACTTTTCACAATGAATTTAAGCATCACAGGTTGAGTAGGTATACCTGCGCTAAAATCTAAGGTACGTTTATTGACATTATTTAATTCGCTCAGGGTCGGACTGGCTCTCTAAATGTTGGGCCGCTCGGTCAATTTGGGGGCCCCTCCCTCCATTTTGGGGCCCCCCTCAGACCATTTTTTAAAAATTAACTTAAAACGAAGCAGTTTTTACGCTATTTTTTAACAGATAATTAAAGTTCTCTGTTCCTTATTTTTTAGTTATTACGTAGACTTACTAAAGGATCCAGATCGCAGTGGGCTTCTCTTGGTCCTTTTTAAACCCACCCAAATATCAGCTAGAGCATATATGCTCGGCTGCGGCTTCTAGTCCAGGATAAAGTAACTTATTATCTTCGGTGGTGGAGTTAGATATTCATTCTTGGGGGGGGGGGTTAAATTGACGCCATCTGTTTTCACGTGTCTCACTTACCGGGGGGTCTGGGGGTATGGAATACCCCCAGGTGGTGACGGGGGGTCCGGGGGCCCTCCCCCGGAAAATTTTGAAATTTTACGTCCCAAAAACCCAATTTTAATGAGTTTTTTAGGGTTTCATTTGTGAGAGAACCGATTAATTATTTATGAGATAGAGATAATATTTTAGCAAGTTTTGATTTTGAAAAGAAGGAAAAGAGGAAAACTTGTTTTTAAAAAATATAAGACATAATGGTAGACTCCTAAGACTCGTCTCTCGCTTGCAATTACACGAATTGTCGTTTTTTCGTTTTTCTTGCCAGTATTATTATTTTCTTCCCAGTTTATTCTTTCGATACTTTTTGGGGGACTAACGGGCCCCGTTTTTAAACCGTTTGGGGGCCCCATTTTGACCCGACCGGGGCCCCGTTTTCACCCGATTGGGGCCCCGTTTTAATCCATTCGAAGGCTCCTTTTTTAAACGTTCGGGGGCCCCAGATTTTCCAAATGTCGGTCCGCATCTTGGACTAGAGTGGACTTGGCCAGTCTCGATGCATTTTCAATCCTCATATTAAGCAATCTTAATTAGCTTACAATGGTTTTCCTTTAGAGTAATCTATTTACTGTCTTCTTTGATACATTATTCTTTTTTTCATTCCTAAATTTTTCCATTTTATCCATTCGGGGGCCCCATCGAAGGCCCCTGCGGGGCCCCCTTGGGCCTCAAAAAGTGAAATTTTAGGCCGCGATCGCGGCCTAGCGGCCCTGGCCAGTCCGACCCTGAATTCGCTGACTGTACTTATATGTCTTTCAAATAGGAAAGTCCTCTTGTCGAAATTTATGCTCGTTTAAATGTCGACAACTTTTAAACTATTTTGCAGCTTTCCCGTGTTTAAAGACTGATCAGAATGCCCCTTTCAGAGTACGTCATGAAAAATCGTAACTTCTATTTGAAACAACCGCGGGAAATTTAACAATAAGAATGGCGACCAGCATACTTACTTTTGAAATGCACAGTACCTCTTCCCAAAGCACGATACTCAGGTATTCTTTGAATAGACTGTTTTAGTAGAGCGATATATCGTATCGATTGCCGTCCGAGGGCCTCTGGTTCCAAACAAACTCTGGTTCAATGTAATTTCCCCATAAGCGAACTTTTAAACGGAAATTTAGGGTATTAAATCAAACAATTAATGCGACCTTGTTGCAATTATGAATTTTACGTCCTCGAAAATGCTTAATTTTGCCTGGTTCCTTGACTAAAACTGCCGGAATCAATAAGATATTACAGATTAAATGTTGCATTTGTAGGTTAGAATCGCCCGAAATCCCGCCAATTCCACAACTACAACAATAACATTTGGGTGATTCCAACCTCCAAACGCATCAATTAATATGTAATATCTTGTTGATTCCGGCAGTTTTACGGGTGGGACCAGGCAAAATTAAGCATTTTCGAGAACGGAGAATTCATAATCGCAAAAAGGTCGCATAAATTGTTTGATTTAATACCCTGAATTTCCGTTCAAAAATCCGCTTATGGGGAAATTACATTGAACCAGAGTTTGTTTGGAACCAGAGGCCCTCGGACGGCAATCGATACGATATATCGCTCTACTAAAACAGTCTATAGAGCTCTTGCACGGTTTTTCTGTAGGCAAATGGAATATCAATTCTTATGTAAAATGCTGCGAAAATAACGACGAGACCATTAAAAAAATCTAAAACTCACTCCTCGCAGAGAAAACTCAACTTGAAATTTCGGATGACCACCCTTGCATGTATGCACCAACCTTGGATTCGGACCCCAAAAAAAAAAAAACAAAACAAAAAAAAACAGGACATGAAATTAAGTGCCGTCTTCCTCGTTTATTAGGCAACGTAGAACTTTTCTGTAGTTATCACCCGTGCTCCTATAGTTACAAAATGTGTCTAATTGGACCTTTAATTCCTTCAAGTTTACTTTTCGGAAGCAAATTCATGAATCTCATTGTTCAAATTCGTATAGGTTATGTTCTTTTGTTTGGCGTCCGAATCCGAGGTTGGTGCATACATGCAAGGGTGGTCACCCGAAATTTCAAGTTAACCCTTTAATGCGCGCATTTTGGGATTTGAGTTTTTTCGAGATTTATTTAGACCGTTCGAAAGAGGACTCTTTTTTAAGAACTTTGATGGGTCACACAACTTTTTGAAAAATGTCCATTTAAATTCCATTGAATCACATGTTACATTATTTTGTGCCTCAGGGGTGCCATGGAGCAGTTAAGGGTTAAGTTTTCTCTGCGAGGAGTGAGTTTTAGACTTTTTTAAGATGATTCCAGGGTCGACTATAGTTCCAACTGTGGACACCACGTCGCGCTGCTCAAAAAGTCAACAGTTTTTTACCTAAATTTGACGAATTCACGCTAAAAACACAAATTTGAGGAACGTCAGCACCTGCGAGCATACTTCAGGAAGATACACTGAAAGTTTCAGGCATAAACACTCAAAAAGAAAGCCGGAAATTATGAAATACGAAACTTCCCGTAAGCCGCAATGAGTGCGAGTGAGGCAGATAGATTTATCATCACTCGCGCTCACTCTTACTCTCTAAGCTTATGGCGAAACGAATTTCATAATTTACAGCTTTAATTTTAAACCAATTTAGCTCATTTTGGGCTCAACAAATCCATAAAAAAATTTTGCAGGTGCTGACGTTGTTGGATTTTGCGTTTTATCTATGGTTTCAGTTTATAACGCCAAAAACACGACTTTTCCAAAAAGCGACTAGTGGCGCTATCCATCGGATTGAAATCTGGAAAAGTTTCGCCTGGAATCACCTTGGTCTCATCGTTATTTTCGCTGCATTTTACATAAGAATTGATACTCCATTTGCCTACAGCAAAACCGTGTAAGAGCTCCAATTTCGAAACATATAGGTACTATTCAAAAATAAAAAATTGGACTCGTAGATCAATTTCGCACTGTTTCATGAATGGACCGTCGACAATTTTTACTTGATACCCTCTAAATCATTTGGGGTTTTCAGTGTGTCGGTAATAAAAGGTATTTTTTTCGCTCAGCTAGTAAACGCATAGCGGTCTTTTGGAATCGAGTCTTGCTCGGAAATAAGATTGAAATTGTCACTTTCAAAAGTAGATGAAAACAAAAAACCGAGGCATCGGGCGATGCAGCAATCGTCAGAACAAACCTATACTCAACGTAGTGAGAGAAGTAGGGGGGGGGGGAGAGAGGGTTTGCCTACAGGTGTTGGGGACCAGTACATAAAATACGTCATTAGTTCCGTACAAAATATGGAGATACGGAGTGTGAAGTATATACGCTGCCAAATTTCACCACCCTCCACTCCGCTTACAAGGGGAGGCTCAGAAGTCGCCGCCTCCGATTTTGAAAACAATTGCACGAAAATGTAGCTAAAGTAAAACTATTAGACCCGTGTTTCTCACTTTTTGCCAATGGGCCTTCCTAAAGCGTCAGGAATTTTTTGAAAGTTGCCGAAATTCACGTAAAAAACCCGAGCGAACCACTGAGCGGAGAGCGTTCCGAATATAAGCGGTCGTTTCCTCCGCATTCCCCATATATCGGCGTAGCGCAGTGGTCTACGGCGGCAGTCCCCATGCGGAAGAGTGTGAGTTCGATTCCCGCATTGGTTCTGATGTTTTTTAACAGTGGTCCTGCCCCCCCCCCCCCCCACCCGACTTTTGACAACGTGTAAAATTGATTTTTTTCAATCAAATATGAAACATACATACAAATAACGCAAAAATTTAGGGTGGAGTTTAAGGGAATAGAAATGCCATTAATATTTTATAACATGAAAAACTGTTTGCTCTGTAAATGCAAAAAAAAAAAAAAAAAAAAAAAAAAAAATATGAAATAACTATAATGATCAAAACATGAAAAAGAAAAAAAAATGGAGAAGACAGTAACAACAGCAACTCACCGACTTTAAGAGCAATTGTTAGGGTGAAACGAGTCATAAAAGCAGGCGAAGCAGATGCACTTGAAAAAATGAAATCGCAATCTGACAGGGTCGAAGTCGACCGGATCACCGAAAGTCATGACAATGTAACCAGCCGACTGCGCGAATAATTAGCTTAACACTAACGAAGAAAGTGAGAATGAATAAACACTTACCTTTCTACAAATGATTGCCACATTTAGGGATAAATTGGCAGCTTTTACATATAATTTAAATAGAAACCAGGAATTTTTCACAAGTGAGTGACAACGTCGCTTTTGATTAATACCCCTGGGTGTGAGACGATGCCATTATCAGATGCAAAGAAGAGGCAGAATACAAGGTTACATGCTAGGAAACAATACTTGACCAGGACTACAACAAAGATTATTGTTGCAGATCAACGACCTCATCATGTGCAGACTGCAGAATAGGAGGGAGTTACCATTACAAAAAGTAAGGGTCTTCCCCGAGGCTCGAATTCACATTCTCCCACAGGGAGTCTGCCGCCGTAGACCACTGCGCTACGCCGATGACTGGGAAATGTGGAGGAAACGACCGCTTATATTCGGAACGCTCTCCGCTCAGTGGTTCGCTCGGGTTTTTTACGTGAATTTCGGCAACTTTCAAAAAATTCCTGACGCTTTAGGAAGGCCCATTGGCAAAAAGTGAGAAACACGGGTCTAATAGTTTTACTTTAGCTACATTTTCGTGCAATTGTTTTCAAAATCGGAGGCGGCGACTTCTGAGCCTCCCCTTGTTAGTTTATGTATGTATCAGTGGTGAGGCTCGTCCAATGCGGCAACAGTGTTTATCCCTCCATATGACTGTGTGCAAAGCAATCGATTCGAAGTTGAAGCAACGCTTCTCTAGCTATCGATTGATAAACAAAGATTAAAATGGAGCGAAGCAGTGGCGGCTCGTGCAATGTGGCAGCAATGGACTCCCTCCATTTAAACCTATGTAAAATAATCGATTCTTTGGTGAGGCGCTGTGCCTCACCTAGAATCGATCTTTTAGCACAGATTTAAATGGCAAAATAGCACTGTTGCCAGATTGCACGAGCCGCCACTAATATGTATAGCATCCCGACTGAGACGGCTAATAATAACAAAAACAAAAAAATATCAGTCATGGCACACCAAAATTAAGATTCTTCAACTGATTTGGTCTAGACGTCTAGACTAAAATGACATTTTCGTTGCTGAAAAGTCCTGGAGGTAGTTTTTAAGTAACAAAGTGAGTCTTGTTGCGATGCACGCTAGAGGTTTTTTTTCCCCCCGAATCTGTGCGTGTTAAACAGTGAACAAAATTTTAATAACTCAATTCCGTTAAAAAACAGCTTACGACATTCCGGTCGACAGTTAGGTAATGATATACAGATACCTATACACCTTTCAGATGTGAATACAAAGATCGACCTATATAATCTTTGGCGAGGCGTGAGGATTAATTTTTTTTTTTTTTTTTTTTTTTTTTTTTTTTTTTTACAGAACATACAATGACACAATGAATCAGCACGATTTTGACTTTGGAGGTTTTAATCCCAAAATACGAACATTTTGAAAGTGAAAAAATCCGTTTTTATTGTAACATTCTTCTTGTTTCGACGAAACGAAATGGATATCTGGGAAATGAATAAGGTCGAAAAATTACCGGCTAATACCAGAATAACCCCACTCCTCTTCCCCACGGCTTTTATATCTGAAACTAGCATTAACGCAATGTAATTCTATATCTATAAATGAGAAGAAAATAGTCACAAACTATCTCAACGCCAATTCGCTGCGTAATCCCATTCGTATAGTAGACACACAAAGCATAGTTTGACATACTTTACAGCGTTGTCAGATTGTGGGGAAATGATAGTGGGGGATCTTACAATGTGGAAACTACGGATTCTCCCTATTCAAACTTATGTGAAACAATCTACCTTCGGGAGTTTCAATTGCACCCCCAAGAAATCGATACTTTTGCTCGGGTTTAAATGGATATAAAGCATCGTTGTCAAATTGCGCGAGCCATCTTCTACCGCTTAATTATATAGGGTTGAAACAAAGAGTAAACAAGAGTCGCAATTGAATGGAAGGCCCGCGTGGTCAACGTAGATAAGGGATCCGAGCGGGCTGGCCTGGGCTGGCCTCTGATTGGCTGCAACGGGTGGAGCAAAAATGACTCGGGGTATAGGGAAAATAACACGGGATTTTCGTTCCGGGGCGTTTACCTCGAAACCTAAGCAAAATCGTATGTAAACAATTTATACGAGTCGATTCAGCAGATTTTTCCGAACAATTTGATAGGTCATAAGTGCCACTTTATTGCAAATTCGAAAAGACTGTTTCAGTTTAAAAGTACGCACAATAGTGTGATTACATGCTTGGCGTGTGTTCGAGCAGTGTTTGAGTAACTCACTATTGTGCGTACTTTTAAACTGAAACAGTCTTTTCGAATTTGCAATAAAGTGGCACTTATGACCTATCAAATTGTTCGGAAAAATCTGCTGAATCGACTCGTATAAATTGTTTACATACGATTTTGCTTAGGTTTCGAGGTAAACGCCCCGGAACGAAAATCCCGTGTTATTTTCCCTATACCCCGAGTCATTTTTGCTCCACCCGTTGCAGCCAATCAGAGGCCAGCCCAGGCCAGCCCGCGTTCGGATCCCTGATCTCCGTTGACCACGCAGGCCTTCCATTCAATGGAGTTGTTGCAAACTTTTGCTACAGGCTTATTAATGGTTGATCATGGGGTAATACCCGCAGTAAAAATAACGATTAGCGCACTAAAAAATCACGAAATCCACTCCTAAACTCACAAAATGCTTTTAAACGCGAGACCGTAATGGCGTCCGGGGCCGCGGTTTTCATCGGGGCTCCCTATCTTCAATCAGCGCCATCTACACGAGGTGTTCTCGCAACACCACATAAGAAGAAGAAGAAGCATACAATTGCCATAAGAAAACCGCGGCCTCGTTCGCCATTACGGTCTCGCAGTTAAAAGCATTTTGTGAGTTTAGGAGTGGATTTCGTGATTTTTTAGTGTGCTAATCGTTATTTTTACAGGGTATTATCCCATTTTCAACTATTAATAAGCCTGTAGCAAAAGTTTGCAACAGCTCCATTGCGACTCTTGTTTACTCTTTGGGTTGAAATATGTCAACGTTGATATTTGCGTACTCGATTCGTAAGTTTGCACTGCGAGAACCATAACACTCATACAACTCATACGCATAATAGAGATCGTCCGTTCATTCAATGGGCTGTTGCACACTTTTGCTATCCGATTTAGTGTAGTCGATTCTGGTGTGAATACCTCGAAAAATAACGATGGCAGCACTAAAAACTTCCGAAATCCACTTCTAAACTCAATAAACGCTTTTATTTGCGCGAGCGTAATAGTGGCTGAGGGCAGTAATAATGGGAGATTCCTATCTTATTTCTTCACTCTCTCTTTGCTGACAAGGATGATTCACGGACCCAGATATGAAGAAATATTTTAAAAATATTTTTAAAAACATTTTAGTAAAAACATTTTCAAAAAATGTTAACAAAAATATTTTGACAACTAATTGGCATGAACAAATCATGTTTTTTTAAAAGGTTTTTAAAATATTTACAAAAGGTTACCGAAAACTTTACGGCAAGATTTTCAAAATGTTTTTAAAATATCTTTTTTTAAAAAATCTGGGGAGTAATTATAGTTATCAGAGTAGTGATCCACATCCGATGAATGGTACCGTGCCCAGTGACACCGGTGTCACATGAAAGTCGTCTCTTATTGGTCACTTCTTGGTGGGGTTACAGTATTGTTAGATGGGAATTTCCCATTATTACTGCCCTCAGCCACCATTACGCTCGCGCAAATAAAAGCATATATATTGAGTTTGGGTTTCGGAAGTACTTAGTGCTGGCATCGTTACTTTTCGAGGTTTTTACTCCAGAATCGTCTATTAAATAGCTTATAGCAAAAGTGTGCAACTGCTCCATTATTATACAGTAACTGATGAGACAAGGTTCGACCTTTTGAGCTTGAGAAAGTTTCGATATGATGAGACTTCTTCATCATGACCTGCTCAGTCGACTGTCACCTTGGAATTTTTTTTAAATATTTATTTAGTTTATGGTTCAATTTTGGAGTTTTCTGTTTACGTAAGTAACTCGTAAGTGATTTTATACCAGAATAGATGACCTCATCATCTGTATATAGCTGTTGCAAAAGTTTCTTGCAGCAGATTTATTGATTGTTTCATCTAAGTTTTAAAAGAAAAATTGCATGTTTGCCAAATTGCAAAAACCGCCACTAGTCGAATATGAAAGTCGGCAACAGCGGGGCGGGAGCATCCGAAAGTCTGGTGAGTGGTGACACTGAGACGGTGCATGTCATCGCAATAATCGTCGCAAAACGGTGCGAAGGACATCTAGCCGCCCGCAATGAAATAATCTCTGACAATGATGAGTGACTCTTGCAATGCGCTCATTTCGATGCGCGTTGTTGTGTGCTGTCGCTGTTATTATGTGGCGGATTCGTCACTCTCACTTCGCATGATTGACATTTGTATAGCTTGTCGGCTCGCGAGAAATGTTTCCTCATTTTTGAGAGTTTTTTCTCCTTTTTTTTTTTGGGCCTTCCTAGTACTTCACGCGGATTTTTGACAATTTTGCAAACTAAACCGCGATTGTGAAACAATTATTGTCTGTGTTTTGCACAATCAATCCCTACTCCACAAATGAGGCACTTACAAACTTTTATGCTACAGGGGACTGAAGAGTTGATTCTTGCATATCACGGAAAAAAAAGATTAGTGGAAATAACCATACGGATACCTGATTTTGGCACCTGCTAGATGTTATGGTAAACTTGACCAGAAGTATGGTACATTCACCGATAATTTGAGTAAATTCGACATGCAATCAGGTAACATCACCTAGTACCTAGTCAAAACATAGTATACTTCTGGTTAACATTACCATAACATCTAGCAAGTGCCAAAATCAGGTATCCGTATGGTTATTTTCACCGTAGTTTTTTTCCGTGTAAAAACCTTTAAAAATGACGATGAGTACCAGTAGCGCACCGAGAGTGTCTTCATCTCTCTCTCTTTTCTCCATTAAGAAACGTATGTTAGACAAGGATGGACAAAGGGATAAAACCCCCTCCTTCTGTCCTTTTCCTACTCATACATTCAAATGGGAAATGAGAGAGATGGAAGATATCCTGGTTGCGCCAGGCGCCAGTGATGAGTACACTGGAAAATCACGAGATTCACTCACGAAAGACGCAGGTATTGTGGGAGATTCCTATCTAATTTGAGACATATCTATGTATGTTTCCTTATATTAGAGAAAGTGAGAAATTAGACAGGAATCTCCCATGGTTTCTGCGTTGAACCGCCATTATAATAACAGTTTTGTGAGTTTATTATTAAATTTTAGAATTTTTCAGCGTGATCTTTGTGATTTTCGCTGGTCTTCACATGAGATTGAACTAATTTATTTTTCTGTAGCAAAAGTTTGCAAGAGCCTCATTGCGCGGTCGATTTGCTCGTCCCGATCGATGCATGTAGTGATAAACTCACATAACTACTACAACGGCAATATTGTAATGGTGCTTCAACGCAGGTATCATGGGAGATTCCTGTCTAATCTGTCACTTTCCCTACGGAAACACAGAGATGTGTCTCATTATAGATAGGAATCTCCCATGATACATGCGTCTTTCCGCCATTATGCCCGTTTCTGAGAGTGAATTTCGTGATTTTTCAGTGTACTCATTGTCATTTTTACACGTTTTTATGCAAGAATCAACTCTATAATCCCCCGTAAGGTAGGTGACCCAAAGGTGGCCCGGCTCTTAAGGTGGCCCACCCCAGCTTATTTCAATTAATTACACGAATTGACGATGGATGGCTTTTGTGCTGAGTAGCAGGATGCTATCGCTTCCCCCACTCCAAACATAAATCAAGAGCATCGGGCGATTCAGTCGGCGCGGAACAGTGAAACGTACATTTTCGTAGGTCTTCAGCTAATTTTTACGAAAGTAATCAATCGTAAAAGCTAAGCCCTTAAATTGATTCCACCTTTGACTTTCAATTCATCATAATCATTATAATTTCTGGTGTAACTAGGGTCTAGATTCCGTTTTCGAACGATAAAGTAGCATCTGAATACTTATTAATGAAATTTAAAAGGGGGTGTCCACCTTTAGGTACATCAAAAATATTAGGAGTGGCCACCTTAGGTGCATGTTTTGCGCGATGTAAAAACTCTACTTTTTTTCAAACGCAAAAAAAAATCTCAAAAACTAGCAAATTTAAAAAAAAAATGAAATTAACATATGATAGCCAACTGTCTGAATAGTAAATTGACATATTTAGTTTTTTTATCTCTCATGACTTATACGTGCATATTGGCTCCAAGCATAGGTATGGCCACCTTTGGGTCACTTACCTTAGCAAAAATTTGCAAGAGCCCCACTATGGAGGAAAGACTAGCACGAAAGGAAAAGAAAGGGAAAATATGACTGATGTAAGCTCGGCTGTTTGGAAAATTTTTCTGAACAGATTAAAGATACAAAACATGAAAAACTGTGTCCGAAATATTGTGACGTCAACCTAATATTGAATAAACGGCAATACCAACAAAAAATTAAAAAGAGAGACGACCACTGAGCTCGGATGAGTCACCGATTAGCTCAATACAGTACTCAAAATCAGACAAACACACACGTGCGTGTTGATGACATGGTATAGCCGGGTCATCCGAATGTTATGACGTAGCGAGTGTCAAGTATAGTTTTGGCCTCCCTCGTAAAGTGGGCTCCGGGCGATTGTGAACGGTTGAAAATTAGATAGATTTTGAGACCGAGTCTTCAATGGAGTTCGAGTCAGAGTATGGGCGCACGCCGGAAACGGAAACATTCGGCGCCTAAAACCGGAAACGCACTTCGAAACAATTACTATTTGGCAGCCAAATCGATTGTAGTGAAGCGGCACGATTGCGGTGGTTTCCAAACTTTCGAAGACAATGGTTCTTTTTTCGGCAAGCCGATGACTTGTCCATTGAAACCCATGAAAAATATCGAAATATTGGAGGTTCGGTGAACACCCTTTCGTATTCGACCTTTTACATGGGTTTCAAAGGACACAGTACAGCGTTCCCAAATGTCACGCTACGTCACTGACCTCTGTTTTATCATTCCTCGTTTAAGTAACTTCAGTATAGTAGTGGTAGACATGTCCACGAATAGTTTAGAACAACGAGGCTGAACCGCACTTTTAGCAAAACTTGAACTAGTTTGCTTTTTAAATCCTCAAACATATTTCAGTGACTATGTGGCAACACTGCGCACAAACTTGAGCTTTTAAACAGCAGAGGACGATTTTATCGATATTTTTACGTGGGTTCAAATGAGAGCAAAGCAATAATCGATTGTTCAAGGGCCAACACCAAGGAATTCTAGAGGCTATTTGGCATCACTACAAATATGGACTTGAACTCTCTCAAAAGAACGATTCAATCAATTGTTCGAGGGCCAAAACTGACGACCGCAGTGGCTATACGACAACACTCTGTATCATGGGCACCCGAAGCGGGGTGGCAAGAAGAGGCACTTGCCCCCCCCCCCCTCCCCTGGAATTCAAAAAAGTCAAAATTTCACGGTAAAAAATGAAAGGAAAAAAGGAAATGCAATGTTAAACGAAGGAGTAATAGTTAACAAACTTCATTATTTGTTTATTTTGTAATTTTAACTCATTTTTTGCAAGGAATAGTAGAATTGAACATTTCCCTCGATATCATTTCCGTCTGCTGACCCTTTACCCATTATATCAAACACGTCAAAAGTATTACTTTTATTTAATACACCTACCATGGCTTGATACTTGTACACCATTAGGATTCAAAAAAAAAGTTTTCCAAAACAAAAATTGGGGGGGCTCCTACCTTCCATTGAGGCTCAACAATTTTGCCCCCCCCCCTTTGGAAAATTTTCTGCGGGGGCCCATGCTCTGTATGGACTTGTGAGCTCTTTCAGCAGAAGAAGATTTAATCGATATTTTTGCAATGTGTCCAAATTAGAGTATAGGGATAATCGTAGCCGTATTTAGGATTCAGGGGTGCAAAATGTGCCCGATCTAGCGATCCGCGGATCGCGTGAAAGTGAGGAAATTTCTGGGAAAGTGAGGAAATTTATGCAGTTTTTTTTTTTTTTTTTTTTTTTAAATAATGGCAAAAAGGATTTCCCAAGAAAATAGTGTAAAAAATGGGAAAATATTGGTCATTTTGCGAACATACGGTGTTAAAATGTTAAAATAACCAAAAAAAAGTCATCACTTTCAAATTTTTGTGAGGAAATTTTTTAAAATCCTGTGAGGAACTAAGTCATGGATCGCGTGAAACTTCCAAAGTTTTGGAACATTTTGCACCCCTGGGATATTGTCTTTCTCTGTCTTAGCCCATTTAAAAGCATTTGTTAGGAAAGGACAGAAACAGAGGCTGAAGTCACGTGACAGCCCCTATATCCACCCTTTTCTAACACATGCGTTTAAATGGGCTAAGAGAGAGATAGACGATATCCTGGCTACGGCTACGGGGATAATCGATCGTTCTCAAACCGACACCGGTGGACCGCAGTATGGATATATATGGCAACACTGCGTCAGGAACCAAGAGCATCGGCGGTGCATTGCATTGGATCGGAATCAGATCGGATGGGAAGCGAGAAGGAGGAATGACCTGTTTGCAAGAAGTGGATCAACAGAGGAGCGAGTTCGACTTGCAATTCAAAATCCGCGCCTTCCAATCCCGCTCCTCCGCCACTAGCGGATCCAAGTTATTGTCCTTCTCTCTCCTCCCATTAGAATGCATGTGTTAGCAAAGGATAGAAGAGTGGGCGAAAATCACGTGACTGCCCCTAATCTGTCCTTTTCTATCATACGCGTTCTAATGGGAGAAGAGAGAGAAGGATAGATTCCTAGCGGATCCAAGATATTGTCCTTCTCTCTCTTCTCCCATTAGAATGCATGTGTTAGCAAAGGATAGAAGAGGGGGCGAAAATCACGTGACTGCCCCTAATTTGTCCTTTTCTATCATACGCCTTCTAATCTGAGAAGAGAGAGAGAAGGATAGATTCCTAGCGGATCCAAGTTATTGTCCTTCTCTCTCTTCTCCCATTAGAATGCATGTGTTAGCAAAGGATAGAAGAGTGGGCGAAAATCACGTGACTGCCCCTAATCTGTCCTTTTCTATCATACGCGTTCTAATGGGAGAAGAGAGAGAAGGATAGATTCCTAGCGGATCCAAGATATTGTCCTTCTCTCTCTTCTCCCATTAGAATGCATGTGTTAGCAAAGGATAGAAGAGGGGGCGAAAATCACGTGACTGCCCCTAATTTGTCCTTTTCTATCATACGCCTTCTAATCTGAAAAGAGAGAGAGAAGGATAGATTCCTAGCGGATCCAAGTTATTTGTCCTTCTCTCTCTTCTCCCATTAGAATGCATGTGTTAGCAAAGGATAGAAGAGTGGGCGAAAATCACGTGACTGCCCCTAATCTGTCCTTTTCTATCATACGCGTTCTAATGGGAGAAGAGAGAGAAGGATAGATTCCTAGCGGATCCAAGATATTGTCCTTCTCTCTCTTCTCCCATTAGAATGCATGTGTTAGCAAAGGATAGAAGAGGGGGCGAAAATCACGTGACTGCCCCTAATTTGTCCTTTTCTATCATACGCCTTCTAATCTGAGAAGAGAGAGAGAAGGATAGATTCCTAGCGGATCCAAGTTATTTGTCCTTCTCTCTCTTCTCCCATTAGAATGCATGTGTTAGCAAAGGATAGTTGAGGGGGCCAAAATCACGTGACTGCCCCTAATCTGTCCTTTTCTGTCATACACGTTCTAATGGGAGAAGAGAGAGAAGGATAGATTCCTAGCGGATCCAAGTTATTGTCCGTCTCCTCTCTTCCCCCATTAGAATGCATGTGTTAGCAAAGGATAGAAGAGGGGGCGAAAATCACGTGACTGCCCCTAATTTGTCCTTTTCTATCATACGCCTTCTAATCTGAGAAGAGAGAGAGAAGGATAGATTCCTAGCGGATCCAAGTTATTTGTCCTTCTCTCTCTTCTCCCATTAGAATGCATGTGTTAGCAAAGGATAGTTGAGGGGGCCAAAATCACGTGACTGCCCCTAATCTGTCCTTTTCTGTCATACACGTTCTAATGGGAGAAGAGAGAGAAGGGTAGATTCCTAGCGGATCCAAGTTATTGTCCTTCTCCTCTCTTCCCCCATTAGAATGCATGTATTAGCAAAGGATAGAAGAGGGGGCGAAAATCACGTGACTGCCCCTAATTTGTCCTTTTCTATCATACGCCTTCTAATCTGAGAAGAGAGAGAGAAGGATAGATTCCTAGCGGATCCAACTTATTGTCCTTCTCTCTCTTCTCCCATTAGAATGCATGTGTTAGCAAAGGATAGAAGAGGGGGTGAAAATCACGTGACTGCCCCTAATCTGTCCTTTTCTATCATACGCGTTCTAATGGGAGAAGAGAGAGAAGGATAGATTCCTGGATCCGCCAGTGTCCTACGCTCCTGCTCCGACTTCTTTCTTGGGTTCAATTTGACAATAGAAAGCGTGCAAAATGCAACCCGCCGAGCGTCGAGCGACCGAACCCAAGTTGGACGACTTGATCTCGCCGAGGCCACCGCGCCGGTATCTTTCCATTCCGCTCGCGTCCCGCGCTGGTCACGCGCTTGCCCCTAAAAACTCACCGCTCATCCGCCAAAGAGTTGCCAATTTTCCGCAGGAAAAGTGAACTCACGCTTTTTTCCTTGTGCGGCCCAATCATCTGACAGTTTGTATAATTTGAGGCTCGACTTACGGCGATTCCATGGCACGTGACCAAGGCGATCGACTAGTCGATCGATTAATGGTCATTTCCACGGAAAAAAACTACGGTGAAAATAACCATAAGGATACCTGATTTTGGCACCTGCTAGATGTTATGGTAATGTTAACCAGAAGTATACTATGTTTGACTATAGGTACTGGGGTGATGTTACCTGATTGCATGTCGAATTTGCTCAAAGTATCGGTAAATGTACCATACTTCTGGTCAAGTTTACCATAACATCTAGCAGGTGCCAAAATCAGGTATCCTTATGGTTATTTTCACTAATCTTTTTTTCCGTGTCCCGGACTCTGTGGAGTTTTTTTTTGTAAAACCAGGATTGTCAGCACCAGTGGCGTACACAGGATTTTTCTTGGGAGGGGCTCGTACTGATGAGCGTTTGACGGAAAATTGTTCCCCCCTTCCCCTCCACCCACAAAAATCGGAAGTCTGGGGGGGAGGGTTTAGCCCCCTTAGCCCCCCCCCCCCCCCCTACGTATGCCACTGTTCAGCACCTGGAGGTAGATCTAACAAAGATATCTGTAAAGTTTGGATGCTCGAATCCGGAATATAAGGACGTAACTTTGGGAATTCGCACACTCGCTGTTCGATTCATCGTATCGCAAGATGGATACCGAATTCGCATAGTTACGTCCTTATTTTCCGGATTCGAGCATCCAAACTTGACCGATATCTTTGTTAGATCTACCTCTAGGTGCTGACAATCTTGGTTTTACAAAAAAAAAAAAAAAAAAAAAAAACAAAAACCAAACTCCGCAGAGTCCAGAAAATGACCATTAATCGATCGACTAATCGATCACCTTGGTCACGTGCCGTGGAATCACCTTGAAGCGCAATACCATTACTCACCCATCTACTCATCGATTTTCGGAGAGAACGAATATACGGTTCAGGGACCCGAGTCCTATTTGGAGGACCTGGAGTCTTCGGCAAACTTCAAAAATTTTCTCCTACTTCTAAAACACAATGAATAATCGCAAAATTGACACGCAGAAACATCTACGCGGAAAAAAAAAATACGGTACAATGGGTCTGTTGCAAACTTTTGCTACATCGATTAAGACTGTTTAATCTAATGTAAAATCGCCTGAAAAGTCCATTAGTGGCATCAGAAAGTCATAAAATGCAATTATAAACTCACAAGAGGCGTTTAATGAAATCCAAGATGGCGGAGGAATATCGAACAATTTGTATGCATGCACCACGAACATCCAAGGATGGCCAACTGTGACAACTTCACTGGAGCTGGAGGTTATGTGTTTGTTTACGTTGTGATTGGTTGTGATTGATATTGTGAGGTTGGCTATCCTTGAATGCTCGCGGTGCATGCATACAAATTGCTCGATATTTCTCCGCCATCTTGGATTTCATTAAACGCTTCTTGTGAGTTTATTATTGCATTTTATGACTTTCTGATGCCACCAATGGACTTTTCAGGCGATTTTACATTAGATTAATCTCTCTTAAATGTTGTAGCAAAAGTTTGCAACAGACCCATTAACCATATACGCACATGGTAGCTACTATGGAGTCTATGATAGGCATTACCGAGCCTGTGGTTCAATAGTGGCTACAGGTTCGATAGCGACTACCATAGGTTCAGTAGTGGCTGTTACAAGTTTGGTAGAGGCGAGGCTATCATAGATTAGATAGTCGCTGCTATAGGTTTGGTAATGGCTATCATAAGAATTCGATAAATCGGTAGCAGCTACTGTACTAGGGTACTATACTACGTATACTACTATACTAACGCTTTTGTTTGCGAGAGCGTAATCAGTGTTGCTGCTTCCTTTTTCAGTTTTGGGAGCCACTTGACCGGCACGTTTGCTTAATAGGGGCCATCTACAATTTTTTAGGAGCCGTAGTGATTTTTTTGCATACTGATCACGGCGCATGATGTTTCATTGAAAAGAAAACTCGCGTAATGTAATGTTAGTAGATAAGCCCAGATAACTAAGGAATATGCTATAGAATAACAGTAAAGAAGTAAATAATTAATATTTATTCTCTTATTTCTCCACGCGCTTTTGGTGTTTTTTTTTTAAGGAAAACATCAACTTCATATTTTTTTGCGGCAATTTTTTGGATTTTTTTTTTTTTTTTTTTTTTTTTTTTCCGGCATGTTTCAGCGGATTGTGCAGTTCAATTCTAATTTTATATCGTCTATTTACATGAACTCAAGCCACCGCCTCCTCCCATAAGGGGGGGGGGAGGCTTTCACCTCGGTAAAAGACGCGATTTGTACGAGCTACCTCGCCAGATTTGCCGGATAGTCGATTACGCGGCTTTTTCCGGGAAATTCGCCGATTCCCGCAGAATTTCGCTG
The DNA here is from genome assembly GCA_011764245.1 of Trialeurodes vaporariorum. Taxonomy (NCBI): domain Eukaryota; kingdom Metazoa; phylum Arthropoda; class Insecta; order Hemiptera; family Aleyrodidae; genus Trialeurodes; species Trialeurodes vaporariorum. The sequence goes on from VMOF01000379.1 coordinate 5,564,052, forward strand.
GAAATCGCAGATTTCGCGAAAATTTACTTTACAAAATTGAACCCAAGTGGTTACAACTGATACTCTTGTGAGGATCAGATCGCGATACGACCGTTTTAAAAATTTCTCGGCATTTCGCTGTCGCGAAATTTTCCAAGCTCTACTGGCATGAGCATACGGGCGAACATTCAATTAGGCGCCACGTTTGACCGAAGCAATTGTTTCTTAGGCGCCAACGCCGAATTTTTAGGCGCAATTCGCGAGTGGCCCCTGGGGAAGCAGCAACACTGAGCGTAATGGTGGCTGAGGGTATAGTAATAATGGGAGATTCCCATCTAACAATACTGTTACTCCATCAAGAAGTGACCAATAAGAGACGATTTTCATTTGACACCAGTGTCACTAGGTGTCACAGTGCCATTCATCAGATGTGGATCACTACTCTGGTGACTAATTACTCTGTGAATCATCCTTATCAGCATAGAGAGAGTGACGAAATTAAGATGGGAATCTCCCATTATTACCCTCAGCCACGCAGCCACCATTACGCCCTCTCGCAAATAAAAGCGTTTATTGAGGTTAGGAGTGGATTTCGGAAGTTTTTAGTGCTGCCATCGTTAGTTTTGGGGGTTTTTACACAAGAATCGTCTATTAAACCGCTTATAACAAAAGTGTGCAACAGCCCCGTTTGAAGTTTCTGGCGTCTCGAAATAAATAGTCGTGTTTAAAACGCAACATCCAAAACTCACAGTTTTTGCCAAAATCGACTCCATCTTCACGTACGATACGAGCTTCTACTGTTACTTACGTCATTGTAAGGCAAGAGTGTGTGATATACATGTTTTTTCTTCTTTTCTTTTCTTCGTGGAACCAGACAATCAGGACCCCAGAATTTGGTCGACGATTATTAAGCTAAACGCGGATATCGCGTTTTGGAACCGATAAAGAAAGTCGGTCGCGGGTGATAAGTACTTATCAAGAACGCAATTTTCTGCAAATAAGTTTGCAGACTCTTTATAGTTCACGCGCGAACTTGCGTCGGAGATTGAAAGCACAATATGCACACTATAAATATATCCGAGCATAGTATCGCTTTTGTCCATTTAAACACATGTAAAAGGTCGAATGCGAAGGTGTTCACCCAACACCCTGAAGTTCGATCTTTGTTAAGTGTTTAAATGGGCGAACTGCGACGTTGCCGAATAGTACGCTACGCCACTGACTGAAATCCTCGGTGCGCCCATGCGTCTTCTCTCGCGGTTTTGCGCCACTCAGCGCAATTGGGTTCTTCCTCGTATAGGAAACTAAAAGCGTCATTGTGAAAACCGGGAGTTATATATATACATATATTGATGAAACTTTGGGTGTACATACAATCATACATATATACAGGCATCACACGTCAGTATATCGTCGATTATTGACCGCGGCATCGGCAAGGCAGCCGCAATTATTAAGCGTCAAGCGTCAAAGTCGCGTTATTCAATTGTCTCTCGTTTTATACCTTCAAGGCCCAATTCATATAAAACCATTCAACGGCAGATTAGCGTCGAGCGACGATCGAGCAAAGTCACCGCACGCGGACCAAGGCGATACGCGACGCGATATATGAAGTGAAGAGATCTCAAAGCGGTTTGAACCAATAAATGAATAAAACGCGACAGCTCTTCGTTCCTTCAGACCACAACAATTTTTCGGTCACTCATCCGGGTACAAACTTTAAAAAAAAAATATATATATATATATATATATATATATATATATATATATATATATATATATATATATATATATATATATATATATATATATATATATATATATATATATATATATATATAATAAAACACAAAAAAATGGCCAAAAAAAGTTTTCCCCCCCCGTGATTTTTACACGTACTTACATTATTTTTTAATGTTATTTTTTTCTTTTTTGGCTTTGTTGTTTCTCCAAACTTTAGAGTCTGACCAACTCTAAAGGTATTCATATATATATATTGATATATATATATATATATATATATATATATATAATAATATATATATATATATATATATAATATATATATATATATATATATATATATATCGGGAAAGGATCAATGGTCTCTTCAACTTTCCTGAACGAGCATTAAGGAAACGGTATCAAATAAATCTGGGTCAATCCACGAATGTCGCGCCGGGAGGGATCGTTTGAAATTAAACGATCGATAAAAAATTCGTTGAAAATCAATTGATATTGATACATTTTAGACTTTCTTAGTGTGATTTTCGTGATTTTCGCTGGTCATTATATCAGGTTGGACCATCTTTATGCTTATTGCAAAAGTTTGCAAGAGCCCCATTCTGACATTTAGGGAGTGGGGGGGGGGGGGTAGCCTTATCAATCCTATCAGCCATAAGACATAATAACAGCGGGAGCATCCGAGTTGGCCCAATTGCCAAATCCGAGTTGGTCCACGGCTTAAAAACCCGTCCGAGTTGGCCAAGCCGAAAACAATAGAAGAAATAAAAATATATTTAAATGTTGTAATGTGGCAACGTCGCTTACCTCTATGATAGGATAGATTAATGGAGCGTAGTTGGTGAGACTGATGGCAATGAGCTTAGGTTGACAGAAAGTTCTTAAACTCTGCTTCGTAAAGGGCAAAAAATAGCTAATGCACTTTTTTCTTAGAAATCGGTAAAAATTTACCGGATCTTTTCTAATGAAAGCAAGGCGATCGTGAATTGACGCGTACTCCTCCACACCTTCAAGTGGGAACTCTTCCTTCTCCGTCTGTCGTTTGGTTGCAGGACGAGGAGGTATCTTGGTGGCAAGTTTAATGGAGGTGTCAGCCTGTACTTTTAGAAGAGTTTTGATGAAACAAAAAATATTTGGATGAGCACAACTGAACTCGGCATTTAAGGCATGGAAAGATTCACAACCGTTCGTTGTCCGATCTTCATAAGTTGAATGAGAAGCCCACATTCCTTGGGGGAAATCGCAATCAGGCTGAATGTATGTTTTCAGCACATAATCAAAAAAATTATCTAGAGGCACAGATCCTAAGGGTTTTATAGATATCAAATCCTCGCAAAAGCAATCCTCAATGTCAGATGGTGGGAGAAGCGGTAAACCAAAAAAAATACCTCAGAACGGAGCTAATTTCTGAATCTTTTAATTTAAATTCGGTTGACAAAGCCTGATTTTCTTCGTTCGTAAAATGCCACGTTGCCAAGTGCTCTCTTTTTTATTTATTTGTATTGTCTCTTGGGCCAACTCGGAAACGCTGTTTTTCCAGACAGGGGCCAACTAGGTATATGCGGCGAAAAAACGGCTTGGGCCAACTCGGACTTTTTGGGCAAACTCGGAATCACCCAAAACAGCGAACCACCGGAGTTTTGCCACAGGTCATCAGTCAACGCGTATAGGGGTGCAGTTGCTGTTACTGTATGTTGCTCACTATGTTGTTCTGTTGAGTCTCCGAAAAATGAAAAGTTAGCCCTTGCACGGTCGGCTTGAGCGTGGTCTGTAGTACATATTGTCTCTGAGTGTGAATTTTATACCCCACGGAAAAAAAAAGATTGATGGAATTTACCATCTGAATACCTGATTTTGACGTCTTCTAGCAAGTATGGTATATTTCACCTCAGTATGGTTAATATGCAGCGTACCTTTAGGTAAATTAAGGTAACATGTTGGTACATTTCACCCCTATCTGGTGAAATTTACCATACTTGAGAGCAGACTCCAAAATCAGCTGTGCATCAGATGGTAAATTCTACAAGTCTTTTTTTTCCGTGCAAGACGAACCGTAACCTCAAAATATCCAATCGCTATCCTCCGTTTATATATGAGATTGTTAGACGGTATTGACCGAAGCCATATCAATGAGAGTCACCTGAAAAGTTGAAAAATACACGAGAGAAAACCATAACAATACTTAACACGCCATAAATAGACCGATTCAGTGATTCTTCGTATTGGAGTCTATCGCTCTGTGTGTGGTTCATTGTCCTGATCCCAAACGAAACAAATCGCAGAATTGAAGGTTTAACTTTCAGGTGGAGTGAACTTGACGTCTGATTCTTTATGTGCGCGGTTCTACTGATTTGGACAACTGTTTAGACTTCAATTTGTTTTTAATCACAAGACGCGACATTGATTTCTCCATAGCCTCGCGCTGTTGCCGGTACCAGATTGATGCTTGGAGACCTTGTCCAATGTCCAGCCTCTCTCTCTCTCTCCCTCCCCTTTCACTCTCCCACCCTCTTTCTCTCTCTCTCTGTCTCCTCTTCCCTCCCTTCTCTCCCCCCCCTCTCCCTCCCTCCACATCTCCCCCTCTCCATCAGAAAGTCTGCCAATTGAAGAAAATTTTTTATACTGAAACATCACAGGTCGATGCAGTGTTGCCAGATCGAGGATAAAAAGCCGTATCGTCCCCCATTTAAATCAATGTAAAACGTACGGCTTTTTCATCCCAATCTGGCAACATTGGGTCGATGACAGCATTCACCATTTTTCTTCATCGCACACTTTCTTGCTCGCGCAAGCCCAATCGTGGGCAGTGGTTGCTCGCCCTATTTGGCTACCATGGTTTTTTGTCATTTGAACGTATGCATATGTATCGACTTCTCAGAGATTCAGAGAATCCCCTGAATATCGATTATTTTACATCGGTTTAAATGGAGAGACTCCTTTGTTGCCACATTGTACGAGTAGTCTTAAATCAATTCAAAGTAACGTTGAAAGCATCACAAAAGTTCCAAAATTCCCCACATATACCCAAAACAATGAGATTGAACAAAATTATGAGAACATTGTCATGTAAGTGAAACTCTATTGAGTACTACTGCGAGCAGAGTTGCCGTTGCTTGGTAAACTAAATGACATTTTTTAATTCACCAATAATTAATCGACGGTTTGGTTTTAGTAATGACCCCATCCGGTGATGAGCGTTCCAAACAATGACAAACTGAGTCTTTTGCTCTCTCGTGACCCCCACTTACTGCTATCTCACTCTCATCGCAAAAAGTGAAATTTGTTGACAGAAATGAATTTCTCGAGACACTTTATGCGTTTTCGATAAAAATACATGTGTGGTGAAAGAAGGTCCTGTAGATGAATTCCAAAACTATAGAAAGAGATGGCTGTACTTTCATGAGGGTGACGGGCAGGCCTGCTGTTTTGCGTATAATCAATACTATTTTTCTATTCACCGATGACTCCACCGGTTGAGAAAAGATTACACAGTTCAGCCCAGTGTATGACTGTAATGCACGAAAATACTCAAATCTGTAAGCTTTCCTCAATCGGTGGAAACGCTGTTCATTAATTAAAATATCCGCAAGTTTTTAACAGTCATCGACGACTCCACCGGTTGAGAAAAGATACAGAAGCGAGTATTTTAGTTCATTGCAGTCATACACTGAGCTAAACTGTGTAATCTTTTCTCAACCGGTGGAATCATCGGTGAATAAAAAAATAGCATTGGTTGTACGCAAAAAGGCAGCCCTGGCCACGGGAGAGTGAATGAGATAGTTTAGAATACGCGAGTATTTTTAGTTTACCATACGCGAGTATTTTTAGTTTATTATACGCGAGTATTTTTAGTTTACCATACGCGAGTTTTGTGACAACCGATTGCGACCGATGCATGAAAACACTTTTGTGATTGTTGGCGAACCGTTGACTTCGCACTAAAACCGTCTACTCTACCGGTTGACCAAAAGAAAACACAGTCATGACTCTATACGCTGTGTTACATCGTATTTGACCTGTGAGCATCTTGGTGTAAGTGCAAAGAACGCAACCCGCAGTTCACGTCGGCAGATTTCAGACGATCGTCCGCAGACAATAGCAGTAGGATGGAAGAATCCGATTCAGTTTCTGGTTCGCAATCAATATAGCTGCCAGACGAAAGCAGCTTCAGGCCCTGTTAAATCAAAAATCAGATTGTGTTTCCTCTTCACTCTTCATGTTCTCAGAAGTATCTTACAGCGAAGAACAATCGGATGTTATCCGCCTCCTTCAGTTACACCCCCGCCTCCCCATAAATCGATATCGAGACTCTACGTTGTCAAATAGGGCTCAAAAACGCCGTTATTGAAACATAGTTACTCTGCTGTGCTCAACTTTTAATCACGTTAATTCACATGAATATATAATTAATAAACCCGCATGTTTCTGTTCTACACGTTTACAGTGCTTACTTTCAGCAGAAAGAAAGAGAGAAAGAAAAAAAAACCACTTGTTCAGTTCAATAACTCCCCGATAATAAAGAAATAAAAGAAATAAAAAAGAAATAAAGAAATAATAAAATAAGAATAAAGAAATAGCCTCACTTGTAGCATGGAGTAACAAACATGGGCTGAATCTGAATGCTAACAAATGTAAACCAATCATCATAGGCTGTGATAAACTATTGCATAAAATAGACCAACACCAATTGAACCGGGTGATTGTAGATGGAAATATCTTACCTTATGAAAATGAGGTAAAAAGTCTAGCAATAATTGATCAGCAATAACTTGTCACGGGAAGAACATGCCATCAGCGTTTCCAACAAAATATATAAAACACTTTACCAGTTAAGAAAATTACCATTTAATCCATCTATTAGAATAAAATCAAATCTTATATGAACCCTTATTTTTCTGATTTTAGATTATGCTTCTGCTGCGTATTGTGATTTAAGCGAAACATTCAAAGCAAAAATACGAGTTGCATTAAATGCTAGTGTGAGGTATATCTTTAATTTATCAACGTTGTACTGTGTCCATTTAAACTCTCGAAAAAGATCGAATTCGAAGGTGTTCACCGAACACCCAATAGTTCGATCTTTTTCGAGAGTTGAAATAGGCGAACTGCAAAGTTGCCAAATTTCACGCTACGCCACTGACACCTTCATCGGCAATCTCGAACTTTCAACACTTCTTTTAACGACGAACTGTTTTGCGCTGTGCCCGATGGCCGATATATATAGTACAATCGATGGACACTATCGTCGCTATCGAGTGTAAACTACTATACCGGAACAATCGAAACTATACCGATAGTATCGCAGCTCTTGAGCGAGGTGTAGTAGGTGTAGGTAAGTACACGCTAAGCAACGCTTGAATGAGAAGAGATTACTAACTTTGATGTGTAATCGTAATCGAATATAACGGAGAAATCTGCCCGCAGCATTTTACGGGAAAAGATCTAGCGCAGGCTCAATACAAGAAATAAGGACCCACCAGAGGTCGTTAAACCTCATGGGGCCCAGGCCCATGGTATATTAATGGGAATAAAATTCGCGTTGTTGCTCACTAGGTTCTCTTACATCATTCGTACTTACTAATTAATAATCTATATTTTAGCCTGAGGTCGAATGAAAAACGAGAAGAAAAAAAAAATCAGAAATCTTCCAGTGGACTTAGAGCTGCAGAAGAAAATGTCGAAAGTTTCTTTAATGCCTGGAAAAAACTAGTTGATACTATTGAAATCACTCTAAATTACGTTATTTTCCTTTTTTCAGATAAGTGTGAATTTCCTTTTTCTCTGGCATTAATTTTACAATCAACAAAATTTAATTTAGAAAAGCTCATAAATGTATATAAATATTATGATTTATTTTGGTAGCAGCATAATACCTCAAAACATAGTAGTAGGTAGCTGTAAGCTACATCAGCTGTAGCTATATTTTTCCTTTAAGATCCATAGTTAATTTAGACTATCTTTAAAACCCAGTATGATGAAAAAATCCAATCCTTTTGTACTTTAAAAAAAAAAAAAAAAAAAAAAAAAAAAAAAAAAAAAAAAAAACAATCATACTGAAAATTAAATAGTCTCGCTATAGTACTGGCCGTGTCATTTTTTACATTGAAAAACTATATAGATAGATTTAATTTTTATCGTTCTAGCTCTATTAAAATTGACCAATGAGATAACGACTCGTGAAATGCGATTTATTTATGTCTACTCCATTTAAAACTACAGAAAAGAATCGATTTATTTTGAGTTTCAATTGCACCCCCTGCCGACCGATAATTTTCTATAGTTTTAAATGGAGTAGACATCATCGATTTATCGAATTTCACGAGCCGCTATTGCTAAAAATAAGCAAGTTACATAGTAAAATATGAAGTGCGGGAGGGGGGGGGGGGTCAAAGTCACCTTCCGGCTAACCTTTTAGTCCTTTTCTATCGCATGTATTGAAATGGGACAGCACCCATAAGCGCAAAAATCCGAAAACTAGAACCCAAAAGCGCAAAAACGATGTTCCAAAAGCGCAAAAAGGATCTCGAGAAATATGCCTAACAGCGCAAATGCTAATGTAAAAAGATGTAACCCAAAACCGCAAAGATAATTAAATTGCTAATTCTTACCTAATGCACTGGCAACGCTGTATATTTGCAACCCACTTCTTTCAGATAACTTTCGAGCGTGAGTTGATTGCTTAACAGCTGAGAGTGCGAAGAAAGTAGTTGCTTAAATTTGCTCTCTTCCTTGGAATTTGATTTTGGCGGTTTGACCCATATATGCCCATTGGGTCGTTAACGACCCACATATAATGTTTTTTTTTGGGACCAAATTACAGTAAATTTAGGCCAATTTTACTCAAAACTCGATGTTGTGATCTTTCAGCACCTATAATTTAGCTGGACCAGAAAATTTCACAATTTTTAAATTTAATTTTTTTTTTTTAACTCTAAGATGGTGTTTTTTGAGAAAAACACCAGAAAACATCCAACATGTTCAAATAAAGTTGGGCATATATGAGTTAAAAGCAGACTTTAGCTTGATATAAGTTTCTGCTTGCAGAACAGCGATGAAAGAGTGAATGTTTGGATGAGATGAAGCAAAATTTTTTCTAAAATGCCCATGAAACTAATTCTCCGATTTTGCATTCCACATTTACTCACTAGAGTTAGCATGGTTGCCAAATCAGACATTATTTTTTAATAGCATTGTGACTGAAAGTGTCCTCAGTAAAATGCACCCATTTACGCAAATTTTCCTTGCCCTGAACATACCCATATGCGCAAAAGAGTATTTTGCGCATTTGGGGATTTGCGCATTTCGGCATTTACCATTGAAATGGGCGAATAGAGAGAGAAATATGGACTGCTGCCCCCCCCCCCCCGCTAGTTGGACGAGTGTGGAGTAGTTTTCAATGGACCAATCAGGAGGTTTTGTTCCGTGATTCACAATTAGTGGTATCAGCATTAAAAGCTGAAACAACCAGTAGGATTCGTCAGGGGCGGCTCGTGCAATTTGGCAACAATGTCATCCCTCCATTTGATTGTATGTAAAACAATCGATCCGAAAGTGAAGCAGCGCTTCACCAACAATCGATTGTTAAACATACATTCAAATGGAGCAAAGACATTGTTGCCAAATAGCGCGAGCCTCCACTGGGATTCGTACCCATGTATAATTTAGCCTTTTGACGAACTTTATTACGACTTCATCTCCTAATTACGCGCTTGCCAATTTCACATGCAGATGCTTAACTTTTTTACGAGCAGTATTGTACGCGCGAAGCGTTCTGCGCTTTTCAACAAAGCTGCTAATTTAAAGAAGATGCTTTATGATGTTTGCCAGTAGATTCACAATCTTCACACTTTCTCTTATAGACTTCACAGTCACCCTTCGTTTGAATGTTCCCTTGGGTGTTCCATGTTTAAGGAATCTTCGAATTTTTTTCAGAGGGCACCAATCCTCACCTAATGGAGAGAAAATATTCCAATAAACTGTTTTAGTAGAGCGATATATCGTGCCGATTGCTGTCCGAAGACTTCTGGCCCTTAACAAACTCTGATTTAATATTATTCCCTCCATAAGTGCATTTTTGAACGGAAATTTAGGGCATCAAATCAAACAATTATTGTGACCTTTTTGCGATTATATTTTGAGATTATATTTTTATCGTATGCGCATACGCGTACGATAGTTTTTTTTTTTACTCACATCTGCTCTGCTGTAGGGTCCTTAAATATAAGAGGGTACTATGAAAAGGTTTTCTGGTGGTCCGCGCTGTAGCGGGACGTTTGAATTTACTTGTAATCCAATGGGCGGAATCGACTTTTTTACCCGGGTTTTTAACTATGCCGAGGGTCAAAGTTTTCAACCATTTTTTTTTTTTTTTTTTTTTTTTTTTTTTTTTTTTTTTTTTTTTTTTCAGACACTATACTTATTGAACAATATTTTCACCCTACCAATTTATTTTTACTCTGCATACAGGTTTTTGAGAAAATCGCCTCTAAAGATGACCCTTTCTCCGCGCTCATGACCGCGTAATTCAAATTTCATGTACGGCGCTAGCGGACTTATTGTTAGTACCTCCGGGTGGGACTTGTCGTGGCTGCATACAGACCAATCATGGCACGCTTTATCAATACATAAATTGTATTGGAGTTCCCCTGCTTGTTTTTTTGTTTTTTGTTTTGTTTTTTTTTTTTATGAGAGGCGCGAACAGAATGAAAATCGAAACATTTATTTAGACGCATCGAATTTCAGAAAGGCCTCGATAGGAGCGGAATTTGGTCAAACCTAAACTTCGCTCTCTCCGATAATTTTAGCAAATGTATACAATATACATCGAGAGAGACGAAGAGAGAGAGACAAAGAGAGAGAGGGAGAGAGAGACAAAGAGAGAGAGGGAGAGAGAGACCCATCTCTTGTTGTTAAAACATGAAGTTTCAAAAAAATCAAAACACTAAAACAGCACCCGAGGTTGCAACTGCAAGATATATTCGCGCCGGCTTTGTTACATAAAAAAAAAAACAAAAACAAAAACAAAACAAAAAAACAAAAAAAATTCGCAGTTTATTCGTCGAGTTGGTGCATCGCATTGTTTTGTGGACTTGCGGTAGGTTCTCTCCTAGGTTGTCATATCGTGCATTTTATTTACTTGCAGCATGTGAAATACAATATATCGATGTATCTTTCATTTAAATCTACGAAAAAAATCGATTATTCGAAGGCTCAATTGAAACTCTGAATAATAATCGATTCTTTTGTATTGGTTTTTAATTTGCAAGAATCGATAATATCGATCAAAAAATTATATGTATATTCAATTTAAATCTACGAAAAACAATGAATTATTCGAAGTCTGAATTGAACTTTCGAATAATCGATACTTTTGCATCGAATCAAGTTGAAAAGGAACACGTTATGCGTTATTATCGATCACACATAAACTATTAACGAGCTATTTTCTTTAGTCGCGGCACGTGAAATACAATGTATTGATGTATCTTCCATTTAAATCTCCAAAAAATAATCACTTATTCGAAGGCTCAATGGGGCTCTTGCAAACTTTTGCTGCAGGGGATTTAAGAGTTGAGTCTTGCATAAAAACCTGTAAAAATGACGATGAGTACACTAAAAAATTACGAAATTCACTCTCAGAATCGGACTTAATGGCAGAGAGACGCAGGTACCATGGGAGATTCCTATCTAAATTGAGACGTATCTCTGTGTTTCCGTAGAGAAAGTGACATAATAGACAGGAATCTCCTGTGATACCTCCTTCAAACCGCCATTACCATCTTTACCATCTAAAATTTTCAAGGCCTGCTTCCAAGTTATATTCTGTGAAACCCTTAAAAGGTACCTAAAAACTGCAAAATTCTTTAAAATTTACCTAGTTTTGAAAAAATGAAAATTTCTATCAGGATACAATTTTTTTTGGAAATCATAGTACCATCCTCTACATTGGTTCACATGTTGTCATGCTTCTCGTAATACAATTCATATAGGCGGATCCAGCAATCTGGCAACAGCGCATTCTTCCCATTTGAACGTATGATAAACAATCGATTCTTAAAGGGTCCATGGCCCCGTGACTAATCGATTATTTGTCGTGCAATCAAATGGGAAGAATGCACTGTTGTCAGATAGCTGGATCCGCCTATGCTTATGTATACTTTCTGTGTAAATCTCAGTTCAAATCTTAGTCCCTTCAATCTTCATGCAAGCATAAAAGCACAGAATAAAACAATCAGAACGGAAACTCTGTCGGATTTTGAAGCAAATTCATTTCGCGTCCGCCATGTTGGGATATAGGATGTTTACATCTGGATTCGCGCGCGAAAAAAAAAAGATAGGACATGATCCGCGAAATTTTCATTCGGAAATGCCATTAGAATAAAAGTGAGGCTGGAAACTTAAGATTTCTTTCCAGAATTTACAGAAATAAATGAGTTTCAACACAAATCACACACGTCCGCCATGTTGGGATATAGGACCACAGCGTTGCCTATTGGTGCCGTTAAATTCCAAACTTGCTTACATTGGCTCTTACGGGTTACTGATTAGTTTACTGGACCAACCACCGCGGACTTACCTTCTTAAACGCAAACCGGTGTGATTGCCTATTCAAAATAGAGCAGCTATTTTTATCTGTGCTGTGTAAACATATCGCGTGCGCTTTAAACTGAGCGTCAAAAATTGGGAATTTCTCTCGAAAATCTGGTCAGCTTTTTATTTTCGGCGATTAACCAGCTAATGGACCAAGCCTGAATATACTCGGTTTTCTCACCTAGTCAATTTCACATTGTTCCAGTATCATGATTCCGAATGAACACGATTCTCGATGTAGTATAAAAAGATGAGATTTCGTCTGGCGCCTTCAATCCGACGTATAGGCAATTCCAACTCCCCCCGAGTACGAACAGTTAACTACCTTCCCTATATAAATGCAAGAGTGGCGTTCTTTTGAACTAACCTCGCCTTCAATTCATCGTATAGGCAATTCCAACTCCACCGAGTACGAACAGTTAACTACCTTCCCTATACAAACGGAAAAGTGACGATCATGTGAACTAACGTAATCTTTGAAGAGTTAATGTCCGGTTTAAATACCTTCCATTATGGGATTTTTCGTCGGCCGACCGTTTTTAGTTAATCGATATGTAACCATGATTTATGCATTTAACCCTTTCATGCGCGTATTTTGGGATTTGAGTTTTTTTGATATTTATTTAGACCGTTCGAAAGAGGACACTTTTTTAAGACCTTTGATGGGTCACACAACTTTTTGAAAAATGTCCATTTAAATACCAATGAATCACATGTTACATAAAATAGTACACATGTGTACCACTATCCAAGAAAGGGTTAAACCTATTTCAGATTGCATCAAAAGGCATCGGTGAGCGCAGCATTTCGATTCTCTGCTAATCAACCGCTCACCGATGGGCTTTTGATGCAACTCGGAAGTAGGCACCTGCACCATGCCCCCCGTACGTGCTCACCGATCATCTGCGTGCGGGACCAATGACCATGAGGACGTAACCATTTTTAAATTTACATTGGCTGTGCCTTGGAAGAGCAGAGGGGACGTTTTGAGAGCCCTGCTCCTTGTCAGCGGTTAAAAGCCCGCAAAAACAGCTGCTCGTAAGTCTGTTTTCCATTTAACCCTTAACTGCAGATGAGCCCAGATCTGGAACAATTACTTTGAAGCCTTATCTAAAAGTAGGGGACTTGAGTCGTACTGTCGCTGCATGGTGGGTCACATGTGGAACAGATACTAAACGAGTAAGAATTGTCGATTTTGTCCTAGAGCGCGCAGCACAGGATATAGAACGTGCATAGTGGTTGAAAATAGCTCACTGAAAATCTGATCGAGATTTTCCGATTTTCATTGTTATGTTTGGGAGTAACGCAGGGGTACCATACACAAAAAAACAACTATTGAAACTTACTAACTTATTTCTTACTACTTTATTTTTTTATTTTTATTTTATTTTTTTTTTAGCCTGAAAACTTTATTTTCAGTTGCATGGATACCTAAATGCGGGTAAGGCCATATTTGGAACAATTAATATTCAGGCTCTTTACCATTGAAATATAATGGAAAGAATTTTTTCAGTATTTTTCCCTGTCTCAAGGATCAAAATTGTACTAAAAAAAAAAAAAAATTATTTTATTGAAAAAAAAAAAAATCACGCAGTAAAGGGTTAATATATAACATTGGCGGTGCCCCGGTAGAGCAGAGGGGACGTTTTAAGAGCCCTGGGGGTACCAATATTTGTCAGAACCCGATACTAAAAATGCTTCTGCTCTATCAAAAGTGAAGTAGGTATGTTAATAGTGCAACTGGCCGCATCGAGCTGTAGCGATGTAGAGGCTGATATATATATATATATATATATATATATATATATATATATATATATATATATATATATATATATATATATATATATATATATATATATATATATATATATATATATATATATATGTCATAAGTCCTATCTCAATGTGTGACAGAATGGGCGATTTGAATTTTGGTTTGAATTCGCCTGACTTTTTTTTTTTTAATCCTTAAATCAAAAATTGTAAATAATCTTGTGGAAATAGGATTTAAACAAAAGTGTAAGTGTTGAAGTGGCTAACTGTAGAGTCCCTATATGTAGAGAGTTAAGACAAGTGAATTCATGGGCGCCACCATTGGATGCGATTTTGCACATTTGTTTACATTCTGAGGGCCGCTGTTGTGTTTTGCTCCACTGCAAAGATTACAGTTCCGCTAAGTTTGTAACGATGTAATCTTTCCCTGCTTTTGTTGATCGACACGTATTAAAGCTTTTAATGATTCTTTTGAGATTTATAGATATTCTTGTGGTGCATCATGATTAAAATTAACAGACTCATCGCAAATTAACTCTTTTATCTGTAAAAGACCGTTGGTAAACAAAACAAAAGTGCAAAATCGCATCCAATGGCGGCGTCCATAGAGCCTAAAATTCATCGACCAATCAGAAGTTGACTACCCTCTTGTCTTAACTCTCTACATACATATAGGGACTCTAGCTAACTGGACACACACAATTTTAATACAACTATCCAGAGGTGAAAATTTTGCATAGTTCTGTTATGTGTCAGTTTCTTTATCGTGCAAATCCTTCCAGGAGAAACTCTTATATCAATTTTTGTGTCCATATAGCCACCCTAAAAAACTTTCATTTTCGTTTATAACCAATTTCAAATGTATTTTGTCAGTTTTTTTTTTATTATTTCTTTTTATTTTTAAATGTAAGGGTTAAAAAAAATTAGGCAAGCAAACCGTGCCTGTGTGAAAAACGTCCATAAGCGATCTCCGCCATGACTACCTCCTTGAAGTTTCAATGTCACGGCCCACAAATCTCATATCATCAAATCGCTGTAGCTCGTTGACTGAAATAAAACAATCAATTTCAAACAGATTCATAAACCGATGTACAACGATCACGAGCGTCAAGAATCACGCGAAGAGAAAACGTTTTCTGTATACAGCACCCTAAAAAACTCTGCGAATACGAGAGAGAAAAGTGAGAGTGATATGACGAGAAAACGAAGCTACCAATCATAAACAAACGACCATGTTCCGCAGGCCCCCTAGGCGCGAGCACTTTTTTTTTAGCGGAGTAATAAAAGGTCTCACTCATCAACTCAGTGTGTGCATGATCAAGTTCAGAGCAACGACATAGTTGCCTTATTGCAATGGCGGCGCGTGCAATCTGGCAACAACGTATTATCTCCATTGAAACCTATGTAAAACAATCGATCTTCAGGAGGTGCAATTGCTCCCCCAAGATATCGATACTTTTGCATAGGTTTTAATGGAAAATTGGCGTGGTTGCCAAATTGCACGCGCCGCTATTGCCTTATTGTCATTCATAATCACATATTTTCACATACAACTCAATGCAAAGCAGGGGACTTTATTTGATCCACAGATGTCATGTCCAAAACCGTAATGTCCAAACGGCAATGTCCAAAATTATACGCCCAAAGCTTGACTGTCCAAAATGAAACGTCCAAATCGTTAATGTCCAAATAAACGGATGTCAAATTAGATTAACAAAATGTCCAAACATGTTGCGTCGAATTTGTAATTTGAAATTAGGACCGAAAAGTTAAACTGTTGCTCGCAGAAATTTTGAATTGTAAGTTAGAAACAATCAAAAATACGAACAAAAATATGCATGATAATACTGCTGCTTTTGTTATGACAACTAGTTCATAAAGTGTTAACAAATGTAAGGTGACTCCGCTCAGTGGAGCTGCATTCAATTAAGAATACATGTCTATACGGAGTGGATCAATTTAAAGGAGAAAAAATGAAGAGAAGCGAATACAAGTAAAGAAAAAAAAAATTCTGGACATTACTTTGCTCACATTCATGGGTTTTGGAATTTTCTATTTGGACTTGTCTATAGTTGGACATTATAGTCTTATGGATGCAAGCGCATTGGACATTAAGATGATTTGGACAAAATATATTTTTGGACGAAAAAGTTTTGGACATTCATGTTTTGGACTTATCATCTGGGAACCCTTTAATTCATGCAATCTGGCAACGTCTCTGAGCACGATTACCTACTCCGCGCACTGCATGATGAACGCACGCACACTCGCGGTCGCGCGCCCCGAGAGGGATCAATTTTCAGTGAAAGCTCTTCATATGCACGTAGCAGCTAACTTGCACTTGCTACTTGAGATACTTTGCGATGCTAGAAACATGATAAGTGTGTTTCTGGAGTACAGGTCTCTGCTTGTCGTAAATTACTAAATTACGCCTTTCCTATATATACTTTAAATTTAATTGTATATTATCTTTCGGAGTGGGGAGGCGCGGGGCGGACGCATTCTGAGCTCATTGAGACCTAGTGACTAGTGAGCTCTGATGTCTTTCGCGCGCGATGCAACGAAAACCTCGGGCCTGCGGCTCATTCATTGGGTTAGGCATAGCTGTAGCCAGGATATTTTATTTTGCTCTCTCTTTGCGCCAATATGAATTGAGGAGGTAGCTGGAAAAACGGCCTTAGTAGCAAATTCGCGTTCTGAGAAAACGGCTGTTAAAGTTTTTATTTTAGCGCCAATCTAACATCGATGAAGAATCAGGCTTGGGTTGGATCAAAAAAGTTGATCCATACCCTCAGGTTGAAGTTGGTACAATTGGAATATGCTTTGGCTGTATAGGAAAGAAGAAAATGGAGAAATACGAAAGGTCTACTGAGGTCGTTCCTTTTCATAGAACGACCTGTTGCACAGAGACAAGTCCTCATCAAACGGTGAGTACTAAGGCCGTTTTTCCAGAGAACGACTTTCTGTATGGAACATATGTACTACATGATAGATGTAAAAAAACAAAAAAAAAAAAAAACCAAAAATCTGCAAAAAAGAGGCGAATTTATTAGAAAATAAAGAATATAAAATTATTCGTCCTCGTATTCACTCTCGCTTTCACTGTTGCCCGAGTCCTCTTCATCATCTTCAATTTTCCCCATTATGGTCATTATAGTCGCCAGCAGAAGTGGCAACTTCTACACTCATATAAACTCCCATATCTCACTCAATTTTTGACGTACGATCATGAAATTTTGTGGAGATATCATTGAGCCTATGTTCTCTCAGAAAAGACGTTCTCCAGAAAAACGACCTTAGCCGGATAAGGTCGTTTTTCCAACTAGCTCCTCAATTCATATGATAGAAAAAGACAGAAAAAGGGTTGCAGTCACGTGACAGCCCCTGGTAAAAATTCTCATGAAAAATCATTAAATAAATGTCAGCATGAGATTTGGAAGCTGATTTCATGTTGATCTCATGCCGATTTCATGCTGAGCTCAAGATGATTACTACTCATCATGAGATCAACATGAAATCGGGTTCCAAATATCATGCTGACGTTTTTTTTTTTTTTTTTTTTTTTTTTATGATTTTTGATGAGGATTCTTACTAGGGTACACCCATCCTTTTCTAACACATGCGATCAAATGGGCTTAGAGAGAGAAACACAATGTATCCTGGCTACGGCTCATTAGCTTCATTAGGTACCGTAGTGGTTTTCATCGTCTTGGATGAGGAAAGTTGAAATTGGTGCGGTAAATGATTCGAATTTATTATAATCATGGATCTTATTCTGGTTGACAAGTTTTTCTTTTTCATAGACCTTTCCACGTTCACTACCAATTGTTTCATTTTAAACCAATAGTCAGTTTGATTGATTATGCGATTTGTTATTTACAATATTTTACGGTAAGGTCGAAGAAAGAGCGGCCACCCAAATATGACATTGCCTCCTGCTTTGAGTTTTCGTAGGATCATAAACATTGTAACAATATCCGGGCGGAACAGACAGTTGCACTATTTAATTTACCTCTTGCACTTTTGATAGAGCAAATAAAGCATTTTAAGTATCGGGTTTTGACAAGTGGTGGTGCCAGTAGGGCTCTCATATACCGTCCTCTCTGCTCTTCCAAGGCGCCGCCAATGCAGTTTTAAATGGGAAAACAGACTTACGAGCAGACCTATCTTTTTGGTGGGCCTTTAATATATGACATGGCGCAGGGCTCCCAAAACGTCCCCTCTGATCTCCCGGGGCACTACCTATGTTATTTTAAATGAGAAAAGAGATTTACGAGCAGACCTGTCTTTTTTGTGGGCTTTTAATAGCTGACAAGGTGCAGGGCTACCAAAAGGTCCCCTCTGCTCTTCCGGAACACCGCCAATGATATTTTAAATGAGAAAACAGACTTACGAGCAGACCTGTCTTTTTTGTGGGCTTTTAATAGTTGACAAGAAGCAGGGCTCTCAAAACGTCCCTTCTGCTCGTCCGGGGCACCGCCAATGTTATTTTAAATTGTAAAACAGACTTACGAGCAGACCTGTCTTTTTGTGGGCTTTTAATAGCTGACAAGCCGCAGGGCTCTAAAAACGTCCGCTCTGCTCGTCCGGGGCACCGCCAATGTTATTTTAAATGAGAAAACAGACTTACGAGCAGACCTGTCTTTTTTGTGAACTCTCAATAGCTGACAAGGCGCAGGGCTATCAAAAGGTCCCCTCTGCTCGTCCGGAGCACCGCCAATGTTATTTTAAATTGTAAAACAGACTTACGAGCAGACCTGTCTTTTTTGTGGGCTTTTAATAGTTGACAAGAAGCAGGGCTCTCAAAACGTCCCTTCTGCTCGTCCGGGGCACCGCCAATGTTATTTTAAATTGTAAAACAGACTTACGAGCAGACCTGTCTTTTTGTGGGCTTTTAATAGTTGACAAGAAGCAGGGCTCTCAAAACGTC
This sequence comes from Trialeurodes vaporariorum, assembly GCA_011764245.1. Taxonomy (NCBI): domain Eukaryota; kingdom Metazoa; phylum Arthropoda; class Insecta; order Hemiptera; family Aleyrodidae; genus Trialeurodes; species Trialeurodes vaporariorum. Next base: position 5,583,070 of record VMOF01000379.1, read on the forward strand.
CCTTCTGCTCGTCCGCGGCACCGCCAATGATATTTTAAATGAGGAAACAGACTTACGAGCAGACCCGCCTTTTTAATGGGCTTTTAATAGCTGACAAGCCGCAGGGCTATCAAAAGGTCCCCTCTGCTCGTCCGGAGCACCGCCAATGTTATTTTAAATTGTAAAACAGACTTACGAGCAGACCTGTCTTTTTTGTGGGCTTTTAATATTTGACAAGAAGCAGGGCTCTCAAAACGTCCCCTTTGCTCGTCCGGGGCACCGCCAATGTTATTTTAAATTGTAAAACAGACTTACGAGCAGACCTGTCTTTTTATGGGCATTTAATAGCTGACAAGGTGCAGGGCTCTAAAAACGTCCGCTCTGCTCGTCCGGGGCATCGCCAATGTTATTTTAAATGAGAAAACAGACTTACGAGCAGACCCGCCTTTTTAATAGGCTTTTAATAGCTGACAAGCCGCAGGGCTCTAAAAACGTCCGCTCTGCTCGTCCGGGGCATCGCCAATGATATTTTAAATGAGAAAACAGACTTACGAGCAGACCTGTCTTTTTTGTGGGCTTTCAATAGCTGACAAGGCGCAGGGCTATCAAAAGGTCCCCTCTGCTCGTCCGGAGCACCGCCAATGTTATTTTAAATTGTAAAACAGACTTACGAGCAGACCTGTCTTTTTTGTGGGCTTTTAATAGTTGACAAGAAGCAGGGCTCTTAAAACGTCCCCTCTGCTCGTCCGGGGCACCGCCAATGTTATTTTAAATTGTAAAACAGACTTACGAGCAGACCTGTCTTTTTGTGGGCTTTTAATAGCTGACAAGGTGCAATGCTACCAAAAGGTCCCCTCTGCTCTTCCGGAACACCGCCAACCGCCAATTGAATTTTAAATCCCCGTAAGAACACACGTGTTAGAAAAGTATAGACGAGGGGGCGAAAATCACGTGATTCCGTCTCATCTGTCGTGTTCTAACACGCTTGTTCTAAAGGAGTAAGAGAGAGAGAAGGACAGATTCCAGGATCCGCCAATGCTTCGATGCCAGTGCTCTCAACGTTTTGATTGGAGACATTCCTTCTCGTACACGTACGCAATAAAAAAGGTAACCGCGCGGTAATTTCTTTTTAATTTGAATTTTGTGAGCGCTTCGCCAATATTACACTTGACTCACCGCTTTGTCTGATTCTTACAATCATCGAGGCCTGCGAACATTATCTCAATCGATAATGCTTTTATTTGCACGGATTATGATACCCAGCCTTGCCAAAACACTTCAAACTGTCTAGGTATCGAACGAAAATGTGTAATGTCTTTTAGTTCAAGAGAGGAAAAGTTCGCAATTGTTTTGTTTTCGTTTTTTGTTTTCACGGAGAAAAATTTCTCGCTGGAATGGGGCTCTTGCAAACTTTTGCTGTAAGCTAATGAATAGTTCAATCTGATGTAAAAACCAGTGAAAATCACGAAAATCACACTTGAAAAGTCTAAAATTTAGTAATCAACTCACATAACTGCTATAAATGCAAGTTCGTAATGGCGGTTCAACGCAGGTATCATGGGAGATTCCTGTCTATTATGTCACTTTCTCTGTACGGAAACACAGAGATATTTCTCAATTTAGACTGTAGTCTCCCATGATACCTGTGTCTCTACGCCATTAAGCCCACTTCTCAGAGTGAATTTTGTGATTTTTTAGTGTACTCATCGTCATTTTTACAGGTTTTTATGCGAGAATCAACACTTCAATCCATCAAAGGGATCCTTCAAAGGGAGTAGTAAGTCGCGCTTCAGCTTGCTCCTGCCGTGTATTTCGGCGTATTCCTTTGTCACGGAAGAGAGCAGTAAGAGCGCGAATGCAGCGTCATCTACCTTGATTTTTCCATTGGTTTTATAGGACTTACTGTCTAACATGAAAGGATAAAACGTCATTTTTTTTTTTTTTTTTTTTTTTTTTTTTTTTTTTTTTTTTTTTTTACAGTTGAAGACAACATATGTCGGTCTTTGATCATCTTAACGATTTCAAACTCCCTGAGTGATGTTTCCTGAAAGTTTCATGAAAGACGGAGGATTTTGAACTCATTCATTTTAGGTTTAAAACTTCATAGTCAGTTTTCTCAAAATGTCGATTTCGCTCTTACTGCTCTCTCCGGTAACACGGCAGTTCAGTTGCCAGCGGCGGCTCGTGCAATGTGGCAACAATGGATTTCCTCCATTTAAAACTGTGTAAAATAATCGATTACTTGGTGAGGCGCAGCGCCTCACCTTGTATCGATCTTTTTGCATACGTTTAAATGGCAAAAGTGCACGGTTGCCAGATTGCACGAGCCGCCACTGTCAGTTGCTGACATGAAATAAACGGTAGTTGGTGTTTTTGGTGATAAGTATATAGAGTTCGTGCCCAAATGAAACGACAAAACTTGTGAAGAACACCCACCAGAAAAAGGCAGGTCAGGGATCCTATCCCGCTCATATTATATTCCATGTGTTTCATTCCTCTGGGTCGAACTCAAATCAAAATATAATGATATAGATGAGAATCTCTCGGATACAGATACGGTGGGTGTTGTCTCACCGGTTGCGTCACGCGCCTTGCGACCAGCCCTCTCCTATTATCTCTAAAACGGTCCTCTTCGTTTCGTTACTATACGCTATACGTCTCTTTCCTTGCCTCACGATACTACTGCGCTTGCTCGCTCGCGTGGCGTGGGTTCTTCGTTTACGGTTAAATCATAGTCATTCGTTGCGTATTAGTTAGGTTGGCGGTGTAGGACACAGTGGAACAAAAAAATACGAATGCGTGGACAACTTTCAGGGGGCCCGCCCTACGTTCAATACCGTCTCTAAACATACCAAGCTGATTCTTTGAGGTTAGGGCCGTCTTCGTATACGTACGCTTATGAAGAATGAAATATTGGTGAAATGCAAAATCGAGATTTATATATCCTCTCAAAACATTATTTTCAACTCTTTTACTGCTTTGGGGAAGTAACTAAGCCATAAACTTTCATTACTGACGTAGTTTTCCAATTTTGGTTGAACTTCAAAAAACCAACCAAATCCTCGATAACGCCATAAGCATTCCATAAGCTTTGGGGAAGTAACTAAACCAGAAACTTTCATTACTGACGTAGTTTTCCAATTTTGATTGAACTTCAAAACACCAACCAAATCCTCGATAACGCCATAAGTATTCCATAAACTTACATGTACCAATTGACGAACCCTAACCCCACTTTTTCAAAAGAGGCAGCCGGGTATGAGTAGAGGCGGTATTGCTACGCTCCTAAGTACAAATTTTGAAATACAAAAGTATTGGAGGCTCGTGTTCTTTGGCGACTATGTTTTTTTGTCATTTGAAACTATACAAAAGTATCGATTTTTCAGGGATTCATTGAAACTCCAGAAGATCGATTGTTTTACGCAGTGGCGTTGTGTATATTCATGGAAACGCTGAATTTTTCCCATTTTAACGTATGAAAAAGGTCTAACTATTGGAGGTGCACAGCGCCCTCCCTCAAAGCGACATTTTACTTGCGAGTTGAAATAGACGAAATGCAGTTTTAATCACACGCGACGCCATACTGATTTTACGTAGGTTTAAATGGGGGAGAATCCAGTGGCATAGCGTGCAAATTGGCAACGTTGTATAGTATCCATTTAAACCCACGTCTAAGGTCGAATGCAAAGGTGTTCATCGAGTACTCAATAGTTTGATATTTTTCGCGGGTTTTAATGAACGAACTGCAACGTTGCCAAATTGCACGCTACGCCACTGGGAGAATCCACTGTTGCCATATTGCACGAGCTGTCCCAGTGCGAAGAAATGGTTTTGTGATTTATCACCCGGAAGGTCTTTACGAGAGATAAAGTGTGATGCCGCACGCAAAAGTCGCCGAACCCACTCCTTTCAAAATTCCGGTCATTCTAAGATTTGGGCGCTTAGAGATAGGCCTTCAGAAAAAATACCCAAAATTAACTAAAGCGACACATGACTTGAACAATCTTTAAAAGAGAAAAACAATGGCGTAAACCGCAAGGTCAAACCGACTTTTCAATTGAAAGTAACCGCCACGCCAATAATTAAAGTTCAGGGGTATCTTGATTTCCTATATAGGAGGCTACTCTTCAATTTCAATCGGCCACAACTTTTGATTAATGTACCATAGTTTAAACTACCAATCACGATAGCTTATCTTGCCAATGTTGAAAGGTGGCAACTTCCCCCCCCCCCCCCCCGGGGTCGGAACAAAGCAATGTCCAACTGGACCCCATCTACGTTGACTGATCCAAGCAAAAACGTTTAGGTCAGTATTCTTCTTTCTTTATGACCACTTTTTTCAGCACAGCATTTACCCTCACTTGTTAGTTGGGAAAAACATATCTGGCCAGGATATGCAATACGCAATGCATAAGCAGCATAAGGATAAGCTATACCAGTCAACGCACGTATATTTGGTGCGTTGCGTGTGGGCCGTGGGGCTGTTGCGCACTTTTGCTATGAGCGATTTAATAGTCGATTCTGGAGTAAAAACCTCGAAAATAATGATGGCAGCACTAAAAACTGCATAAATCCACTCATAAACTCAATAAACGCTTTTATTTGCGCGGGCGAAATGGTGGCTGAGGGCAGTAAGAATGAGAGAGTCCCATCTAACAATACTGTAACTCCATAAAGAAGTGACCAACAAGAGACATCTTTCATTCGGCCACTGTGTCACTAGGTGTCATAGTATCATTCATCAGATGTGGGTCACTACTCTGGGGACGAATGGGTCTGTTGCACACATTTGCTATAGCGTTATGGAGGGTTTATTCTGGTGTAAAATCGCGTGAAAAGTCCATTGAAGCATCAGAAAGTCATATAATGCAATAATAAACTCACGAGAGGCGTCTAACTGAAATCCAATAAAACGGTAAAATATCGAGCAAAAACCTGTATGCAAGCACCATGAACATCCAAGATGGCCAACCTCACAACATCGATCACAACCAATCACAACGCAAACAAACTCATAACCTCCGATGCTGTGAGGTTGTTAACGTTGGCCATCATGGATGTTCACGGTGCGTGCACACATGTTGCTCGATATTTTACCGCCATCTTGGGTTTCAGTTAAACGCCTCTTGTGAGTTTAATATAGCATTTTATGACTTTCTGATACCACCAATGGACTTTTCACGTGATTTTACCTAAGATTTAACACTCTATATCGCTGTAGCAAAAGTTTGCAACAGACCCATTACTCTGTGAATTATTCTTGTCAGCATAGAGAGAGTGACGAACTTAAGATAGGAATCTCTCATTATTACTGCCATCAGACACCATTACGCCCGCGCTAATAAAATCGTTTATTGAGTTTAGGAGTGGATTTCGGTAGTTTAAAGTGCTAGAGCTCGTTTCAGAAGTGTAGGCGGCACAAAACCATAATCTTTGGCGATTTTTCAACTTTAATCCTTCAAATCAATACCGAATTTGCCCCTGACTTTATTCTTTTGTGTTTAAAGTTTTCTTCATTGAAAAGTGAACACTCAATTTTATTTTTATTCATTTTCATCGAGTAATATCAGAATTAATGTTGACAATTTCCAAAGATTATCGGTCTAGGTCCGCCTACTCCTCTGAAACGAGCTCTAGTATCGTTATTTCCGGAGGTTTTTACTAGAGTCCCTTGATGAAAATATTGTATAGGGAGTACCGACACGACGCTTCATGCATTTTGACAGGAGTCGATTTAGTCGACTGCCTGAACGAATTCGAAGGTTAAATTCGACAGTGGATCAGTGGTGGACAGGCGGATTTGCCGGCATTCCGGTCCGTTCCCATACGTTCCTCAACGAATCGACTCCTTTCGTGTGGAGCCTTCGATGTCGTCGACTCCTGCTCGACTCCGTGAGAGCCTAAAATCAACGACCAAGCACAACTCGTTGAGCTCGTGTCGGTACTCCCTATACAATATTTCCATCAAGGGACTCTAGTTTTGACATCGGAATCGACTATTCACCCTTTCCGTCACAGTGTCCATTATAAGGGACGACATTTTACACGGAGCCTTATGGAAATTCGGAAAAATTGACTCACACATGAAATCATATGAGAAAAGTTCGTTCAATTTAATGGTATAGGTTTCAGCTTACAATGACACTTCTTTCATAATTCATGACAGAAAGGGTTAAATCGCTTTTAGCAAAAGTGTGCAACAGAGCCCCATTGTTTTTCCCCTGAACATGAATGTTTTTCCCCCATCGTGCGCAGATTGGATGCGCGGCAGGCGCGTTTATGTATATGAGTGGCCTGCCCGCCTGCGTGGAGCGCGTGACCTTGTCAAGTTCGCGAAATCTCTCAAGCTTTGAATGCTTTGATTCTCTCCGATCCGCATCGCTTGCCTCGCGCTGCTACGTGCGCCCATATTTGCTTACGCGCGCATGCGCCGTCTATCATCACACGGAGAGTGATTCGGAAGGAGGTGTACACTAACCATCCTAAATACATACCCGTCGCGCGTGCCATCAAAATGCATGTATCGCTTGGATAGTAACTGCTGCAAACACGCACTGTGAAATTTAAGGAGTTGTGAGACAAATGCTACCATAAAAAAATACGATTAGTAATCGGCACCAGGTATACTGGAAAAATACCAGAGCGGTTCAAATTAGAAACATGTGTGTAGTAGAGCCAGCTTGATAACCAGCTTGAAACGCTGCACGGAAAAAAAAACTACGGTGAAAATAACCATACGGATACCTGATTTTGGCACCTGCTAGATGTTATGGTAATGTTAACCAGAAGTATATTATATTTTGACTAGGGACGATAGGTGATGTTACCTGATTACATGTCGAATTTACTCAAAGTATCGGTAAATGTACCATACTTCTGGTCAAGTTTACCATAACATCTAGCATCTAGCAGGTGCCAAAATCAGGTATCAGTACGGTTATTTTCACTAATCTTTTTTTTTCCGTGTGTCGGGGTATCTTTCTGTGCCAAAGTTCCTCAAATTGTACTTTTGGCGTCAATGGAGCTCTTGCAAACTTTTGCTTTAGGGGATTAAAGAGTTGATTCTTGCATAAAAACCAGTAAAAATGACGATGAGCACACTCAAAGTTCACAAAATTCACTCTCATAATCGCGCTTAATGGCGGAGAGACGCAGGTATCATGGGTGATCTTCATCTAAATTGAGACATATCTCTGTATTTCCGTAGAGAAAGTGACACAATAGACAGGAATCTCCTATGATACCTGCGTTGAACCCAGAGACAATGTAGGCCAGAGACCATCCACTAGCCTTGCGCGCGGTGGCTGACTTATTTTTCGGGACTCAACAGGAATTAACACAGCGAGCATAAGAGTGCACCATCCAACATGGTCCATACGTTGACTGATGCAATTTCGGTGCTTCAGTTTCACTAGGCAAAAATCTCAACGACGTTTCTCATCAGTCAACGTATGGACCATGTTTGCGGTGTTTTGTTGAAACCCCGAAAAAAAAAGTTGCCACCGCGCGCAAACATGTCCAAGATAGATAATGCGTGGTCTCTGCTATTATACATATATTGTCTCTGCTTGATATGAGAAATCTAACCTATTAACACAGAATAGTACAATCAGAACGGAAACTCTGTCGGATTTTGAAGCAAATTCATTCCGCGTCGGCCATGTTGGGATATAGGATGTTTACATCTGGATTCGCGAGCGAAAAAAAAAAACAATACAGGACATGATCCGCAAAATTTCCATTCTGAAATGCCAGTAGAATGAAAAAAAGGCCGGAAACTAAGATTTCTTTCCAGAATTTATAGAAATAAATGAGTTTCAACACAAATCAACCACGTTCGCCATGTTGGGATGTAGGACCACAGCGCAGCGTTGCCTATATTTGTGCCGTTAAATTCCAAACTTGCTTCCATTGGCTCTTATGGGAGTTTCCGTTCTGAATGCATTATTCTGTGCTATTAATGTCAACAAATTGGAGGTTTTTCGCTTTGAAGACTTATGATGATTCCCATGAAAAATCAAAATAATCGAGGGGTTCATTGTAATGAGAATACCTCTTTTTCCATTGCAGAATTGAGGCCATTTCTGGGCAAGAGACCCAAAAAAAAAGTGCGCTCTACAGACAACAACCTCTACTCAGTCATAATGCTGAGTTCTCAGGAATAGCTTAGAAATAATATAGCTTTAAAATATGAATAGCAGGAATAGCTATAGAAAAAGTAATTTAGAGAAAAGTTTTGATAACGGTAACATACGGATGGTCAAGCTTATCTAATTTACCACTTAGTACTCCCATATGCGGGCGAAGGAGGTTCTGTTGTGGATCACTACTCTAGCGACTATAGTTAAACTGTCGTGTGAATCTCATTTTTATTCAATTCGACTCTTTGCATGCGGATTGCGGGTGGCGGGGTAAAATCGACAAATTGTAATTTCGCAAGATTGCATGCTTCTCTACTGTTGTGTCGTGCACAATCAGAGTGATTTATTCAGAATTCCTGTTCGATTTTCGCTTCAAAATAGCCAATCGATCGTAAAACTTCTAGGAGAGTCGTTAATTTTTAAACTCTTACTTGCGATATCAGACTGTAATCACACAGCGATACAACGATTGCATCATAACAATTCGTATATAGCCACGCAAATGACTTGAAATTGGTGCAGGGCTTTCATTAGTCTCCTCACTATAAAATGCGCTGTACTTGCGTCAGAAGTAACTTTCAAAATAGTCTCCTTCTACTCTTCCTCTTTTTGTATGCAATTCAAAATAAGCTCTAATCACAATTCCTCATTTTATCCAACCTGAAAAATTTATCCGGTGAAGTTGAGTTCGCCTTTCCCAGAGTGCGGCCTAATCTTACTTCAAAGAAAAACCCACTTGTAGGTATACATGAAGTGAATTAGCTTCGCTATTCCAGCTTGTAGATAATCTCCATCAATGAGAGGTTGCAACTCATTTTTCGATTCTCCCAGAGCGAAGCGTATCGCAAAGGAAATAGAGGGAGAGAGAGAGAGAGAGAGAGAGAGAGAGAGAGAGAGAGAGAGAGAGAGAGAGAGAGAGAGAAAGAGAGAGAGAGAGAGAGAGAGAGAGAGACTGAGAGAGAGAGAGAGAGAGAGAGAGAGAGAGAGAGAGAGAGAGAGAGAGAGAGAGAGAGAGAGAGAGAGAGAATCATAATCTGAAGAGTATACGATTGTCAATTTAAGACCCGTTTACTCGTTCACGCCGAGCGCTATACATAATGTAGGCTTCGGAGTCGCGTTTTGTTGCTTAGTCGGACTGATTGTGAGGTCTGCCACGATATTTCCTTTTGTTTCCTGCTTTATGGGGAAAAACTAGACGAAGAAATAATCCAAACCCGTTACAAAATCCAAAGAGCTTTTCGATGTGATTGCGGGTCTTGAGTTTTTTTGCTTCTTTGGTTTTTGTTATGGAAAAAAAAAGAAGGTAGACAAACAAAAAACGAAACGAAAAACAATGAAATAGACACGTTTTTTTGTTGTTTTTTTTTTGCTGTTGTTGTAAATCATAATCGCTCGATGATCACAATCTTGAATTGAGAGGAAAAAGTGGATTTTGCCTCGAGTGTACAGAGTAACTCAGCTATGTTCGTTCGTTTACTTGTAGATGGTCACATTATGTATAAGCTTGTAAGTTACACCTTAGGACTTGAACAATCAATTTTCTTTTCCTCTCCTTTTTTGAATCGGTGAAGAAGTATCGATTATTTTGTAAGAAGGCTCAGTTGCAGTGGCTCGCAGGGGCGCTCGTGCAATATGGCAACAATGTCTTCCCTCCATTTGATTGTATGTAAAACAATCGATTCGAAAGTGAAGCGGCGCTTCACCAGAAGTCGATTGTTAAACATAGATTCAAATGGAGCGAAGACATTGTTGCCAAATAGCACGAGCCGCCAATCGATTATTTTACCTACGTTTAAATGGAAAACTTGCATGGTTGCCAAATATCACGAGCCGCCACAGCATGAACCGCCACTCAAGCTCAACTTTCTTTACCTTAGTTATAGACTTACAAATGAGACATCAATACGCCACACTTTAAGAGCCGTCATTAATCTGAACACTATAAGCAGTTCCGGTCTTAAGTCTTGGCTCTCCCTGAAATACAACTGTTGCCGAAAAATGAAGCTCTTGCAAACTTTTGCTATAGGGGATTGAAGTGTTGATTCGTGCATAAAAACCTGTAAAACTGACGAAAATTCACTCTCAGAATCCGGCTTAATGGCGGAGAGACGCAGGTATATGGGAGATTCCTATCTAAATTGAGACATACATATATCTCTGTGTTTCCGTTGAGAAAGTGACAAATTAGACAGGAATCTCCCATGATACCTGCGTTGAACCGCCATTACGAACTTGCCGTCATTATGACGGCTATGATAGGAATGCGCCATAGATTATCAGGTATGCTCTTTTCAAGGAGTCAAAATTCAGATTAAACGAGGATTTCTCCTGAAGACCCCACCTCATGTTTTTTCAACCCTTCAGTCGGAAATAATCTCAAAACATACTTGCTTCTTATACTTTCCATACCAAACAATGATTATAGTTATACTCTGTTCACGATAAGAAGGCGGGTGAGAATTCAGGTAGTAATGCACTATTTAGCAATAGTGTGGCTATATCGGCTACTCCAACCCTTCGCAGTGGCCGTTGTTCTTCCGACTTCTCTCTTTTGCACGGAGGATTTCCAAGAACCGACTGACTCTAAAATTTACACACGTCCAGTAAAAATTGCGAACGGTCAAGAATACGGAAAAACGGACGAAATTTTCGCTCTAAAGGGCCAAAACTCGGCATAAATAGTCGAGTTTGAATACTGGTGACTCTCATAAATTCAATAGTAGACGGAATATCTTGAATTTAATTCGGACTGAAAAATACGAATTTCTGAGAGTCATTAATATTTAAACTCGACTATTTTCGCCCAGTTTTGGACCCTTAGGGCGAAACTTTCGTCCGTTTTTTCGTATTATTGACCGTTTGCAATTTTTACTGGACGGGTGTTTTTAGAGTCCGTCGGTTCTTGGAAATCCTCTGTGCCAAGATAGAGTCCAGGAGAACAACGGCCACTGCGAAGGGTTGGAGAAGCCAGCATAGCCGCACTGTTGCTAAATAGTGCGTTACTACCTGAATTCTCACCCGCCTTCTTATCGTGAACAGAGTATAACTATTCTTACAGGTCAGCATTTAATTTGCCTGTACCCGTGAAATTGAAGGCGCACACATCACGATAACAAAAGTAGAACTGTAGTTGTTCGTTGTTCAGGAAACCAAAGGCCTCCGGTCGTCAATCGTGATACGATTAATCGGTTCTTTATACCAAACTTATTTCATAGTATGACTAATAAAAATTATTGTACGGTTGTCATGGCAACCATATCTTGGGGGAATGATCCACGCACGATGACTGACTCGGTGTGAGCTCACTTCAAACGGTTCCTGAGCACTGAATTTGTGTGAGTGGTGTGCATGTTCATTTCCGGGGGGGGGGGGGGGCAGCAGGGGAGATTGTATCGTGTTCAGTCCACGCGTGAGTCCACGCATGCTCGGAAATGGCCCGGTGCAGTGCAGGAACCGCGAGCACAGTGCGGGTCGGTGGGCCGTGACGCGTTTCCACCAAAAACCATTGGGAAATGATGTCTGTTGAATGACTGTCTTCGGCAGGACGTATGCATAATGTTTGGCTCTCCAAGCCTCAGATCACAAATAGAGGACCATGTATCCACTCTTCCACTGTCAGTCAGTCATTGGTGGCTCGGAAAACGATTCGATTCGATCATAATTTGTCCTCCTTATAAACTCAGGCCTTATGGGGCTTGTTGCACACTGTTGCTGTAAGCGATTTAATAGTCGATTCTGGTGTAAAAACCTCCACAAATAACGATGGCAACACTAAAAACTTCCAAAATCCACTCCTAAACTTGATAAACGCTTCTGTTTGCGCGGGCGTAATGGTGGCTGAGGGTAGTAACAATGGGAGATTCCCATCTAACAATACTGTAACTCCGTCAAGAAGTGACCAATAAGAGACGACTTTCATTTGACACCGGTGTCACCAGGTGTTGCGGTACAATTCATCGGATGTGGATCATCACTCTGATGACTAATAATTACTCTGTGAATCATCCTAGTCAGCATAGAGAGAGTGACAAAATTAAGATAGGAATCTCCCATTGTTACTGCCCTCGGCCACCATTACGCCCTCGCAAATAAAAGCGTTTATTGAATTTAAGAGAGGATTTCGGAAGTTTTTAGTATGCTGCCATTGTTATTTTTCGAGGTTTTTACACCAGAATCGACTTTTCAATCGCTCAAGAGTCATCGGTGAATTTCCGCAGAGGTGGAAGTGTTTCTATTGGAATGGAACCTATCGGAATGACACCACACATAAGAATAACACGCACTCGATCATTGACTCGATGGAATTCGCTCATGACGATACGATCGCTCAATCAGCCTGCAGGTCGAACTGTACATACGTAGTCTTTGAATTTTTTGTATGATATGCCTTTAGCTATGTTTAGTTAAATTCTTTTCACGCTTGAGTTTATTCGTTTTCGTTACTGTAGACCTGCTCCATAACATTATAATTTTTTATTGACAGGAGGTTATACTCCAAGTTGCTGACATTAGCAAAATAGTGTTTAATCAAGCGCCTTCAATTAACGGTATAGACAAAATCAAAACTGCGAAGTAGGAATATTTCACTAACCTTTTAATTTGAGCGAGCAAGCGGAGCGGTGCGGTCTTCGGAACCTTCACTGCATGATATTTTTTTTTTCTCAAGCAATTGTGGATTTTTCAGTTTACTAGGTGGTCAAATATATGGGAAAAATAGTGACAGAAACAATTTTCACGGTTTTTCGGTAAAAATTCTCTTTTTTCTAATTTTTAGTCGTGTTTTACAAGTGATATAGCACCATAAGAAATGGCGGGATTTTTTTTTTTTTTTTTTTTTTTTAATTTAAAAAAAAAAAAAAAAATTTACTTAAAATGGATTTTTCTAAAAGCCAATGCGGAAATTTCATAAAAATAATAAAAATGTGGTCAATTTGGATTCGGGGGCAAATTTTTCCCCTGACATGATTTCGATCACGAACCCTTCACTGCATGATGTTTTCTTTTAGCCAACTTTGTTTTTTTTTTTTAATTTTTTTTGTGCGAGCTCAAAACATATCTTCTCCCGCGTTGACACACCATGCGCCGAAGTCATATCTCAAAACTTGTAGTTTATATGAGCGTTTAAGCAATTTGTTCCTCGAGAGGAACCCCATGCAGTGAAGGGCTATGGGACCAATCAAATATGTTCGGTGCACAAGGTCCCCGAAAGACGTTGGATGGTGAGCGTTTACTTGTGGTTTTGAATGACCTTAGGTGCTCATCAATCATCGGAGGGTAGGACCGTCTGTACCGAACATTTATTAGTCCCAGGTGCCCAGGTCAGCTGCAGGTTAACCTACGATTACCACAACTGGTACATCAATAATATTAATTTTCTGCAACTGTTTTCAATTAATTATCCATCTGCGAGTTCGTCAGCAGGATCGGAAGAAGGCAGAGGTGGACCTCTTCTTTAGGAAGAACAATCAGTAGCAAATAGCTTTCCAGGAAGTGATGCATTTCGGTTTCACTCTCTTTCTGCGTATTTTTCTGTCGTCACGGTCGATGCATTCTTTCTAGACCGGCACTTCAATTATTTATTATGATGAAGTAATCTCCGTTCTGACGGAAATGTTACCGAATTTCTGTGAGTGGTCAGATCCTTCCGAGTGAACAAGATTTAAGTTTCTTTGGAGTTGAGACCCTACGGGGGGGGGGGGATTAACATCAGATGGTCTATTTCTTTGCTCGTAGCAATAGTTCGCAAGAGCCCCATTCTCAAAAAAGTATAAATAACGTTTGAAATCTTCTAAAACTGGGCAGCAAATGTTACTGTCTTACTGAACTATGCTAGTATGTCTGTACTAGCTGTTTATACGCCTGTTTGAATAGTTACGTTTTTTGACATGACAGTAATTTATTGTGCCTTCACTAAATACTGAGTAAGCTTTTTGGGAAAATTAAACCCAGATTATACTAATAATAAACCGTAAATACTGACTCGATATAACTTAGTTGAATAAGTCCCCGCGGATACAGAAAGACTTAGAAGAAAATTTATGCTTTCGAGAAAAAACGCAATCAAAAGTTTCAAAGTGGTTTTCCGATATTTCATACTTTCACAGCAGGATATTGATTGTACCGAATCTCGGTTCGAAAAACCACTTTGAAACTTTCAATCGCGTTTTATCTCGAAAGCATAAAGTCTTATGTATACGCTCCTCCACCATTGGCGCCGTAGGAATGCGCCATAGATTATCAGGTATGCTCTTTTCAAGGAGTCAACATTTAGATTAAACGAGGATTTCTCCTGAAGACCACACCTCATGTTTTTTCAACCCCTCAGTCGGAAATAATCTCAAAACATACTTGCTTCTTATACTTTCCATACCAAACAATGATTATATAGTTAACTATACAGGTCAGCATTTAATTTGCCTGTACCCGTGAAATTGAAGGCGCACACATCACGATAACAAAAGTAGAACTATGTAGTTGTTCGTTGTTCAGGAAACCAAAGGCCTCCGGTCGTCAATCGTGATACGATTAATCGGAATTAATGGTGTGAAGCTCATTTATTTTTTGTAAACGCAAAAAAGAATGAAAGACCATCTTCATATTATAGTCATCGACACTTGATAGTGATATTGGTAGAGTAAATTTCGAGTACAAATTAAGCCAAAAATGTGATTTTGATGGTCATTGAAATTGATATTTTGATGAGTTTCAACGCTTCGTATCCAACTGAATCTAGGAAAGAAAAGTTTCAAGCCCCTCCCCCATCCCAGACCCATGTAGCATGGATCAGTCCTCTTTTTGCAATTTTATCATCTGAACATAAAGTTGCAGTTATTCGGCGTAAAAGTTGTAACGAAAACACACAAAAATTGAAACTTTTCGGAGCTGGCTTTTTTCCTAACCTCCTTTTTACGTTTATGTGTCACTTCCACCTATGCCTATGTGTCTATGCGTCAAAAGTTGTAACTTCATTGCATTTTGAGGGTGGATAATTGTCCATATGTTGTTAAAAACTGCTACTGCAGTGCCACTCCTAATATATTGCTATAGTGTGTATGTCATACGCCATCCCATTACTATACCCGCGTCTATCCGCCATTAAGCCCGATTCCGAGAGTAAATTGCGTGATTTTTCAGCGTACTTATTGTCATTTTTACAGGTTTTTATGCAAGAATCAACTCTTCAATCCCCTGTAGCAAAAGTTTGCGAGAGCCCTATTCAGGAATTATTTTTATTAGTGTAATGGGGCTCTTGCAAACTTTTGCTATAAGGAAATGAATAGTTCAATCGGATGTAAAAACCAGCAAAAGTCACGAAAATCACACTGAAAAAATCTAAAATTCTGTAATAAACTCACAAAAATTCTCTAAAAGCAAGATCGTAATGACGCTTCAACTCGACAGGTATCATGGGAGAATCCTGTCTAATTTGTAACTTTCTCCGAAAACACGGAGATTCGTCTCAAATTAGATAGGAGTATTCTATGATTCCTGCGTTGAATCGCCATTATGACCGATTTTGAATGCGAACTTCGTGATTTTTCAGTGTATATATCGTCATTTTTACAGGTTTTTCTGCGAGAATTAACTCTTCAATCCCCTGTAGCAAAAGTTTGCGAGAGCCTCATATTCAGGAATTATTTTTATTAGTGTAATATGGGGCTCTTGCAAACTTTTGCTGTAGGGGATTGAAGAGTTGATCCTTACATAAAAACCTGTAAAAATGACGATGAGTACACTAAAAAATTACGAAATTCACTCTCAGAATCGGACTTAATGGCAGAGAGACGCAGGTACCATGGGAGATTCCTATCTAAATTGAGACGTATCTCTGTGTTTCCGTAGAGAAAGTGACATAATAGACAGGAATCTCCTGTGATACCTCCTTCAAACCGCCATTACCATCTTGCCGTTATAGCAGTTATGTGAGTTTATTACTGAATTTTAGACTTTCTTTGTGTGATTTTCGTGATTTGTGCTGGTCTTTACATATTAAGATTGGACTATTTATTTGCTTATAGCAAAAGTTTGCAAGAGCCCCATTGAACCTATGAATAATCGCTGGGTACTTTAGCATTGGTTCAAATTTGGGGAAAACCCGTAATATCGATTAAACTACTCGCAAGCTATCACAGAGAGATTTAAACAAATTTCCGTGTGATCTGACAGCCTTGGTTTTTTACTTCGTTTTTTTTTTTTTTTTTTTTTTTTTTTTTTTTTTTTTTTTTTTTTTTTACCCATCTCTGCCGCAGGTATCATGGGAGATTCCTATCGAATTTGAGACACTTGGCTGTATGTTTCCTTAGAGAAAGTGAGAAATTAGACGGGAATCTCCCATGGTTTCTGCGTTGAACCGCCATTATAACAGTTTTGTGAGTTTACTATTGAATTTTAGACTTTTTTAGTGTGATCTCAGTGATTTTCGCTGGTCTTCACATTGGGTTGATTGGACTATTTATTTGTCTGTAGTAAAAGTTTGCTAGAGCCCCACTCTGCGGATTTACAAGGGGAGGCTCAGAAGTCGCCGCCTCCGATTTTGAAAACAATTGCACGAAAATGTAGCTAAAGTAAAACTATTAGACCCGTGTTTCTCACTTTTTGCCAATGGGCCTTCCTAAAGCGTCAGGAATTTTTTGAAAGTTGCCGCAATTCACGTAAATATTCGGAACGCTCTCCGCTCGGGTTTTTTACGTGAATTTCGGCAACTTTTAAAAAATTCCTGGCGCTTTAGGAAGGCCCATTGGCAAAAAGTGAGAAACACGGGTCTAATAGTTTTACTTTAGCTACATTTTCGTGCAATTGTTTTCAAAATCGGAGGCGGCGACTTCTGAGCCTCCCCTTTTGTTAGTCCAAAATGTAAATTTTTCTCCGTGGGGGGTCTTAACCCTTTTAACAATCGATTATTTCTCATGCACTCAAATGTGAATTACTCTGTTGCCAGATTGCTGGCTCCACCTTTGGATGCGCGGCAATGCTGCGCGTGATTCCACGAGCCCGTATCGGTATGATGACATTTAAAGGAGTAATTATTACATGCTCCGCTTTGCAGCTCTGAGTCTAAGTCGACGGAGTTACTTGCTCACAAGTCTTGCAGACACGGTGTCATGAATATTCAGAGTATAAGCGCCGAGTGAAGTGCTGTGTGAGCATGGAGCATGCATGTCTGCATAGCCGTAGCCAGGGTATTGTGTTTCTCTCTCTCTCTTAGCCCATTTGAACGCAATGTGTTAGAAAAGGATGGATATAGGGACTGTCACGTGACTTCAGCCCCTGTCTCTGTCCTTTTCTAACACGTGCAGTCAAATGGGCCTAGAGAGAGAAAGACAATATCCTGGCTACGGCAATGCATGTCTGTATCCCATACCCGGTCATATACGTCCGCATGCATCTACAGACCGCGTATAAGTCGGTCTACAGACGTTTCGTATGAATGCAAGTCCGTATGGGATGGGTCGAATGGGTGTTCTGAAATATACTGTTCAGCGAAGCATTATGAGTTCTCTCATCACTCGGACAGAATAATGAGATGGATATAGAATAAGTATAAGGCGGGGGCATAGTGGCGTCGCGCGCGATTTGGCAACAGTGAATTCTATCAATTTAAACTCATGTAAAAGATCGAATTCAGGGGGTGCACAGTGCACAAGGAAAATTCGATATATTTAATGAGTTTAAATGGAGCAGTTGCACTTAGGCTTGTGCTATGTTCGATGCATCGACGCATGTTCGATGTTTAAGGGACATCGAATGCGCTCGATGTCTCATGAGATGCATCGAAATATCGATTCACATCGAATCATTACAACTTGGATCCATATCGATCGACATTGAAGCATCAATCAATATCGACAAATCCGGACCACGATTACTGTATGGTGGGATTATCGAATAAGGTTTTAATTTTTCGACCAGAGTGTCATGTTGGTCACTGTTCCGATCAATCTTTAAAATAAAAATCAAGAAATACGGCAGTAAAAATTCCAATGCTTGACTTTTTTTTAAATCATTTTTGTTCATGTTTTGGTATTTTGATTTAAATGTATGCTTTTATGCAGATCGATTTTTCGATGTTTCTATGCAAATGGCAAATCAAGGATTCGATACCGACCAATGCTGCGATGTTTCGATGTTTTGATGTAGATCAATGTTCCGATATGGATCGAAGTTTCGATGTGGCTTGATGATCCGATGTGGGTCAATGTTGCGATATTTTTCGATGTTTCGATACATCGCTCCGACGTGGGAAATGGGCATCGAAGCGACTTCGATGGACCGAACGAGACATCGCACTGGCCTAGTTGCATTGTTGCCAGATGGCACGTGACGCTACTGGGCGGGGGATGAAAAAAGGGGAAGCGAAGGTAGATTAATCACGCGGAGAAAACAGAAAACAGAAATTTAAGGCAGTCTGCACTGAGAGAAGGGTCATTACCTAAAAACATCAGGTGTGGAAACAACTCCGGGAAAAAGTTGAGACTATTTCGTCCTAGTTTACGAGTCTTATTGCACTGGCAATAATATTCAGACATCAGCTTGGAGAGTGGACGAATGCACCTCTAACTTTTAGTCTAAAATACCCCAAAATTAATTTTCCTCAAAATTTACGTCCTATTGCACCGGCATTAATGGGGCTCTTGCAAACTTTTGCTATCGGGGATTGAAGAGTTGATTCTTACATAAAAACCTATGTAAAAATGACGATGAGTACCTACACTAAACAACCACAAAATTCACTCTCAGAATCGGGCTAGACGGTGGAGAGACGCAGGTATGATGTGAGATTCCTATCTAAATTGAGACATAATATATCTCTATGTTTCCGTAGAGAATGTGACATAATACACAGGAATCTCCTATGATACCTGCGTTGAACCGCTACATTGATCTTGCCGTTGTATAGCAGTTTTGTGAGTTTATTACTGAATTTTAGAATTTACGAGTGTGATTTTCTTGATTTCTGCTCGTTTTGTCATCGAATTGGACTATTTATTTGCTCACAGCAAAAGTTTGCGAGAGCCCCATTGGGGAATTATCAGTGGCGGCTCTTGAAATGAGATATATCGATGTATACTCCATTTAAAACTATAGGAAAGTATCGATCGTCAGGGGGTGCAATCGAACCCCCAGGAAATCGATACTTTTCTATACTTTTAAATGGAGTGAACATTTATCGCATTTCCTGAGCCGCCACTGAGAATTATGTTAACTTTTGGAAAATTCAGACTAAAAGTTGGAGAAATATCTAAAGTTCGCAATCATCTTTCTAATTTTTGGTCTAAATTTCCTCAGAGTTAACGATATTATCTGACCAAATACTGCCGGTGCAATAGGTTGTAAAATTTGGGGAAATAGGGCCCAACCTTTTTTCCGGTGAAGATTCAGTAAAGTTCCAGGCATGCTTTCCCAAATAGAAAAGAACCTCAAAGTCCCTCAAAGCTCAAAGATTCAAGTTTCAAGCTTCAAATTTCTCTCTCTCTCTCTCTCTCTCTCTCTCTCTCTCTCTCTCTCTCTCTCTCTCTCTCTCTCTCTCTCTCTCTCTCTCTCTCTCTCTCTCTCTCTCTCTCTCTCTCTCTCTCTCTCTCTCTCTCTCTTATCCTATTCTAACATGTGTTCAAATGGGAAGTGAGAGAGAGGGACAACTCCCCACATCCGCCTATGCATTAATTCGTATAGAGAGCTCCGATTGCGCGGAACATGTCTGTCGCGGCTTCAACTAATAATTTAAGGGACCTTTTAACATTCTTCACGACTACCTTTGCCAGGAAAAATTTCTCCTTTAATATCTCCGTCTCATCACATATCACAATCCATCCTTGGAATTTGCCAATTTCAGACCAACCGCATCAACGTCAAAGCACCAATAATACATTATACAGCTTCCCAAAGAGCGCTTGCGTCTCAAGATGTTCATCTCACCCAGCGCCAACTTTGTCCGCGCGCATACTTACAATCAAAAAGGCAGACAAAGAAGAATCAGGTCTCGAGGGCCTTATTTATTGATTATCGTATACCTAACTACTCATAATGCATACGTTGAGCAATAAGTTGGTATCGAGCGAGGGATCCAAAACTTATGTGCGCAGTTGCCACGTTTACGTATTTAGTATATTAAACTCCGCACCCCTCTTTCTTTCACGAAGGAAGTAAGTCAAACGTTGATATTTGGCACCGTTGGATCGTTCGGCATAAAGCAGTGGCGGCTCGTGCAATCTGGCAACCGTGCACGTTTGCCATTTAAATGTATGCAAAAAGATCGATACTAGGTGAGGCGCTGCGCCTCACCAAGTAATCGATTATTTTACACAGTTTTAAATGGAGGAAATCCATTGTTGCCACACTGCACGAGCCGCCGCTGGCATAAAGAGATGATCATTACTTAAACTGGCGGTTCTGATTTTTATTTCGTGATGCGGTTGACCGCATTTGCGTGATTTCAAATCGTGTCCAATGTTGTCTGAAAAAATTACTTCTTTTTTTCACTTTTTATTTCTTACTCGTTTTCTTTTTAACACTTCGTTAACTTTCACCCGATGAAGAAGGTTTTAAAAGAACTGAAAAACGATTTTTTAATCATTTTGGTAACTCTGCAAAATTTTGTGACAGAGATGTAAGCACTAACAATAAGCAGTATCGGTTTTTTGTTGTTTTGTTTTTACAGAGACCATCGAAAATAAACATAAAATGACCCACTATAATAACAGTAACAACCATAAGCATCGTTAGTGACTCGTGCAATGGGTCTGTTGCACACTTCGGCTACAGCGTTTTAAAGTATCAATTCCTATGTAAAAAGCCGAGAAAATAACAATGGCAGCATCAGAAAACAGTGAAATTCAGTATTAAACTCACAAATTGCGAAAAACACTAGACACTATTCACCCCTGTATCTTTCCACTACGTGCACGATATTTCGCGAAATTAGCGCGGCACATTCAAATAATCACGACCGATTATCATCACAGCTGACTTCATAAACAAATAAACAGTAAACACTAAACACTGTCGGCTTCTGCTCGAATCCTTACGTTTCGATATCCTCAATTCCTCACAAAAGGTTGTGAAAGGTACGGAAACCGATATTTGTGTCGAAAACTTATCAGAATGAAACAATAACACACAAAAGTTCCAATCATGATGATCGAAGTTGCAATCATGCTTGGAACTCCTATGAGTTATTGTTTCGCTTTGATGTGAAATGTCCGCGGTGAAAATGTCGCGCGATAGTTTGTCATGGAATCGTCCTGTGGCGGCTCGTGATATTTGGCAACCATGCAAGTTTTCCATTTAAACGTAGGTAAAATAATCGATTCTTGTGGAGGCTGGCAGCCTCCGGGAGAATCGATTGTTTTACATTGGTTAAATAGGAGGAGAAGACGGTTGCCAAATTTCACGAGCCGCCACTGGAATCGTCACCAGCAGGGCTGCCGTTTGGTGTATACAGGGGCGTCGAGAGGATTTTGGGGGCCCGGGGCAACCCCCCGGACTGCGGACCCCCCTGATTAAGGGGGGTCCGGGGGTCCTCCCCCGGAAAATTTTTAAAATTAAGCTTCTAATTGACGCAATTTTAAGCTATCTCTAATGAAAAATTTCAAACAATCACAGCAATAGAATGTTTGATTTTTACGTTAATTTTGCCACATGATGTAACAGACTTGAAGATTTTCGACACAAAAAATTCTTCGTTTTGACTTTGATTTCTAAAAATAAAAAAAAAAAAAAAAAAACATTCATTTTTCAACTTTTCATTTCTCAGTCCTCCTTGGCTAAACACATTTTCACAAGTGTTGGCTGGGACGTCGAGAAAGTTCAGGACGTTTTGCTAAGAACCAGTGGCGCACCGAGAAATTTTCCTTGGAGGGGGGGGGGGGGGTACGACTCAAATTCTGGGGGGTCTGGGGGGTATGATATACCCCTCAGGACAAGCGGGGGGTTCGAGGGCCCTCCCACGGAAAAAAAATTCAATTTTCCTTACCTTCAAATTGAATTTTACGGTACTTTCATGTACACAGTAAAATTGAAATGTTGAAATATATTTTCGATTTTGCCGCATAAAATCTTTGCTCTCGACTCATAATTGTAGGGAGAAGAGTCAAGTGGAATGTGGTTGAAGGAGCCAAGGAATATTTATCGAGGGGTTCACCGAAAGGGGGGGTCCGGGGGCCCTCCTCCGGAAATTTTTTTAAATTTTCCTGACCTTCAGATTGAATTTTACGGTACTTTCATTAAAGTAAAATTGAAATGTTCAAATATATTTTCGATTTTGCCCATTTTTGTTTTTAAGGTAAATTCAAGTAGGCCGGGGGCCCCCAATTTATTCAGCTCGTCAAAGGCCGTGAAATTACGTAGTCTCTTCCTTTTCGACTTCACTTTCAAGCACCATGTCATCAGTCACTACTTTTCCCCTCTCTTTTCCCCTTTTCTTTACTCTTCATACTCCCCCTCTTCGCTTTTCTTCCTGTTTTCCTTCTCTCTTTTTTTTTTTTTTCTTTTCCTTTTCCTTTCCTTTTCCTTTTTTTTTTTTTTTTTTTTTTTTTTTTTCCCCTTCTCATGATTTGGGGGCCCCTTAAGAGCGGGGGCCCAGGGCATTTTGCCCCATCAGCCCCCCCCTCTCGACGCCCCTGGGTGTATATAATCAATCGCATTTTTCAATTCACCGATGATTCCACAGTTCGAGAAAAGATTACAGAGTTCAATTCAATGTATGACTGAAATGCACGAAAATACGCTGATCTGTAATCTCTTCTCAATTAGGTGAAAACTCTATTAATTAATTAAAATATCCGCAAGTTTTTTTAAAGTCATCGGCACAAAGTCATGAAAACAATCAACACAGGAGCCATTGGATTTTGTTCCTAATCTTGCTCCTTTCTTTCACTGACACAAAACTCATCGTGGTAAGGAAATTAGTTCAACCAATACCATCTTACCATACCAGAACCCGGGGATTTGAGGTTATGTGATTAGGTTGCCAACTTTTACGCGGGCTCCAATGGAGGAAAGAGGAATTTTCGCGGTTTTTTTCTAGTTTTTATTCATTTTTCGGCTATAAAAACCAGATTTACTTGATCAGGGCACTTCCCTGGATGTTCTAGAGCGTTTTCACGAAAAAACACGTTTTTCAAAAAATTACGCGAAACACCAAAGGGTCCCCCTTTTCACATCGACCCAAAGGAAGCAAGGGTCCCCCCTTTGGTGTTACATATTTTGGTGTGTAATTTTGCGGAAAAAGTGGTTTTTCACGGAAACGCTCTGGAACATCCAGGAAAGTGCCCTGACCAAGTAAATCTGGTTTTTATAGCCGAAAAATCAAGAAAAGCTAGAAAAACCGTAAAAATGCCTCTTTTCGTCACAAGTGCCTGTGTAAAAGTTGGCAACCTAATCACATAACCTCAAACTCCCAGGTTCTGGTATGATAAGATGGTATTGTTTCAACGCGGAGTAAGACAATTTTCCGTTTTTTTTTTTTTTTTTTTTTTTTTTTTTTTTTTTTTTTTTTTTTTTTTTTACAAAGTAAGAATCAACGCATGAGCCAGAGGGAGTAGTGTCACCTCGCAAAAGACAATCTTAAGTGTGTGTGTAAGACTAAAAGGACATATCTCTAAAAAAATAAGACCTAATTTTTCTCAATTCCTCATGCTGTACAAACGTGGGCGTGGGTTGCAGCACATTTTGTATCCCTGCACTGTCACGATGAACCCCGTCATGAGGCTAACGCCAACGGCCTGGCAATCTTAACCGCGGACCAACGCAACGGCTCTTTTGTGTGCGAAATCGTCTCCCATGGTGAGGGCGGCGCCTATGGCTTTCTACTCTCGTCTCAGCTCTGCATAAGTAGGGACTGTACGTAGGTCGTAGGACGTAGGTGCATACTAATTGAACAAAGAACAAAGTGGCAGCGACTTTACAAAATGGAAACAAAAAACAAAACAAAAACAAACTGTAGGAAATACCCTACGAACTGCACTTCCTCACGTCTTTAATCTAGGGGAGACCCCCCCCCGACCCCTTCAATATTCTGGGGCAGACCCCCCTTTAATATCCTGGGGGAGCCCCCCCAGGCCCCCCTTTGATATTTTTATCCAGATCCAAATATCCATTTTTGAAATATTTTAATTTGTCCTTTTTTTGACCCATTTTTTCCATTGATTTTAATGGAAACCATCAAATTAGAGCGAGATGGCAGTACTTACACGTGGGAGTTACGTGACAGCGAGAGAGACAAACTGACTTTGTTTGGAACGCTCACCACCGGCTGCCGTACGTCATTACTAAAAACCCTCTACAATGTATACGAGAAACAACTCTGCAACTTCGCGCAATCTCAGTGCATACAATCGTGGCTATGTGTTTTATAGTAGTACGAGAATTGGCGCGTTCCGGCACCGTGTTTTTATGACATCCACCGCACAGGCGCAACCATAGGATCTCTTCCAACTCTCTCATTTCCTATTTGAATGTATAAGTAGGAAAAGGACAGAGAGAGGGGGTTTTATCCCCCATGTCCATCCTTGTCTTACGTACGTTTCTTAATGGAGGAAAGAGAGAGATGAAGAAACTCGTTGCGCTACTGGATCTCTTCCATCTCCCTCATTTCCCATTTGAATGTATAAGTAGGAAAAGGATAGAAAGAGGTGGTTTCGTCCCCTTGTCCATCCTTGTCTAACATACGTTTTTTAATGGAGAAAAGAGAGAGATGAAGAAACTCTCGGTGCGCTACTGGATCTCTTCCATCTCCCTCATTTCCCATTTGAATGTATATAAGTAGGAAAAGGACAGAAAGTGGAGGTTTTATCCCCTTGTCCATCCTTGTCTAACATACGTTTTTTAATGGAGAAAAGAGAGAGATGAAGAAACTCTCGGTGCGCTACTGGATCCCTTCCATCTCCCTCATTTCCCATTTGAATGTATAAGTAGGAAAGAGACAGAAAGAGGGGGTTTCGTCCCCTTGTCCATCCTTGTCTAACATACGTTTCTTAATGGAGAAAAGAGAAAGAGATGAAGAAACTCTCGGTGCGCTACTGGATCTCTTCCATCTCCCTCATTTCCCATTTGAATGTATATAAGTAGGAAAAAGGACAGAAAGTGGGGGTTCTATCCCCTTGTCCATCCTTGTCTAACATACTTTTTTTTATTGGAGAAAAGAGAGAGATGAAGAAACTTTCGTTGCGCTACTGATCCTCCGTATACCCCTCCCTCGCACCTCTCCTCTCCTCCCCATATAGTAACAGTGTTGCCATAGATCGAGGGCAAAAAGCCGTATCGTCCCCATTTAAATCAATGTAAAACGTACGGCTTTTTCACCCCAATATGGCTACACTGTATAGTAACCAAAGTACCAAAGTACATCTCTTTCCTGCAGCAGGACACGCGCGCGCCTTTTCACCTTTTCCACCGAACATTGGCTCAGCGCGTGGAGTGATGCGATCTTTATCTGTCGATGGCGCAGGACGAGGAGGAGGGAGGGGGGGCTATTTGAAGGCCCGAAAATGAAAACAATTGTGAGGAACGGGATGCACTATAGGTAACGGAAAAGAGAATATAGTGCAAGGCTTGCACTGCAAGCATGCCGAAATAAATGGAGATCGTGAACTCTCGGGGGGTTGTGGAAGGGGGGCGGGGGTGTCGAAGCGAAGGAAGAAAGCGTAAACACGACTCAGGCCAGGCGCCCGGAGGCGCCTTCTCAGCGTGATAATCGCGACGCAATATGAGATCGTCCGATGCGAGGTTGCAAAATTTTGCAAAGGGAATATGAAAATTGAGGCGGTCAGTCGGTCACTAGCAGGGCTGTCGTTTGGTGTATAATTAATCGCATTTTTCAATTCACCGATGATTCCATACCGGTTGAGAAAAGATTACAGAGTTCAATTCAATGTATAAATGCACTTCAATGTAATGTTTGAAATGCACGAAACTACGCTGATCTGTAATCTCTTCTCAATTAGGTGAAAACTCTGTTAATTAATTAAAACATCCGCAAGTTTTTTTTAAAGTCATCGACGACTCCACCGATTGAGAAAAGTTTACAGATGCGAGCATTTTCGTGCATTATACAGTCATACATTGAATGAACTGTGTAATCTTTTCTCAACGGGTGGAATCATCGGTGAATTGAAAAATGCGATGAATTATACGCAAAACGGAAACCCTGGTCACTAGAAAGAATGCCCCGTATTACGTTGGGTCAGTACGGTGTGTTTTTCTGATGTACTCCTAATGGGGTTCTTGAATACTTGCCTATAGGGTAATAATTAACTGTACGCGCACCGCACCTCTCAACATTTTCCACAGTTTTGGATTAACAAATGCAATGGGTCTGCTGCACACTGCGGCTAGAGCGTTTTCAAGTATCAATTCGTATGTAAATAAGTAGATTCATGGAATCTACTTAAAAGCCGTAAAAATGACAATGGCAGCATCAGAAAACACCAAAATTCATTATTAACTCACAAATTGCGAAAAACACTATAGACACTATTCACCCCTGTATCTTTCCACCACGTGCACGATATTTCGCGAGATTAGCGCGGCACATTCAAATAATCACAGCTGACTTCATAAACAAATAAACAGTCTGACGGTGTCTGTTCGAATTTCTTACGTCTCAATATCCTCGCAATTCCTCACAACAGTGTTGCTGCTTCCTTTTTCAGTTTTGGGAGCCACTTGACCGGCACGTTTGCTTAATAGGGGCCATCTACAATTTTTTAGGAGCCGTAGTGATTTTTTTGCATACTGATCACGGCGCATGATGTTTCATTGAAAAGAAAACACGCGTAATGGAATGTTAGTAAATAAGCCCAGATAACTAAGGAATATGCTATAGAATAACAGTAAAGAAATAAATAATTAATATTTATTCTCTTATTTCTCCACGCGCTTTTGGTGTTTTTTAAGGAAAACATCAACTTCATATTTTTTTGCGGCAATTTTTTTGATTTTTTTTTTTTTTTACGGCATGTTTCAGCGGATTGTGCAGTTCAATTCTAATTTTATATCGTCTATTTACATGAACTCAAGCCACCGCCTCCTCCCATAAGGGGGGGGGAGGCTTTCACCTCGGTAAAAGACGCGATTTGTACGAGCTACCTCGCCAGATTTGCCAGATAGTCGATTACGCGGCTTTTTTCGGGAAATTCGCCGATTCCCGCAGAATTTCGCTGGAAATCGCCGATTTCGCGAAAATTTACTTTACAAAATGGGGCTATTGCACACTTTTGCTATAAGCGATTTAATAGTCGATTAAGACGTAAAAACCTCTAAAAATAACGATGGCGGCACTAAAAACTTCCAAAATCCACTCCTAAACTCAATAAACGCAGTTATTTGCGCGAGCGTAATGGTGGCCGAAGGCACTAACAATGGGAGATTCCCATCTAACAATTCTGAAACTCCATCAAGAAGTGACCAATAAGAGACTACTTTCATTTGACACCGGTGTCACTAGGTGTTGCGGCACCATTCATCGGATGTGGATCATCACTCTGATGACTAATTACTCTGTGAATCATCCTTGTCAACATAGAAAGAGTGACGAAATTAAGATAGGAATCTCCCATTGTTAGTGCCTTCGGCCACCATTACGCTCGCTCAAATAGCTGCGTTTATTGAGTTTAGGAGTGGATTTTGGAAGTTTTTAGTGCCGCCATCGTTATTTTTTGAGGTTTTTACACAATAATCGACTATTAAATCGCTTATAGAAAAAGTGTGCAATAGCCCCATTGAACCCAAGTGGTCACAACTGATACTCCTGTGAGGATCAGATCGCGATACGACCGCTTTAAAAATTTCTCGGCATTTCGCTGTCGCGAAATTTTCCAAGCTCTACTGGCATGAGCGTACGGGCGAACATTCAATTAGGCGCCACGTTTGACCGAAGCAATTGTTTCTTAGGCGCCAACGCCGAATTATTAGGCGCAATTCGCGAGTGGCCCCTGGGGAAGCAGCAACACTGCCTCACAATAGGTTGTGGAAGGTTACGGAAACCGATATTTGTGTCGAAAACTTGTCAAAATGAAACAATAACACACAGGAGTTCCAAGTATGATTCCAACTTCAATTATCATCCTCGGAACTCCTGTGTGTCATTGTTTCATTTTGATAAGTTTTCGACACAAATGTCGGTTTCCGCACCTCTTCACCTATTGTGAGGAATTCAGGATATTGAGACGTAAGAAATTCGAACAGACACTGTCAGTGTTTACTGTTTATTTGTTTATGAAGTCAGGGGGGTGATCACGGAGGATCGTTTCGTTTCGGTATCGTTATCGTTTTCGTTTGCATTAAATCAAATGGGCTTGCTTCTGCGCAACTCGATCGCGCAGGTGATCCCCTCCTCACCTCTTCCTACTTCAAACGATCGAGTAAACGACAGCCTCCAACTCATCGCTTCCTTTCGACCGTTTCAATCGTTACGAGAGGCTCAAAACGATTCGATCAGTTGAGCCACCCATAAGGTGATTACGTCGCAGAGCCCCACAGTTCATGGGGCCACGCAACAACCTTTCCAAAAAGTGTCGCACTCCCCCATAGTGCGTGGGGCCACGCGACACTTGAATTTTGTCTTAAAAAAAGTGCCTTACAAGTGTCGCAGACCCCCACAGATTTTAAAGTTTTCTGTGGGGCCGTGCGACAAGTAAAATATTAATTTTTCCACCATCTGACCAAGTGTCGCGTGGCCCCACGAAACAGCTAAAATTAGGATTTTAATCGAGAAGATTGTGGGGCGTTGCGACACTTGGTTTTCATACATTTTCAAGTGTCGCACGGCCCCACAGCCGTCCAACAAAAGTTGTCCTCTAGTCCAGAAACTTTTGAAAGAAGGACTCTTTCATTAAGTGATTAGAGGTGAGCTCGTGTGAGTAATCAAAGCTAGAACTGATAAAGATTTGTCAATATCAGGGTTCTGTGGGGCATTGCAACACTTGATTGGGAAAGACTGTTTCGGGGGGCCCACGCGACACTTGGTCAGACCTGAGTCGAAATAAGTTATCTTGTTATCAAGTGATTAGAGGTGAGCTAGCATGAGTAATAAATTTCATCGAGTTATTAGAGGTAAGCACCAGTGAGTAATCAATTCATGAACTGATAATGGTTAGTCATTCTTTAAAAAGGTTAGTCGTTCCTTATCAGGTTCTGTGGGGCTTTGCGACACTTGATTGAAAAAGACTGTTTCGTGGGGCCACGCGACACTTGGTGGTGAGTCTAGTGTTTCACAGCCCCACAAAAGAGTTTGACCCCCAAAGCCAGTATTGGTGCCCAATCAGCTGATAACAAGGTAAACTCTAAATAGAGGAGGGGCTTTGTATCCAGAGAAAGTATTTCACAGCCCCACAACTAGGATTGATTGGCGTAGGCAAGTATCTTTTCAGGGCAAACCGTCTAAATGCCCTGATTTAAGCCACCTCAGCATTAATTATAAACTGTTAAAATTTTCAGAGATGGGTACTCACCAGTAGACAGTGAATAACAAAAGAAACAGATGATTCACCGAGTCGCAGGAAAGTCGGTTGCTATGAGTTAATGATACCAGGTCTGCCGAAAGGCAATCATGGGTCTCAATCAAAACCCCCGGGGAAAAAAAAAGTTTTAAAACCCAAGCTATGGTAAAACAGTCGCGATTTAGCTTTTCAGTTTGAGCTATCGAAGCCACATATATATGATATAAAGTAATAGAAACTTGAGGTAATTGGAGCACTGCCACTTTTAACAACAATTCGAAGGAACACTCATGAGGAAATAGATTTCTTAGCTTGGAAACGTATTCGCGAAGCAAAAAATTTAATAACTATGCCAGGTACCTAATCCTATTGTACCGAATGTAAATACACAAGATCCCTGATGAGGGAGCTTTGGACAGCAGTGCGTTACGCTGGGGCTGGGTACGTAGTGCTGTAGGGCTATGTCCAGTAGCACACGAATCACCGCAGCTGAAATCGACGGGACAGAAAATAATTCACCGAAACATAATTTTCATTCTAATAATTACAATGGACCGAGAATAAAAGAAAAAAAAAATAATGCCTTGCAAAAGCTCGATGCACTTAAAGAGCGGTGAGTGTTATGTTACGTTACTTTTTTTAATTTTGGTGAGGTTAGGGTCTTCACACGATGTTGTAAACAAGAGATTACTGTATACGAGGTACTCGAACAAAGGCTGACCAATGAGAGGCAAGTATGATACTCGGTGCCGCGTGATTCGAAAGCGAGGAACTAACAATAAGTGGGACGTTATGTTGAGGCAGCAGTGGAAATCTCGTGTGGACGTTTTCCACACAGGCTCGGTTTACTAGCCTCATAGTTTTAAACCTTTACTTACATAAAAAAAAAAAAAAATGCAACAAATGCATTTGAAATTGGTTATAAACAAAAGTGTAAGTTTTTTAGAGTGGCTGTCTGGACACAGAAATCGACATAACTGTATCTTTGGAAGGATTTGCATGAGAAAGAAATTGAACATAACAGAAACAAGAAAAATTTTTCTCATCAGGACAGATTTATTAGAATTCTGTGTCCAGAAAGCCACTTTACAACTTCTGCACTATCTTTAAAAAACTTTCCACGGATTTTTTAAAAATTTTTCAATTTGAGGTTAAAAAAGGTGAGGCAAACAAACCTGAATCATATTGCCTGGCTGCCTCACTTTGTGATAGGGCTCAGGACATGTGTGGCCCCCCTCTATCGCTCGTTGGGAGCCACGGCTAAATTTCGGAATCTGCAGCTCTCGTGGCAGAAATCCATGAAAACCACTTCAAAATCAGTTATTTTTTGTCCAAAAACTAATTTCATATCTATTCTCTCAATAATGGATGTCAAAGTTTACAGTCAAAATTAGGTATTGCTATTGGAGCTCTAAAGTGGTGCAGCTCCCTAAAAGAACTCCTAAGTGTGGTCTCATTGCAGAAATCCAAACTGTAATCTTTGAAGTCAATGTCTGATCAGGCAAGCACATATGTAATCAGTATTTAAACAATGTAATAGCAATTTCGCATTTTTTTTTATGAAATTCTGCCGCGAGAGATACAAAATTAGAAATCAGCCTAAGTTCTGGCTCTGAACCCCTGGCTAACACGCACTCTTTGTTGTTCTCTATCTCCAACATGATTCAAATGATGGAGTATACACTGAATTAAAGGGAGGAAGTTTGGAGTAGACCTTTGAGTCTCATTGCATACTTCCACTCAGAAAATGTGTTGGAATGAATAAATAACTGAGCATCGGTGGCACTTCACATGGGCTCTTCTGCCCCTCCCCACACCTTATTCGAAAGTCAGGGCTCATGACTGACAGAAAGTACTTTTTTTAATTCGCACACCTAACTAACAACTAAAAGAAGCCGTTAACCAGTGGTATTACCATGGTGTGGAAATCTGTAAGTAACTTGGTCTTAAAAAAAATTGTAAATAAAGCAGAGCCGTTGCAGAAGAGATGCTGGAGGGTAATCTGCTCTCTCATACCTGATTGCTCATAAAATCCCTGAATAGAAACAAAATAGTATTTCCATAAGACTATTTGACAAAAGACTATAGAACCATTGAAGTACTGATGCGTTGCATTCCAGTATCAAAATACTTGAAGGTTAAAAAAATGACTGAAAAAATGTGAGACCTTCACTTTATTGGTCTACAAAAATTCTGAAAAAACGTAATGTTCCGAATGTTTTCCAGTATTTTACTTGTTGCCAACTATGCTCATTTGGCAAAGTAAGAATATTAGTCGATGCCTTGGACTTTAGCTCAGGTGGGCCCAACAACAGTGCTCAAATTCATTGTGATAGGGGTATTGCAGGTTGCCTCCCTTCGCCAAAATCCAAGAAGTTGACTGACATTCTACTGGGTGTTTCAAGTTAACGTCGGAAACTTTAAAATGATTATTCAAGTAAAAATAAGACTGTTTTTCGTATAAACAGGGGCCCTTTAAAAATGCTTTTCTTCAGAGCTACGATTTCTCAAAGTTTGGAAAAAAATTTTGGGTTTTTTTTTGGAAACTGTGGCTAAGTCTATTCATATAATGTCACTAAAGTTTGGTATTCAGCGTATTTTAAGGAATAAAATTCATTGAAACCGTTGAAATAATTATAAGTTAAGGTCCAAGTCAACTTTTCTGACACTCTTGAACATTTAAGGGCAAAAATTTATGTTGTCACTGAGAATTTTCAACATTTTATGGATGAATTAGGTTGCAAAAACCATAATGCAGATTTTCGACCCCTTTCTTTTTTTTCAGTGCGACTTGTATTAAGTGTGACGATTGACGTTGAAGTTGGGAAAGTCAGCGCTTTCACTATTTTGGGCATCACGCAAAATGCGTGTAGGTACTTACAGTACCATTCGTTGAAAAAAAAGAAAGAAATTAAAGGGATTGAAAATCTTCATTAGGGTTTACGATATCAAATTTCATCCATAAAACGTTGAAAATTCTCAGTGGCAACAAAAAATTTTTTGCCATTAACTGCTCAAGAGTATCAAAAAGTTGACTTGGACTTAACTAATAATTATTTCATGATTTTCAATGAATTTTATACCTAAAAATACGCTAATTGTAAGTACAAAATTTTAGTGACTTTTTATGGACTATCTTAGCCACATTTTCCCAAAAAAAAAACCCAAAATTTTTTTTCCAAACTTTGAAAAATCGTAGCTCCGGAGGGAAGCATTTTAAGGCCCATGTGTATGGAAAAAATAATCTTATTTTTACTTGAATAATCGGCTCTAGAAGTTTCCAACGTTAAACCTGAAAACCCTGTAAAATTTGGTTGACTCTAACAATACCCTAACTTGCTTCATGGTATTTAGTTGACCTGCTAATAGCAGTCATTACCAAATCAGTTTTAACTATTATCACACATTTTTGTGGTAATCCAAATCTACAAATACCAAAAATTTAATGAAAGCAATTTCGCACAACCTTAATTAATCAACAGCTCAAAAAGTCAATAATTAAGTTGGAATAACATACCGAGATAAAAAAAAAAGAAAATAAAAACCCTGGTTTTCCTACTTTTCTGTCAAAATGAAGAAATTGATTCTAGCATCAGTTAAGTTGCTTCAGTGTCAAAGTGCTTACCGCAACTATCCCTCCCCATGCTTACGACTTTAGAAGGTGAAATGTAGCGCATGAAAAACATAAAATTCAACAATATAGACTTTTAGAAGAATTTTTTTTATGAAAAAAATTGTAACAAAAACAAAAAAAATATACATATAATGTTCATCAAGATAATAATGCAACTAAGCGTTTTAAAGGGGATTGTTAACGTTAGAAAGCTTAAACAATGTATTTTCGAATCAACCCGTATCACTAACGATACGTCTACTCTTATCGATAATATTTTTACAAACATTGATTCTAGCACTTTTTTTACCCACAATATGGATATGGCTATTTCTGATCACCTTT
Source organism: Trialeurodes vaporariorum (assembly GCA_011764245.1). Classification (NCBI taxonomy): domain Eukaryota; kingdom Metazoa; phylum Arthropoda; class Insecta; order Hemiptera; family Aleyrodidae; genus Trialeurodes; species Trialeurodes vaporariorum. The sequence goes on from VMOF01000379.1 coordinate 5,616,582, forward strand.
GGGCAAAAGCTTTTTAAATTTGAAAACCATGCAACCTAATTTCTAAAACGCACCCTCAATCAATTATAAATTGTCGATCTTTTTATGAATTTTAAAATCTTAATGTTCAGAAACGTTTTTAATAGTTTTTCATGCAAATCAAGGATATGAACTTTACAGACTATTACAACAGAGTACGTGAAGCCTTTAATATCCACTTCCCTCCAAAATTAAAAAATTAAAATCTGTCAAAAACTTCAAGGATGCAGATACTAAGACGGCCTGGTCAAATCTAAGACAAACGCAAAACTTTGGTAAAGAAAACAAAAGCAATGTAAATAACTTGAGTCACTACAAAAAAAAGTTAAACGACTCAAAAAAAAATTATAGGGACCCAGTTGTTTAAAAAAAAAAATGATCTTGTGCGTGATGTACTCAAAATTTATCGAACCACATGGGATATTGTGAACTCCAATATAAAGTGGGTAAAAGTAAAAAAAATCAGGACATTGTTGAAATGATAGTTGATGGTAAAATTTCCGATAACCCTTATCCATAGCTAACGCTTTCAATGACTTTTTTTTATCGTCAGCCAAGAACCCCAAATTTTTAAATTTTATAGAGCATCTTTTGACTACCTTAAACCTAAGTCATATCAGCTAAGTTTCAACAGCGTTAATCTGAGTGATGTTCATAAGGCCATTGATAAGCTGAAATCTAAAAAAACAGCTGGCCACGACGATATCAGCAACTGGCTCATTAAAACCTGTAAAATGGAAATTTTACCCTGTCTAGTACACTATATAAATTTCTCCCTGGCCTCTTCTACTTTTCCCTCTCCATTAAAAATTGTTAAAGTTTCCCCCCTTTTCAAAAAAGGAATATGTATGAATTAAAAAATATAGACCATTATCCCTGGTGTCATCCCTTTCAAAAGTCTTCGAAAACGTTGTTTTTAGGAAAATAGAAGATTACGTAACGGAAAACAACATTCTACATGATATGTAATACAGTTTCTGACGAAATTGTCAACCGAGTCTGCAATCAGATCAGTAGAGAGAGAATAGCAATTAATAACCAAAATAAATTAGTATCAGCAATTTTAGCTTTTGACTTATGTAAGGCCTTCGATACAGTAAGACCGTTTCAAGGGCCAATATAGGTGCGATCAAGCAAAACTCTTTGAAAACCCAAAGGGAAAAAAAAAAACAAACGTAATACTTGGAATAAGAAATTCAATCATGACTCAATTTTGTTGATGAAAATTGCAACAAAAAGTTTGCAACCAACCTAGGCAGGGATTTTTTTTCAATGTAAAACTATAATATACAACCCTTATGTCTGAAACTGTTTAAAAGGGAAAATAGCTGTTCCACCAAAAACCCCAAAAAAAAGAATATCCAAAGAAAATTAAATTCTAAAGAAAATGGATGGATGAATTTTGTTTACATTTGAGGTACAAAATCTACAAACAAAGAAATCTTTAAAGGGGGTTTTAAACTACCAAACTAAAAAATTTCTTTTGAAGATCCACAGTTCAAAACCATCCTTCAAAGGGTGAAGTAGGCAACTATTTGTACAGCTTCTCTGCAAAATCGCCAACACTTCGGATGAAGGCGGAATTATGTCCAGAGGTGAAAAAATTTTAAAATTTTAAAGGGAGTCTAGGAGTCTCTCCCAGAATTCTAAAGAAACTTGGGGGTCTCCCCCAGATATCTAAAGGTGGGTCTGGGGGTCTCCCCCCGAATTCTAAAGGGGGGGGGGTCTGGGGGTCTCCCCCCGAATACTATAGGGGGGTCTGGGGGTCTCCTCCAGAAAACTAGAGGGGGTCTGGGGGTCTCCCCCAGATTTCTTAAGGGGGGCTGGGGGGCCTTCGACCCCCCCCCAGATAAAAAGGAGGGAAAAGTGTTCGTAGGGTGTTCCCCACAGCTTATTTTATTTCATATCTGAAAGAACATAAAAAAAGAAACTTTTTAGCGCAAACCGAAGGTCGATATCGTTTTTCGTTTTCGATAAATCGAAGGTCAAAGTTCGATATGGACCTATTTTCAAAAAATCATTACTCCACTTTTAGATACCGGGTTTCCGGAATTTAAAAATAGGGGTCTATAAAACTCCAGAAAACAAGCTCTTTTTAGTAAAAAAAACGAATTTGACACAAATTTAGCAAAAATTTGGGTTTAGCGCCCCCGAAAAATTTTCAACGTCTTTGCCCCCCCGGGGGGGCCCCTCAGACCAATTCCTTGAGACGACGACTATCGAGTGATACATCGATCAAAAAGGATACCAAAATGAGCATTTTGGCGCAAACCCGGGAAATAGATATCGTTTTTCACATTCGAGATATCGAATGTCAAAGTTAAATTTAGGCAAAAACGTTGTCAATTTTTGGGGGCGTTAAACCCCATTTTTTGGGTAACTTTGTGTCAAATTCTATTTTTTTCTAAAAAGAGCTTGCTTTTTGGAGTATTTTAGACCCCTAGTTTTTTAAATTCCGGTATCCGGTATCTCAAAGTGGAGTAATGATTTTTTGAAAATAGGTCCATATCGAACTTTGACCGTCGATATATCGAAAACGAAAAAAGATATCGACCTTCGGTTTGCGCCAAAAAGTTTTTTTTTTTGTTCTTTCAGATACTGAAATAAAAAAAAAGGGCTCCCATAAGAAAAAAGGGGGTTCCCCCTTTCCCCCCCCCTACCAGGGGGGCGCCGAAAGAAATAAACCCCCCCAAATGGGTCCCCCTCAATATCATTGGACACGTGTTTGGCTGTTTTTTAAAATTCGCAGCCGTTTCCGAAAAAAACCCCAGTGGAAAATTTTCTTCTTAACACCCTGTATAGCTCGCCTCATTCTGTCACTTTTTTCCAGTGGGTCGCTAGACATTTGCATTTGGGGATAGCAAGATATGAGATCCCTTGTGGAGGATCTGGGTGGGATAGCCCCCGGTAGGCAAAGGGGGGCTAGGGGTCCACCCTCAAAAAATATTTAAAAATTTAGGTTTATTAAGCTAATTTTTTCGCTATTCTGCATGAAGTTTAATTAATTAAAATCACGGACAAATAGATCGGAAATCCTATACTCAGATTTTTTTTTTTTTTGTTTAGTTTGTTTAGTTTTTTTTTTTTTTTTTTTTTTTTTTGTTTTTTTTTTTAAACCACACACAAAAAACGGTGTTCCATACCTGGCTACAATGTTGAGAACACAAAATGAGTAGACAGAGAACATCAACAACATAGCAGACAACAAAGCGCGCGCGCAATCATCGAACTTTGCGAGCGAAGAAAGAGTTTTTTTAATTTAATTATAAATTTAGATCGGGCAACATTGAAAAATTGCATGATTAATGGAGGAAGAGCGAGAGAGCGAGCACAGAGTTGAACAAATAAGTTAACATTTGGTCCATAGCGAGCACCGAGTTGATGAAGTAAATGGACATTTGGCGCATCGCGCGCACACACTACATAACACGAAAAGAAGTTTGGGTAAATGGACAAACGGCATTCCATAGTATACACACACTAAAACGTAGGAAGAAAGGGGACGCGCTTCCACAAGTCGACCCGTTCATTTGAATTTAGCGGTACTACGTTCCCGCCTGGAATCTGAGATTCGGGACACGCCCCTCAAACGGTTGCTGTGCATCAGGCATCAACATAACCCTCGCATTGACAGTGACAGTACAGCTAACCTAACCAAGTGACCAGATTTGTTGCATTGTCATTTGTTTATATTTATTCCCCGCATTGAAAGCACTTCGTTAAACCTTTGCCGTAACATTATGTCATATTGCTAGATGTCTCGGTTAATTTTTAAAAATTTTGAAACTCATGTTTCGGTGAATTATTTTCTGTCCCCTCGATTTCAGCTGCGGTGATTCGTGTGCTACTAGACATAGCCCTACAGCCCTACCTACCCAGCCCCAGCGTAATGCACTGCTGTCCAAAGCTCCCTCATCAGGGATTTTTGTATTTACATACGGTACAATAGGATTAAGTACCTGGCATAGTTATTAATTGTTTGCTTCGCGGATACGTTTTCCCAAACTAAGAAATCTATTTCCTCATGAGTGTTCCTTCGAATTGTTGTTAAAAGTGGCAGTGCTCCAATTACCTCAAGTTTTTATTACTTATATCATATATATGTGGCTTCGAAAGCTCAAACTGAAAAGCTAAAACGCGACTGTTTTACCTAGCTTAGTTTAGCACTTTTTTTCCCCCGGGTTTTTTTGATTGAGACACCATGATTGCCTTTCGGCAGACCTGGTATCATTAACTCATAGCAACCGACTTTCCTGCGACTCGGTGAATCATCTGTTTCTATTGTTATTCACTGTCTACTGGTGAGTACCCATCTCTGAAAGTTTTAACAGTTTATAATTAATGCTGAGGTGGCTTAAATCAGGGATTTAGACGGTTTGCCCTGAAAAGATACTTGCCTACGCCAATCAATCCTAGTTGTGGGGCTGTGAAATACTTTCTCTGGATACAAAGCCCCCCCTCTATTTAGAGTTTACCTTGTTATCAGCTGATTGGGCACCAATATTTGGGTTTGGGGATCAAACTCTTTTGTGGGGCTGTGAAACACTAGACTCACCACCAAGTGTCGCGTGGCCCCACGAAACAGTCTTTCTCAATCAAGTGTCGCAAAGCCCCACAGAACCTGATAAGGAACGACTAACCTTTATTAAAGAATGACTAACCATTATCAGTTCATGAATTGATTACTCACTGGTGCTTACCTCTAATAACTCGATGAATTGATTACTCATGCTAGCTCACCTCTAATCACTTGATAACAAGATAACTTATTTCGACTCAGGTCTGACCAAGTGTCGCGTGGCCCCACGAAACAGTCTTTCCCAATCAAGTGTTGCAATGCCCCACAGAACCCTGATATTGACAAATCTTTATCAGTTCTAGCTTTGATTACTCACACGAGCTCACCTCCAATCACTTAATGATGAGAGTCCTTCTTTCAAAAGTTTCTGGACTAGAGGACAACTTTTGTTGGACGGCTGTGGGGCCGTGCGACACTTGAAAATGTATGAAAACCAAGTGTCGCAACGCCCCACAATCTTCTCGATTAAAATCCTAATTTTAGCTGTTTTGTGGGGCCACGCGACACTTGGTCAGATGGTGGAAAAATTAATATTTTACTTGTCGCACGGCCCCACAGAAATCTTTAAAAATCTGTGGGGCTCTGCGACACTTGTAAGGCACTTTTTTTAAGACAAAATTCAAGTGTCGCGTGGCCCCACGCACTATGGGGGAGTGCGACACTTTTTGGAAAGGTTGTTGCGTGGCCCCATGAACTGTGGGGCTCTGCGATGAAGCCCATAAGGTTACACGTAAACGATAACGATAACGGAAACGAAACGAAACGATCCTCCGTGATCACCCCCCCCCCCCCCCCCCCCCAGGTGTGATGACTGTCGGCCGTGATTATTTGAATATGCCGCGCTAATCTCGCGAAATATAGTGGTGGAAAGATACAGAGGTGAATAGTGTCTTGTGTTTTTCGCAATTTGTGAGTTTATTAATGAATTTTGGTGTTTTCTGATGCTGCCATTGTCATTTTTACGGCTTTTTACTTACGAATTGATACTTGAAAACGCTCTAGCCGAAGTGTGCAACAGACCCATTAGAAGTTACTTCAACACCACGATTTGGTTGACATGACATGCTTAAGAAATTGAGCTTTGTTAAATGAACAAATAACGTATTGAACCAACTTTGTTCACAATGCTGGAATAACAAATGAAATTATAAGTTTCTTCAACACGACGATTTAGTCAAAATGACTTACCTGAGAAACTGATTTTTGTTGAGTCGATCTATAGGTACACCGATGAGTCAACATTAATCCCTAATTTACACTGAACAATTTTATTTTTGTTCTATTAATATTCTGATCATTGTCTGTCCAACAATGTTCAAGCTTCGACCTACAAAAAGACCTACCAAAAAATTCAACATTGCTTATTTTGTTCATTTCACATTTTTTTTTTTTTTTTTTTCCGGCGTGTGCTTCATTACAGCCATATAGCTCACAGTCACAATCAGTCGACCACATGATTGAAAGTAGCCAATTTGGCAACGCACGTATTCTGTCAACTGCAGTTGACACACATCTGCAGACAAACGCGCGGTATCACTGCAAAGAAATGAATTGGGATTGTGGCGATGGCCGGTCGGGGGGGGGGGGGGGGTTAATGTAAATTCGAGAACCAATCTCACGCAGTGCACACAATTATTCCTTCATGAACCTTATTGAGCAATACGCAACTTTTGCTTTACGTTTTGTCCTGGGTCATACTGGACATGGTCATCTACTATGACATCCAACTATTTTTTCTTTTCTCTTATTTTTTTTTTTTTTTTCAACGCGAAAGATTTACGACTTGCCTCTGCATGAATGTAGTCTGTAATTTTTGCCCTGTATTTGACTTCAAAGAGATTTAAAAAATGTCCTAACCTACATTTAATTCTAAAGGTGCTCTTATAAATTACACAAAAAGAGTGCGACAAGGAGGTTTAAACTCTAAGCCGTGTAAGGTCATTGACGGATTCAGAAATGTCCTTTTCTTTTTCTTTGTCTATTAGAACGCTTGAGTTAGAAAAGGATAGAAGAGGAGGCAAATGTCAGGTGAGGGGTTCTTAATCCGTTCTTTTTCTAATTCAACGTTAGACATATCCTAACTCAGGGCGTAGATCTAACCCATTTATATGTTTCTCGCGGCTGACTGTCGGTTACCGTCAAAATGGGGCATGAATTTAACGCTCCCTCCTCTGTGTTCTGTTTCTCTTTACTCTTATTTTTCCATCAGTTTTTCTTCGCGTTTCGAACCTTTCCTTCGAATGGGGCTGTTGCACACTTTTGCTGTAAGCGATTTAATAGTCGATTGAGGCATAAAAACCCCAAAAAATAACGATGGCGGCACTAAAAACTTCCAAAATCCACTCCTTAACTCAATAAACGCAGTTATTTGCGCGAGCGTAATGGTGGCCGAAGGCACTAACAATGGGAGATTCCTATCTTAATTTCGTCACTCTTTCTATGTTGACAAGGATGATTCACAGAGTAATTAGTCATCAGAGTGATGATCCACATCCGATGAATGGTGCCGCAACACCTAGTGACACCGGTGTCAAATGAAAGTAGTCTCTTATTGGTCACTTCTTGATGGAGTTTCAGAATTGTTAGATGGGAATCTCCCATTGTTGGTGCCTTCGGCCACCATTACGCTCGCGCAAGTAACTGCGTTTATTGAGTTTAGGAGTGGATTGTGGAAGTTTTTAGTGCCGCCATCGTTATTTTTTTAGGTTTTTACGCCATAATCGACTATTAAATAGCTTATAGGAAAAGTGTGCAATAGCCCCATTTAATGCTCCCTCCTCTGTGTTCTGTTTCTCTTTACTATTATTTTTCCACCATTTTTTCTTCGCGTTTCGAACCTTTCCTTCGAATTTCCGGGAGAAGGTAGCCGTGGAGGGGGGGGAGATTTTTCCCGCGCAGACGTTCATGTGGCATCGTGCGCAATGCTGCAGATTTTCCTTTTTTAACGCGTTTATCATCGTGCAGGAACACGCATTCACTTACAATCATCTGAGTCATAGAAACTGATTGGCTTAAAATAAAAGAAAATTAAAAAAAGCTGCGCAGGTGATGTCCTTGAGAACAGCTGATTACACGCGACCGACGACTCGCGAGTTCCGATGCAGCGCACATAGGGTAGAAATTGTCGATTCGGTGGCCCAAGACCATGCAGCAAGAAAAATCATTGTTTAAGGGGAGAAGGAGGTCTGAAATGAAAAAAAAATGTTTTTTTTATTTTTAAATTTTTATATGAAAGAGGACGTTCTCAGCTTTTAAGTGATATAGTACATTGTACAGTTTAGAAAAAAAAAAATCAATTTTTCATGAACTTTTGAAATGGGGGAGTCCTTATCAGGTAAGCTAATTTTTCTTTTTCTTTTTGCGATACTGAAAAATGTGGTTTTTTTACCTTTCGGTGCATTTTTCTCAGGAACTAGTAATGCTATTTTCATATTTTTTTTTTTTTTAAATTTTCCTCAGAACAAGCTCTATAAGCAGGACTAGGATTTTTTGAGGTACTCTTTTACTTTTTTTTTATAGACATTCAAAGCTCAGAAAAAAGGTGAAAAAATCAACGAAACTTTCAACTTTGAAAAAAAAAAAAGTTTTCAATGAATTTTAGAAATCCTAGTCCTGCTTATAGCCACCACTCATACACAACTTCATGCAAAATTGCAGCCTTGTAGGTCAAATAGTTCCTGAGAAAAATGCACCAGAAGAGAAGCATATTTAACATGGTTTAACATATAACCTCCTTCTCCCCTTATTGACCTTACTAAACTTGACTAATTTTAAACACTAAACCAATTTCTTAGAAATTATTTGACTTGAAAAAATGTGTACTTAGTTCATGTCTGAAATTACTTCGTGGAAAGCTTCTAAAGGGTGAGTTTTATTCACAGAATTTTGGCCACCAATTTGATCATTTTAGTCCCTTTGTGCGTTGATACCAGCTTAGATGTGTACTGTCATTAAAAAAAGTTTAAACATTTGCGCTCCCATAGTTGCCAGATTTTTGTAAAACTTCCAGCATTCGTATTTTTTTTTTTTTTTTTTTTTTTTTTTTTTTTTTTTTAAAAAGAAGCTTAAATTACGACGAGACCACAAAAAAACCACCACCAAACTATCTCGAATCCAGTCAATTCATTTCTTTTCTCTCAGTATTATTAACTGTCATAGCTGTCTGTGTTTTAGCCCACTTATCAAGTTTCAAGTCAAGAAGATAAAGTGCAACCGAAATAAATCAGTTTTTTGTGTCTCTTCTGACTCCTGTACATACAGTTAATAACTCAATTTGTCAAAACACGGGACGACTAAATGATTTGTCTTGGGTGTTTCGAAAGTTTTTTTTCAATATCAACGGCGGTTAACATCAGAAACAAAAAGAGATTGTGTCCTAAATATGGCTGCATCAGAGACTCATTTACTTAACACTCGCGGATTCAACAAAACGCAACATCCATGTAACACCCCTCTGATTCATCCTATAGTGTTGATCGGTAAATAGTGAAAACCCTCCGCTTCACCTCCCAGCTTATCCTCCCTGTATTCACCAAACATCACCATTTAACATCAGGGTGAATCAGAGGGGTAGTGTTAACCCTTTACTGCATGATTTTTTTTTTTCAATAAAATAATTTTTTTTTTTTTTTTTTTTTCAGTACAATTTTGATCCTTGAGACAGGGAAAAATAGTGAAAAAAATCTTTCCATTATATTTCAATGGTAAAGAGCCTGGATATTAATTGTTCCAAATATGGCCTTACCCGCATTTTAGGTATCCATGCAACTGAAAAGAAAGTTTTCAGGCTAAAAAAAAAAAAAAAAAAATTAAAGTAGTAAAAAATAATCTAGTAAGTTTCAATAGTTGTTTTTTTTTTGTATATGGTACCCCTGCGTTACTCCCATAAACATAACAATGAAAATCGGAAAATCTCCATCAGATTTCCAGTAAGCTATTTTCAACCACTCTACACGTTCTCTATCCTGTGCTGCGCGCTCTAGGACAAACTCGACAGTTCTTACTCGTTTAGTATCTGTTCCACGTGTGACCCACCATGCAGCGACAGTACAACTTAAGTCCCCTACTTTTAGATAAGGCTTCAAAGTAATTGTTCCAGATCTGGGCTCATCTGCAGCTAAGGGTTAACTGTTGTTTTGACGAATCTGCGATATTTTATACACAAAGACCTTCGCGTGGGTACTATCAGTCAATTAAAGATTGGGACTAAAATATGCGGCTCGAAATGCGCCCGCCCGCTTATCTGACTCGATTTGCTCAGAATCTAGAGCGGTGTTGCCATTCCCAAATAAATGTGCGAAAAAGCCGAATCAATTGAGGTGGGCTATAACTGAACAGTTACAGGGGAGATAACGCACCGCAAACCTTCTCGCATGAGGAGCCAATTCTCCGCCGCTCGCCGCCGCCGCGCCGCCCGCAGCAGCGTCCATTCACTAAAATCTTATTCTTTCAAAATCAGTTCATCGAGATTCGGTGGTCGGTTCTCTCTCCGCTACCTTCTTCCCCCTTCCTATTGGCCCTGTCTCATTTTATCACTCATGCCAGTTTTCGTTCGACACTTCACATTTCAAACGTTTTCCTCCGGACCATGTTTCTTTCACCATTTGCCTAAGAATGAATGCAGAGCTTCCCGAATAAGAGCATGTTGTAAAAATCTTGGATTTAGGCGTCTGGCCGTCTGTAGAAGAAATTTCTCGCTGGCGGGAGGGGGGATTTAAATGCACTTTCCAGCTGATTTTCTCTAAGTCCCTATATGTAGAGAGTTAAGACAAGACAGGGGCGGATCCAGAAAAGTCTCAAAGGATGGGCCTTTTTTGTAACGTGAAGGGGGGGCCCTCCCTTATAAAATTTTGAAAATTTTAGCTTCTCTAAAGCCAATTTGAGGCATCTTTTAACGGTTCACTCATCATTTTTATACTACCTCATTTCAATTTTTGTTAGTAAAAGGGGGTCAAGGGTAAAAGTTTGGAACGGCTGATATTTTACATCATTGACCTCTCTATCAACACAAAACTATTTAATCAGCAACCCCCTCCCCCCAACTCCCCCCAATTATCTTGTTCTTATGAGCTCGAGTAAACTTTTCCTTCCTCCTCACTAGGTTTGCTCCCGGCTCCCACTTTTCATTCAAATTTTGAAATGCCAGCTACCTATATTTTTTGCATTTTCGTAGAAAATAGATGTCTAGTGAATGAAATTAAGACCCTATTCTCCCCCCCTCAAAACCTAGTATAATATACCTACGGTTACTTAAAGGCTTTTGTTTTTCTCTTCTCTTTTTCTTTTGCTTTTCCCTCTCTTTCTCTTCCTCTAACTTCTTTTTTTGGGGTCCAAGGGGGGGGGGCATGCCGCCGTGGCCCCCCCTCTGGATCCGCCCATGAGACAAGAAGGTAGTCAACTTCTGATTGGTCGATGAATTTTAGGCTCTACGGACACCGCCATTGAATGCGATTTTGCACTTGTGTTCTGTTTATCAACGGTCTTTTACAGATAAGAGTTAATTTGCGATGAATCTGTTAATTTTAATAATGAATGTCAATAAGAATGTCTATTGATCTCAAAAGAATCATTAAAAGCGTTAATACATGTTGATCAACAAAAGGAGGGAAAGATTACATCGTTACAAACTTAGCGGAACTGTAATCTTTGCAGTGAAGCAAAACGGCCTCAGCATCATGTAAAAAAATGTGTAAAATCGCATCCAATGGCGGCGCCCATGATTTCACTTGTCTTGACTCTCTACATATAGGGACTCTGATTTTCTCTAGAGTCCCTCATACCAGAGCTGCCGTTTTGCGCATAGTTAATTTATTTTTCAATTCACCGATGATTCCACCCGTTGAAAAAAGATTACACAGTTCAGTTTAGTGTATGCGATGGTAATGCACGAATATATTCGTATTCGCATCTGTAATCTTTCCTCGACCAGTGGGGTCGTCGATGACTTTAAAAAAACTTGCGGATATTTTAATTAATTTACGGCGTTTCCACCGATTGAAGAAATATTACGGATCGAAGTATTTTTGTGCAGTGCAGTCCATACACTGCACTGAACTGTGTAATCTTTTTTCAACTGGTGGAATCATCGGTGAATTGAAAATTTTCATTAATTATACGCAAAACGGCAGCTCTGCCTCATATTCAGGGACTCTAATTTTCTCTTAATTCGATTTACTCTCAATTTTTTATATGCCAAGGAGTGGTGTGGGGGGGGGGTGTTTTACGGGCTCTCTTTGGACTTCCATGATCTTGAATAATGCAGATTCTCATTTCTTCAGAAGGTAATGAAAGATGGGTGGTATATCGATTGCAATTAATTATTGTAAAGTAACACATCTAGCCCTCGCGAACGGGGGGGGGCGATCTGGGGAATTACGCCCCCGTTGACCCCTTTTTCCTTTCTCTTCCCTTTCCCTCCCTTCTCCTTCTTTTCCCCTTTTTTGGCTGAACGGAGGGGAGGGGGGTCACCCCCCCTTTCCCCCGGTATTCGCCAATGATTGTCGTCGTAAGCGCCGAAACCTTTCCTCTTTTAAATGATTTAACTCATTTGAGACTAATAATAAAGCTTATACTTTCAGTGGCAGCTTTTGAGGAAGGGGGTCTTGCCTCGGGTGGCATTATGTTATGATCTATAATCTTTGACAAACTGGGTTTATCGATTTCTTTCATCGACCACTTTTCAAAAGTAATCGAGGTGGATTTCAGCCTTAATCAGGTGTTCCGATTTTATTGAAATTATGATGAAATTCAATATACAATCAATGTAATTCATCAAAACACGATTAGTTCCTTTGAACCCCTAAAAACTCCCCCCCAACCCATATCTAAGAGGTTTGAAAATCAACCCAGATGTGAGGAAGCGATTACCATTTACCGTGCCCACCTCTGCTTTAAACCCTCCCCCCTCCCTAAAGTTGATTAATGGGTTCTGGTGAATATTTATGCAAGTAGGAGAAAGAAATGCTTTGTTAGAGGGGCGAATACGATTTAGTAAGGTAGAAGACAAGACTTTCCTGTCAACAATTGACAGTTAAAATCAAAGGAGAAAACTAAACTGGGTCATGAATTTGAGACGGGAAAAATTATGTCCTGATAAAACTGCGACCTTAAAAATTAAAAAAATATTCTCCATGAAAAATTTGAGTAAAAGTTTTACGAAAGGCAATGCTAATTTCTACTCCATAGTCCACCTGCCTGTTAATTACGTTTGTTTTTATCATTTATGACCCAAAATGTCCTTCGGTAACATGTCTTAGAGGAGTTTTTGATATTAAATGTAAGCGCTTGACTTAAACTTAAAAACTCAAATGAGCTTTGAAACCAATGGATCAAAGCAAAAGAAAAAAAATGGATAAACTTTCTTTTCCGCTGAAATCACTTCCCATCCATGCTTCAAAACGTGACAATTTATTGCTGTCCCTTCGCAGAAATTCTATCTCATTGTTAATTTGCCTTCGGTCCAGATGATCAACTGCACTTGAAGTATGAAAAGAAGGTATCAAAAGCTAAACCCTTGAAGAGTAAAAAGTTATATTTGGTAGTACTGGTGAGGCTAATTTTTTAATCGGAACAAACCGGAAATTTTTAATCGGAACAAGGGAACACTCCCGTCTTTTTATTGCGGTTAGCCAATGCGGTTCGAGTGTTTCATCAAAACAGAATGGAACACTAACCATGCCAACGAGCAACGAGTCGATCCACCGATCAAGCGCAGTTTTTTGCGTTCTACTGAGATACAACTTTAAACCCGTAAGTTTCGCTGTAATCCTGGGTTTCTTGACCTGGTGTTTTTTAACGAGTCCCAAAACGATGATCAAAGTCCAGTATTTTGTCGCTATGATAGTATTTTTTTCCGTGGATGTCGGGGGGGGGGAGGTACTAGAAGGGAACCAACGAGAGGGGAGATGGGTGGCGGCGAGCGTGTCTGCCCGGAAACCCTTAAAAGTCGCCCTTACTTGATAGAAAATTGCCAAAATATTCTTTCAAAGACACTACAAATTTCAAAATCTAGAGGGGTGATCTCCTCCCTCCCCCAGGAAATCTTCTGGATCCGCCACTATTGCTGCTCCAAATTAAATTCTGAATGATACTTTGAACGTCTCTGATAATTAAAAAAGTTTCCCGGGCAACAGATCATAATGTGTCAACAGTCATCAGCCTAATGAAAGATCCACATAATTTTTCTGAAGGGCGAGGGGGGGGGGGGGCACGTTTTAGACATGGCAATTTTTAGCGTCCAAAAAGCATTACAAGATCATTATACGATGGAAAAGGGCAATTTTTAACGCTTTTTGAGAATGGGGAAGGGGGGAAGCACATGCCCTCGTGCCTCCTGGATCCACGCAATATCATCATCGACGGAAGCGCAACCCAAAAAAGTCTTTCTATAGTCTTAAGGGAGGATTTGTCCCAAAAATTGTCGGCACTGACTCAATGATATTTGTGTTGTGGAGGAGGGGGGCCATCATCGCTGAAAACCAATTTTTACAACAAACGAGTAACGAGTCACTGAAAGTCTATTGAATGAAAAGAAGAAAGAAATAGTGAGTTGAACTGACAATGAGAGTTGAAGCAGCGTGGAAGGAGTAGGGGAGGGGGAGGAGGGGTTGACGACAGTGCGACTGTGTCGTTTGGACACGATGACCAGCTTTCAGGTGAAACTGCACTGGTCGGAAAAGAGACGGCGCAGATCGGAGACGGATAGCCGCTCTCGACGAGGCACGCTTATCTGCTCGCTCATATTTGTTATGAGTGAAGGCCCTGCGGTTTATATTCCACTCCCCTCGCTACCCCACCCTTATCGCTCACCGTTAGCACAAGCTGGCAACACTGCTGCGAATTTCCGAGAGTTTCTCCCCTTATCGCTAATTCCTCAAGCGCCGAGTGTCCGAGCCCAAATAGTTTAGTCCCAATCTTTAATTGACTGATAGTACGATCTAATGGGTTTGATCGTTTGATCAAACTGCAGGATAGTTATAACTTGACGCTCTCTTGTAATGTACTTAATGCATGTACCATGTATGTGCCTTAACTTTACCTAACCCAAAAACGGCTATATTATTAAATGCTTGGTGAATAGATAACAAACACCATCCGGCATCCATCCATCGAATAACTCTGCAGTTTGACAGCCCGTCAAACTGCACAGCTGTTTGCAGTGGCGTCGCGTGCCATCTGGCAACAATGCAACAGCTCCATTTAAACTCGTTAAATATATCGAATTTTCCTTGTGCACTGTGCATGCACCCCCTGAATTCGATCTTTTACATGAGTTTAAATGGATATAACACATTGTCGCCAAACTGCACGCGACGCCACTGGCTGTTTGACGAACGGAACAAACATCAACCTAACTGTTTTGATCGTGTACGAAGCGCTTTATTGTCAAACTACACGGTTGTTTGACGAATAGAGGAACGACTAAACATTCAACAGTTAACAGTAGGCTCGCATCTGCACCAGGACCGCAGACAGCCTGTTTGACTGGGCCGTGCCGACATAATGCCTCCGAAGGGGGGGGGGGCTGATCTAAAATTTTGCCGCCCTCCATAAATCACCGTACCTCAAATTTATGAGTTTTATTACTTTTTTTTTTTGCTTGTTGGTCCTGATTATGCCGCCCCCGGAGAGTGCCACGAGGGGCAACGGTACCCACCACACCCGCACGCCCCCCTCCAGTGGCGTAGCGTGCAATTTGGCAACGGTGCAGTTCGTTCATTTCAACCCATGGAAAAGATCGAACCATCGGGTCCTTCGCATTCGACCTTTTATATGGGTTTAAATGGATACAATACAACGGTGCCTAATTGCACGCGCTACGCTCCTGCCCCCCCCCCCCTTCCCAGGGTTGCAAAATGTGCCCGATCAAGCGATCCGCGGATCGCGTGAAATTGAGGAAATTTATGGGAAAGTGAGGAAATTTGTCCACTTTTTTTTTTTATTATTATTATTTTTTTTTATTTTTTTTTTTTATTTTATTTTTTTTTTTAGTTTTTTTTTTTGTGTGGAAATAATGGCATTAAGGATTTCCCAAAAAAACAGTGTAAAAATGGGAAAATATCAGTCATTTTGCGAACAAACGGTGTTGAAATGTTAAAATAACCAAAAAATAGTCATAACTTCCAAATTTTATTGAGGAAATTTTTTAAAATCCTGTGAGGAAATAAGTCATGGATCGCGTGAAACTTCCGAAGTTTTGGAACATTTTGCACCCCTGCCCCTTCCCAATCACGGTTCTGTTGTTTGATCTTGTAATGCGTGTACGAAGCGCTCTATAGCGTGCCTCAAATCCTGCCCGATGTATATTTTTGCACGGTGCAACGTCGTTATTTGTATCTGGTGGAAAACGGGGAAGCGTAATGCAGAAAACAAGAATATCCATCGCATGAAAGTATAGCTGCGAAAATTTAAGGCTCCAAAATAGAGAGAGGGAAAGGGTTATGAGGGTATGGAGGGGGGGGAGCGGTAATGGGAACATGCACGGAACCTAGTCGAACAATGTGACTCATCGGCTTTTGTGACGTAAGTTTCAATTTTAATGCGTTTAATTAGTATTGATCCAATTCGAAAACTCGAGTCGTATTTCTCATACACTGACATATGAGTATACACTGTTTGGATTCGTGACGGTGGTCGTATGCAGTTGTTTTTCAGGAGACCTCTCGCATAGTCATATTCAAACCGAATGTGCATTGATGGCACCACTGGCGCAACCATGATCTCTTCCATCTCTCTCATTTCCCATTTGAATGTATAAGTAGGGAAAGGACAGAAAGAGCGGGTTTCATCCCTTTGTCCATCCTTGTTTAACATAGGTTTTTTAATGGAGAAAAGAGAGAAAGACGAAGAAACTCTCGCTCGGTGCGCTACTGGATGGCACTATTGCATGATGGGCATTGACACCACAAGTGGATCTAAGTTATTGTCCTTCTCTCTCTCTTCTCCCATTAGAATGCATGTGTTAGCAAAGGAAAGAAGAGGGGGCGAAAGTCACGTGACTGTCCCTCATCTGTCCTTTTCTATCATACGCGTTCTAATGGGAGAAGAGAGAGAAGAATAGATTCCTAGCGGATCCAAATTATTGTCCTTCTCTCTCTTCTCCCATTAGAATGCATGTGTTAGCAAAGGATAGAAGAGGGGGCAAAAATCACGTGACTGCCCCTAATCTGTCCTTTTCTATCATACGCGTTCTAATGGGAGAAGAGAGAGAAGAATAGATTCCTAGCGGTTGTCCTTCTCTCTCTTCTCCCATTAGAATGCATGTGTTAGCAAAGGATAGAAGAGAGGGCGAAAATCACGTGACTGCCCCTAATCTGTCCTATTCTATCATACGCGTTCTAATGGGACCAGAAAGAGAAGGATAGATTCCTGGATCCGCCAGTGATTGACACTCAATCATACAATATGATTTTTTAACGACCCGCGCGCGGGTTTCCAGGATACTAGTGACACCGTGCAATCGATTTTTCTTCCAAACAATTTTACGATTATGAGATCAATGAGATTTCAGGTGAAAGAGCTGAATATCCGCCTACTAATTACTTCTATAAGCGAACTAAAAAATAATTAATTCTATTAATTATTATTTCTATTATTTCTATTAATTACATACTTCTAAGGCGAATTTTGAGCTTTGACGATCGGAGCTCGATCTCGAATACTAACCTTTCAGCCAAAAGGCGATCTTTGAACCTTCTACTTTCAAACGCGCTTAACTTCTTTTCAATTTTCTAACCATAAACAAAAGGTTACCTTGTCTTAAACATTTTCAGTGTAAGTCTACAAGTGCATATAGATGGTGAAAGATTTTTACGCCTTAACGACATAGTGTGTCCGGCTGTTATGACCGTAAATCAGGTTTTCTCATCCTGAGATACCTCTATCCCACCCTTTTCGCGAAATTTCTCATGTATTTCGACCTGTTTATTTCAACCTCGGCCTTAGTTTTTACTCAAGGCTCATACTTTTTCCAGAATTTCGAATTTTTTGCTCAGAAGACGTAATTTCGAATTTACGTAACATCTAGGCTAGTTTAATGAAAACTGATGGCATTTTTGAAATCAGCGTCTCAAAATACATAAGCTAGCGCGATGATAAGGTGAAACTGTAGGCGCGTATAAAATTATTCTAAAACATTAAAAATTGGTAAAATTAACACTGATGAATGGTGAATGTCGCGCGGACACATTATGTCGTTTTTTATGCTTACTTGATGGTGGAAGGCATGCGAGTATTATGAAAGATTCCTATTTTTGTCTCTCTTCTATCTCCGTCTATAAAAACACACAGAGGAAAGATTCCTATTTTTGTCTCTCTTCTATCTCCGTCTATAAAAACACACAGAGGAGAGATTCCTATTTTTGTCTCTCTTCTATCTCCGTTTATAAAAACACACAGAGGAAAGATTCCAATTTTTGTCTCTCTTCTATCTCCGTCTATAAAAACACACAGAGGAAAGATTCCTATTTTCGTCTCTCTTCTATCTCCGTCTATAAAAACACACAGAGAAAAGATTCCTATTTTTGTCTCTCTTCTATCTCCGTCAATAAAAACACACAGAGAAAAGATTCCTATTTTCGTCTCTCTTCTATCTCCGTCTATAAAAACACACAGAGGAAAGATTCCTATTTTCGTCTCTCTTCTATCTCCGTCTATAAAAACACACAGAGGAAAGATTCCTATTTTCGTCTCTCTTCTATCTCCGTCTATAAAAACACACAGAGAAAAGATACCTATTTTCGTCTCTCTTCTATCTCCGTCTATAAAAACACACAGAGAAAAGATTCCTATTTTAGTCTCTCTTCTATCTCCGTCTATAAAAACACACAGAGGAAAGATTCCTATTTTCGTCTCTCTTCTATCTCCGTCTATAAAAACACACAGAGGAAAGATTCCTATTTTCGTCTCTCTTCTATCTCAGTCTATAAAAACACACAGAGAAAAGATTCCTATTTTCGTCTCTCTTCTATCTCCGTCTATAAAAACACACAGAGAAAAGATTCCTATTTTAGTCTCTCTTCTGTCTCCGTCTATAAAAACACACAGAGGAAAGATTCCTATTTTCGTCTCTCTTCTATCTCCGTCTATAAAAACACACAGAGGAAAGATTCCTATTTTCGTCTCTCTTCTATCTCCGTCTATAAAAACACACAGAGAAAAGATTCCTATTTTCGTCTCTCTTCTATCTCCGTCTATAAAAACACACAGAGAAAAGATTCCTATTTTAGTCTCTCTTCTATCTCCGTCTATAAAAACACACAGAGGAAAGATTCCTATTTTCGTCTCTCTTCTATCTCCGTCTATAAAAACACACAGAGGAAAGATTCCTATTTTCGTCTCTCTTCTATCTCCGTCTATAAAAACACACAGAGGAAAGATTCCTATTTTCGTCTCTCTTCTATCTCCGTCTATAAAAACACACAGAGGAAAGATTCCTATTTTCGTCTCTCTTCTATCTCCGTCTATAAAAACACACAGAGAAAAGATTCCTATTTTTGTCTCTCTTCTATATCTCCGTCTATAAAAACACACAGAGGAAAAATTCCTATTTTCGTCTCTCTTCTATCTCCGTCTATAAAAACACACAGAGGAAAGATTCCTATTTTCGTCTCTCTTCTATCTCCGTCTATAAAAACACACAGAGAAAAGATTCCTATTTTTGTTTCTCTTCTATCTCCGTCTATAAAAACACACAGAGAAAAGATTCCTATTTTCGTCTCTCTTCTATCTCCGTCTATAAAAACACACAGAGAAAAGATTCCTATTTTAGTCTCTCTTCTATCTCCGTCTATAAAACACACAGAGGAAAGATTCCTATTTTCGTCTCTCTTCTATCTCCGTCTATAAAAACACACAGAGGAAAGATTCCTATTTTCGTCTCTCTTCTATCTCCGTCTATAAAAACACACAGAGGAAAGATTCCTATTTTCGTCTCTCTTCTATCTCCGTCTATAAAAACACACAGAGGAAAGATTCCTATTTTCGTCTCTCTTCTATCTCCGTCTATAAAAACACACAGAGAAAAGATTCCTATTTTTGTCTCTCTTCTATCTCCGTCTATAAAAACACACGGAGGAAAGATTCCTATTTTCGTCTCTCTTCTATCTCCGTCTATAAAAACACACAGAGGAAAGATTCCTATTTTCGTCTCTCTTCTATCTCCGTCTATAAAAACACACAGAGGAAAGATTCCTATTTTCGTCTCTCTTCTATCTCCGTCTATAAAAACACACAGAGAAAAGATTCCTATTTTTGTTTCTCTTCTATCTCCGTCTATAAAAACACACAGAGAAAAGATTCCTATTTTCGTCTCTCTTCTATCTCCGTCTATAAAAACACACAGAGAAAAGATTCCTATTTTAGTCTCTCTTCTATCTCCGTCTATAAAAACACACAGAGGAAAGATTCCTATTTTCGTCTCTCTTCTATCTCCGTCTATAAAAACACACAGAGAAAAGATTCCTATTTTTGTCTCTCTTCTATATCTCCGTCTATAAAAACACACAGAGGAAAGATTCCTATTTTCGTCTCTCTTCTATCTCCGTCTATAAAAACACACAGAGGAAAGATTCCTATTTTCGTCTCTCTTCTATCTCCGTCTATAAAAACACACAGAGAAAAGATTCCTATTTTTGTTTCTCTTCTATCTCCGTCTATAAAAACACACAGAGAAAAGATTCCTATTTTAGTCTCTCTTCTATCTCCGTCTATAAAAACACACAGAGGAAAGATTCCTATTTTCGTCTCTCTTCTATCTCCGTCTATAAAAACACACAGAGAAAAGATTCCTATTTTTGTCTCTCTTCTATATCTCCGTCTATAAAAACACACAGAGGAAAGATTCCTATTTTTGTTTCTCTTCTATCTCCGTCTATAAAAACACACAGAGAAAAGATTCCTATTTTTGTCTCTCTTCTATCTCCGTCTATAAAAACACACAGAGGAAAGCCTCAAATTAGATACTTAGGAATCTCCCGTGCAGTGGCAGCTCGTGCTGTTCGGCAACATCGTTTTTCCTCCATTTGATTCTGTGTAAAACAATCGATTCGATAGTGAAGCAGCGCTTCACCGGCATTCGATTATTTTGCATGGATTCAAATGGAGGTAAAACAGTGTTGTCAAATAGCACGAGCCGCCTCTGCTCCCGTTTTATCTTCGTAGCTCCGCAGTGCCTTCAGCTTCAAAGTCATTTTGTGAGTCTATGAGTGAATTTCGTGATTTTTTAGTGTACTTGTCATCTTCGCTGGTTTTTACGCAAGAATTTACCGTTTGACTGCCACATTACGACTACAAATCAACGTTCGTTCGCTCAAATTGAGTGGGTAGTTAAATATTCCTACACAACAGCGCTGGTTTTGCATTCACACTTAATTGAAGGCGCTCGAGGGAACGACATTATTTTTTCAAAATATACCACTCTAGGATTTTATTGCGCTTAGTGTGAATGAAAAACTGACTTAGTCAACTTAGTGTGAGGCACATTTAGTCCCAAAAACGAATATACTCGAGCGTGGTATCGAAAGGGTTAACTATTCAATCCCGCATGTAGCTAAAGTTAGGAAGATCCACATTAAATCAGCTGTAAAAGTATTTAACCAGTGGCGGTTCGTGCAATGTGGCAACGATGGATTCTCGCCGTTTAAACCTATGTAAAACTATCGATCTTCAGGAGGTGCAATTGCACCCCCCAAGATATCGATACTTTTGCATAGTTTTAAATGGCAATAAAATGTGGTTGCCTAATTGTATGGAGCCGCCACTATATTTAACATCATGGGGCTCTTGCAAACTTTTGCTGCAGGGAATCGAAGAGTTGATTCTTGCATAAAAACCTGTAAAAACGACGATGAGTACACTAAAAAATCACAAAATTTACTCTCAGTAATGGGCTTAATGGCGGAGAGACGCAGGTATCATGGGAGATTCCTATCTAAATTGAGACATATCTCTGTGTTTCCGTAGAGAAAGTTTTTTTTTTTTTTTTTTTTTTTTTTTTTTTTTTTTTTTTTTTTTTTTTTTTTGTATGAGTAGTTCAGCAATCTGTCACTTGACAATTGGCGTCTGTTTTAGAGGTTATGTAGCTGTGTGGTGGAGACGTAGAGAAAGTGACATCATAGACAGGAATCTCCCATGATACCTGCGTCGAACCGCCGCGCCACTACGCACTTGCCGTTATATATAGCAGTTATGTGAGTTTATTACTGAATTTTAGACTTTCTTAGTGTGATTTTCGTGATTTTCGATGGTCTTTAGCTAAGATTGGACTATTTATTTGCTTATAGCAAAAGTTTGCAAGAGTCCCATTCTCGTAACGACATAACCGGACATTTTCTCAGTGCACAACGCTCTGGTGACGACTAACCCCCTCCTCCCCCCGCATTCGCCGCCTTCCCCCCTTAAAAATCCAACATCCATTTCTCAAAATGAAGAAATTATGCAAAGGTACTCATACCTTTCGTATTGTAATCCGTTTCAGCATCGTCTCGTGGTCACTAGAGTCCCTATATACTGTGAGAGTTGCGACAAGACTCTCAAAATGAAGAAGAAGAAGCGGATCAATGGAGCCCCCGAGAGGCAAATTGCAAATGGCGGATGGCCATTTGCCTCTGCGCTGTTGCCACTATTTCGCTATCTCTTATAGGTTAAGTTCAGATTCTCGACAATAACGGTCGTTATTGAAAAGAGATAATGTTCGCCGCAATAAAATTCAAGCAGAGGAAAAAGTAACAAAAATTACCGCGGTCACTGTTTCTTCAAATGTGTAATGAAAGCGAGTTCGCGAAAAGTAAACAAACCCTCCGCCATTTGCATTCGCCTCTTGGAGCTTTCTTGACAGCCTAAATCTGAGAGCCAATCAGAAATGGATTCAGCAATGGCGCAACTCTCATAGTATATAGGGACTCTAGTGGTCACTAAATCGATCCGTTTGGAGCTTCGCTCAGCGAGGAGACTTTGTTTCTTTCATAGTCGAAAGCAAAGACTTCTAATACTATCTAGACTGGACATAAGGCCGATTTTAGGGCGGGGAAAGTGAAGATGAGGAGTGGGACAAAAATCGCATGTTGCGCCTGGCTACGCCGCATCCACGATTACAGTATGTGCTAAGATTTTCAGAAATACATTGATTTAAATGGGAAAATGACTTTTTTGAAAAATTAATTAAAAATACTAAAAAAAATGTTTTTCCGAAAAACTTGGTACCATTTGAAAGCTCATGATATGCAAATTTCGGTTCGGGCCGGTTGTATATGTGATTTTTGAACGAGAAGCAATCTACAGGGGCTTAAAGTTGGGTACCGATTTTCTACAGGGTGTCTCATAAAATTGTTTTCTTTGCACTTTTTTTGAATGGTTACAGCTAAAAAAAATAAAATTTATGCGATAAATTATTGAGATACACAATAATTATAACTTTAATCATAACATAGATTACGACAATTGAGTATATACAGCTATGTAGGTTGTTTCAGCGGGGTACCGAAACGGTGGAACACCCCGTAGAATCGATGAAAATTGACCTAACTTTGAGCCTCTGTAGAATGTTTACGATTGAAAAAACGGTATAAAAACAGGCACGAACCGAAATCTGAATATCATGAGCTTTCTGCAAACGGTACCAAGTTTTATGGAAAAATATTTTTTTTAGTATTTTTAATTAATTTTTCAAAAAAGTAATTTCCCCATTTAAATCAATGTATTTCCGAAAATCTTAGCACATACTGTAATCGTGGTTGCATACCGATCGGTTTCAATGGGCAGGCGTTATGTCCAGTCTAGATAGTATTAGAAGTCTGTGGTCGAAAGCGCTCGAAGTCTCCAAAGATCTTGACATTGACACAGAACTCACGCTGAAGGTTCCGAGGAAATGGTCGCGTTTAGCACTTGCTTGCGGATCGGTTATGAAATCGTCGGTTGGTCACCGGTAACCAGTCACCTCCTCACCGGTCACTGGTCGCTGATCGTGGCGCGTCGCGTTGACCGTCGACCGCGGCCAGCTCATTCTGACAATCAGTAAACCCGCTCGACGAGAAGTTACAGTTGTCACCGGGCTGGTAAGGAACATCGATGCCAAATCAAACAGCGGCGCGACTCATGGAACAAACCTTGCAAACGTTTTCAAACTTTTTCTGAAGTCTCACAGGTGTCATAAACATTGAACATGACATGACATGACTAGAGTCCCTATATATGAAAGAGTCAAGACACGTGAACAGAAGTGAGGAAGAAGAAGGTGTCTGAGGAGCCTGGAGGCGCGCCTCTTGTTTACATTTTCATCCAACGATCTTCCCGCCAAAGATTACTTATACATGTATTCGTGTGGAAGTAATCTTTGTTCGGTCAACCTAACCTCCAATACCCGTTGGCTTCACTACCTGTTTTAAAAGTATTGTGTGACTCTTATTCTGTTCAGAACACATTTTCATCAATTTCTAATTCAAATTTCATCAGTACAAGCTAAAAGTACCGAAAGTTTCCCCAAAGCTGGGCAGCAGTGAAGGTGGTTTCATGAAGATGTAAACAAGAGGCGCGCCTCCAGGCTTCATAGACCCCTTCTTCTTCTTCACTATTCAGCGGCCAATCAGAGATGGAACCTGGTGTGGCGAGACTCTTTCATATATAGGGACTCTAGACATGACACTCCTAGAGTCCCTATATATGAAAGAGTCTCGCCATACGAGGTTCCATCTCTGATTGGCTGCTGAAAAGTGAAGAAGGAGAAGGGGTCTATGAAGCCTGGAGGCGCGCCTCTTGTTTACATCTTCATAGAACCATCATCACTGCTGCCCCGCTTAGAGGAAACTTTCGGCATTTTTAGCTTGTACTGATGAAATTTGAATTAGAAATTGATGAAAATGTGTTCAGAACAGAATAAAATTCACGCATTACTTTTAAAACAGGTAGTGAAACCAACGGGAATTGGAGGTTAGGTTGACCTAACAAAGATTACTTACACACAAATAAATGTATAAGTAATCTTTGGCGGAAGATCGTTGGATGAAAATGTAAACAAGAGGCGCGCCTCCAGGCTTCTCAGACACCTTCTCCTTCTTCACTTCTGTTCACGTGTCTTGACTCTTTCATAAATAGGGACTCTGAACGCTCCCTGAAGCCTGAAGCCCTCCTTAATCTTGACAGTTATAAAAGAAGTAAACATTGAAATAAGACAGTTTCTGAGAACGGAGAGAGGGAAGGAATTCACGGGAATGTTCTTAACATAAAAATAATTGAAAAAAAATAATAATATTAACAAAATTAGAGTAATTAATAAATAATCAGGAAAAAATGAAAAATAGAAAAGGCGAAGAGGGGGGGGGGGACAAAAAACAAAAAACAAACTAGCACCAGCTCCACAACAACATCTGGGGGGGCGGTGTTCAAACGAACTTTGTCAACACGGAGAAAAATTTATATTTGGGTGGGGCTACCAGAATTACTTCTACGTAATAGTTAAATGTTCATTCGCGTATCCTTAACTATAGATTTCTGGTAATATTCAAAATACAGTTTTCGTTGAAACCAGCAATATCTTCACAGATACCAGAATTTACATTTAACTATTCCGCAGAAGTAATTCTGGTAGCCCCTAATATGAATTTTTCTCCGTGAACCTTCATTATTTACATTAATCTTTCTCTTTGTATTATTTTTTACTATTTACTATATAGCCTCTTCATATTTCTTGTTCCCCCCCTCTTCCATTTGTAAACAGTGAAAAAAAACGTTATTTGTACCAGTAGCGTAGCGTGCAATTTGGCAACGTTGCAGTTCGTTCATTTTAACACATGAAAAAGATCGAAGTATTGGGTGTTCGGTGAACACCTCCTCATTCGACCTTTTACGCGGGTTTAAATGGACACAATACAACGTTACCAAATTGCACGCTACGCTGCTGATTTGTAAGTACTATATCTAAACAGCTATGCCGATTGCCGATAGCCGCGCATATGCGGCTGGCAACTTCGTATATTTTTTTAATTATGTAACAATAAAATAAATTTTAAAAAAAAAAAAAAAAAAAAAAAAAAAAAAAAAAAAAAAATGGCATCATGAGATTCACTCATGAAGTCAAATATAAATGCCTTTTCAAAGCCTTATTATTATACATTTAAACAGTATGTGCAATGGGTCTGTTGCGTACTTTTGCTACATAAAATAACTCATTGTTTCTAACGTAAAATTTGGTGGAAATAACGATGCGCACATTAAAAACTTTCAAAATCCACTGATTAACTCAGAAAATACCTTCCATTTCAAACAACCCGCGCTACACAAGACACTATATCACCGACTTATAACTACATAGATGGAACCATCTCGTTTATGTAAACATCAACAGAACTTACAAGCATTGGAATGTTTCGTTTAGATGCGTACATTTCTTATGTTATTTTGTAATCTTTGATAAACCGAAAAGACCAGCCAGCAAATCCAGCTTATATTTCACGTATTAAAAAAGAAATTCCATCATTTTGTAGTTACGATATTGTTTACTTATGCACTGTGATTCCGTCTGTGTAGTAGTATACCGGTGCAAATAGTGTCTAGTGTAGCGCGGGGTGTTTGAAATTGAAGTGATTCCCTGAGTTGATGAGTGGATTTTGAACTTTTTAATGTGCGCATCGTTATTTTCGCCAAATTTTACATAAGAATCAAGGTTCTATATTGGTGTAGCAAAAGTATGCAACAGACCCATTTCCATTCCACCAGAAAAAGCAACTATGCCACAGCAATCGTCTCCAAGTCCAATCACCCGCCCAAGTCCTAATGACACGATCAAATTGATGTTCAAATTAGAGCGCGCGCATTGATTGCAAACGTTTACTGTACTTAAATGACACGCCAAGAGTAAACGTTGCGATTGCAATTGCTCTCCAATTTGAAGATCAATTTGACTGTGTAATTTGCTTTTAAGGTGACTGAACTTGGTGCGACATTGGCGGATACAGGGGATGGGGAAGCGGCGATCACCCCTCCCCCTATTCGGGAGCATCCGAGTTGGCCCAAAAAGTCCGAGTTGGCCCACGACTTAAAAAACACCCGTCCGAGTTGGCCCCAGCCAAAAACAATAGAAGAAATAAAAATATATTTAAATGCTGTAATTTGGCAACTCCGCTTACCTTCATGATTGGATAGATTATTGGAACGTAGGCGGTGAGACAGATGGCAATGGGCTTAGATTGACAGAAAGTTCTTAAACTCTGCTTCATAAAGGGCAAAAGCAATGTGTAAGAACTTTCTCCCTCCCTTAAGAAGTACGTCTCACCGGCCCCGCCCGTTATAAATTCATAAAAAATATTTTTTATAAATAAGTTGTCCGTCAGAAAATGTCGTCAAAGAATTGAAAATAAAAATGGGGTGAATAAAGCCCGCCGCGTCAAAAAATTGATATCACACAGAAAAATTTATTTACATTAAAAAATCATTTGAATTCGCACTAAACGTTTTCGAGCTTTGAAAAATTTAAAATTTTGAAAAACATGGCAAATCATTAAAAAAAGGGGGTGAACGTCTGAAAATTGATATCACACCAAAACATATTATAACATAACTATAACGCTCTTTTTGAATGGAAAATGGTAAAAATTTACCCGTAACTTCTCAACAATGTGCATTCGCATCTTCATGGTAGGTATACGCGTCATCAATACAGTGGGACAGTTCGCTATTTGTCGTCTTCCATTCACACCCCTGAATGTCCTCGTCAGAAAAATGCCACGTTGCCAAATGCTCTCTTTTTTATTTATTTTTGTTGTCTCTTGGGCCAACTCGGAAACGCTGTTTTTCCAGACTGGGGCCAACTCGGTATAAGCGGCGAAAAAACGGCTTGGGCCAACTCGGACGTTTTGGGCCAACTCGGAGTCACCCCCCTATTCGACCGAAAAAAGGGGAAAGAAAGAGAGAAAAAAGAAAAGGGGGTCACTGGGGGACGATTACCCGAAGTTTGCTCTCTCCATTCATTTATTCATTCATATTCATTTATTTATTCTTTTATTTAGTTATTTATTTATCTATTTATTTATCTATTTATTTATTTTTTATTATTTATTTATTTATTTATTTATTTATTTATTTATTTATTTATTTATTTACTTATTTATCTCTCTGTTTACTTAGTGTTAGGTTAAATGTAAGAGAGGGCCTGGAGCTCTAATTTTGCCTACTGCTTTGTGAACTCTTTATTTATCTACACGGAAAAAAAACTACGGTGAAAATAACCATACGGATGCCTGATTTTGGCACCTGCTAGATGTTATGGTAATGTTAACCAGAAGTATACTATGTTTTGACTAGGTACTAGGTGATGTTACCTGATTGCATGTCGGATTTACTCAAAGTATCGGTAAATGTACCATACTTCTGGTTAAGTTTACCATAACATCTAGCAGGTGTCAAAATCAGGTATCCGTATGGTTATTTTCACTAATCTTTTTTTTCCGTGTATTTATTTATTTATTTCTCTGTTGTGGTCTAATTTTGTTTCTAAATTGTTTCTGTCTTTGTTTATTTTTGTGCGTTTGTAAATCTATGTTTATCTTGAACAAAATAAAAAATCGATTCATCGTCATCATCCATCAGAGAGGGGTGGCTCCGCCAATACTGCAACTGCTTGACGACTGTACTTGTCGCCAAGACCAATAGTTTGGACCAGAATCCCTATATATGAAATAGTCTCGCCATACGAGGTTCAATCTCTGATTGGCAGGATTGGCTGCTGAAAAGTGAATAAGAAGAAGGGGTCTGTGAAGCCTGGAGGCGCGCCTCTTGTTTACATCTTCTTGGAACCATCATCCCAGCCGCCCAGCTTTGAGGAAACTTTCGGCAATTTTAGCTTATACTGATGAAATTTTCTATTGAAATTGACGCAATTATGTTCAGAACAGTATAAAGTTCTCCCATTACTCTTCTCTGTAAAATTTAAAAAAGGTGGTGAAGCTAACGGTATTTGAGGGTTAGGTTGACCTTACAAAGATGACTTACACACGAATACATGTATATATAAGTAATCTTTGGCGGGAAATCGTTGAATAAAAATGTAAACAAGAGGCGCGCCTCCTGGCTCCTCAGACACCTTCTTCTTCTTCACTT